>OZ010692.1:4668228-5102761 GCA_963932265.1 Thymelicus lineola | reverse complement strand
TATCCCACTGTCACACAATAGGCTGCAAATACAAACCCGAAAACAATTACATAATGTATATTTCGAAGGCAATGCGGGAACGCGTCAACAAACACAGTTCTCCTATAACTACGTACGTGATCACACGACCCTGGCGACTTATTGCGAGCACAAGAAAAAATATTGCTTACATTAGACGCATTGCGTGTTAAACTGTTAGGATAAGAATGTCCTAACCTACAAAGGTTATTCTCTTGCTATAATACGATGAAACTAAATTTGGCAATGTATTTAAATATATGGATCAAGTTTGCGCAACATTTTTACGAATCGATTGAGGTTAAACATTTATTATTTTTACCGCTAGGCAGATTGACGTTTTGGTTAAGTGTCTATAGGTATGATATAATATCATGACATAGATTTGCCGGCTTGCTTAAAATGTCAGCTCACACTATTAAAATAATGGCATTTGTCATAATTTATTAGGCGTAGCATCTGCAATTTACTGCTCATTTTTGTTATTGAGCTTAACCCCTGAGTCAGTAGAAAAGTCCCCAACTATAATTAAATATTAAGAATTCCTAATTATAATTAAATATTTTCTTTTCCTAAAATTACCTCAATGATAATAATGCCGCCTAAGCCACTTCGGCCTCACGCATCATACTCGTAATTCTGTACCGTGACATTTCATAGTAGTGGATGGTTTAAAAAATACAAACACAAATATATATATAAAAAAATAACGCTGAATTTCCGAGAAAGAATTCCCAAAAATATAAAATGACATTAATGTAAGTTAAGGAACGCCTGAAAAAAGTTAGTGAGCAACAATCGTATCCGGTGCGGGTACCTACTATTTGCAAAACTTTGGATTATGTTTGTCGAAGCGAAGCGAGGTCGTGTAACTTACATATAAACACGACGCGGACATATTGTGCTCATAGCTTAAAGGAAGTAGTGACGTGAAACTGAATGGACGTTCATATATCGCTGCGTCAGCAAAACTAAGCGGGATTTCACGGGTCGCTGCCACCGACATGTGTATGCCAAATGTTTTATGTTACACATATACGTCGTTATAATCATAATGCATTGCTTGTTTACTGCTAGTATCGATTCTCTGACAAGATGAGTAAAAGGTCATAGTCAATCAATGCCTCGTAAACTATGCAGGTTGCCTCAACTTGTTATCCTTCATCTCAACAAGTGATAATTAATTCCCAATACGCTGTGCATTGAAATTGTTAGTTGTTTGTCAGAATATCAAGAATATTAAACAATCTCGCAACAAACTACACTCATCTGAACTGCGACATGAGTGGAAAGTGGAAACTGAAAACTAACTACTGGCCGCGACCCATTTCCATTGTAATAGAATACAACGACATCGAATGTGAAATGTTAAGTCAAATGTAGGTTCTGCCTAGTTTGCAACTCTATTCTCTTATCCTCAATTAGCTCGCACAATTAAAACATGCGACAAAGTAGTAGATGATACATTATCTCCTTAATAATATGAAATCTTGACCCTCATAATACCTGAATGACACGGCATACACCCGACTGGACAACACATGATAAAGCATAGAGCAAACTACAGGGGATCGATCGCGCCGAGCCTCCAAAGAGTCAAAGGTCGCGCGTTGAGGTGAAAGTGAAGGGGCTGATGCTTTTGCTCGATGGAGACTTACGTTGTGTCCTCGACTTAACATAACAAAATGTTTATCCCCAATGCCACACGGTCCTTCGTAAAATGTCAAGTGATATTATTTGTGATAAATTTTTGTGTAGATTTATGTAAGGGGCCTAACTGGAACAATTTTTTGTGATAGTTAATTTTTTTCCTCTGAATATTTTGACAATCGTTAATATGTGTATCATTGGTGTTTTTAATATGTTTAATGAGACTTTAATGAATAAATAATGCAAATTAATGCAATTCACGCTTTCATTTTGTTAAACAATTATTACGTAGTAATCATTTTGTAAGCCTTAAGCGAATTATTGCAATTAATACAAATTTTGTAGATAAAAATATGTATGTACATAATATGTATGCCTTAGGATAGACCCTAAGGATCTCTTCGTGTAGTATATAGGCTATGCTTTTATTTTTTTTCAATAATTTTACATTTATTCGGGGATATATATTTTTTGGACATAATAAACCTGTCCAAAAGGAAGCGCCTTTATTAAGTTTAATAATAACCTTCTTCAGGTTTTCAATTTGATCTTAAAGATAAACTCATCACGTGTCGTCTTCTCAAGAAGTGTTTGTCATTCAAGTTTCAACATTAAAGTCACTAAAATTGTTTCACTACCATAAGACTACCATTTATAACAGGACTATGACAAAATCAACAAAACAAACTCGGAGCAAGTAATCAAATGTCAAAGAGAATTTCCGTTACCGCGAGACTACCCAATAACTCTCATGCTATCAACGGCCACAAGCCAACCTGCACATCCTTGACGTGTTCTCCCGACTTGTTCCTGAATGATATGAAATGGCGGTTTCCTTTGGGACACAAAAGTAATTGAGTCCGGCGTTTTATTACAGTTTTGTTGTTACATCATCAAATATCAGGTACTAACCGTTGGCCTTTTCTGTTCGAAATACTAATAAATTATCTTTCGTACAAATGAGCAATTACCGAATTTATAAACGCGAAAATTTCCCGTTGGGCATATTATGGTTTTATCGTGGACGATTTGACACGATTTGAAATCGTAAAACATTTCAACATTGCCAGTTCAAGTGACCATAATAATCGATTATTTCATACTATACCTAATTAAAACGTTTTACGATATGGCCAACGACGCATAACTTCATGAAATGGCCAATTGGGTAGGGTCAAAATATACCAACGATACAGTATTGTTACGTTACGTATTGGATGTAGCATCACGAGAACTGAAGTCAAGAGGCGAGCAGAGCAAATGTCAACAGATCCGAGCAGTAAGTGTTTGTTCCTTGAAAGACAGATAGTGGAATTATGTAACAGATACCTTTGAAATAAATACTACTACTAATAATACTCTATGTAGATTTCAAGTTGATAACGTTTCGAGTTTAATTAATATTAATTAAAAATGAAAATTTGAAATATGTAAGAAGAGAACTAAACGGCAGATTATTATGATTAATATATGTATAATATACGCATACTATAGCATTCGTATTGTGTCTAAAAACGAATGTAATTTTTTAGACAATCAATGTGAAAAGAAAGAAAGAAAGAAAAAACTTTTATTTCCTTAGCCATTACACACACGAACATAGTTAACACAAATAAAAATTTACACATAGACACAAAAAATAAACTGACATTTACATTATACAAATCTAAACACCATCATAGTGACGTTACCACGTTACCACGTTCACGCTACAATATCGCGCTGTCTCATTCAATTTGCCTTCACTTTGTTTGTGTATAATATTCGAAACTAAACTAAACTTTGGTATGACGCCGCGGGAACTGAGCTCGTTATACCAACTAGATAACTCACCGGTGAAATAGCGGCTAGGCTAGTTTGGTTTTCGGCTAACAATAAGTTAAGGAATGTTGCATACTGACCTTACATACATTATCTTTCATTGCAAGAAACTTTATTTCGTTGGCAAAGTAAATACTTTTTCAATCTTCAGGTGCAAATTTGATTTAGTTGAATAATCATGTTTTTTTATAAATCTCACTCATCAATAAGAAAATATATTATAAATCAATGATGTTTAAATAAATATAGATACGTTATGCCCTTACAAATCAAACGAAAAATCTGTTCCGATGTCCGCATGGCACGCTTTATTGCTTTATCGCACGTCTTTATCGCTCTCGCGTCAAAACTACATCGCTATCTCTTTCTTCACCTGAATAAGAGTTCCCAATTTGGAACTTTTTGAGTCACACAACGCGCGCGCTTATGACATATCTGCCTCTTTTTAATATATAATATCATTGTTATAAATCATTTATTTCTTAGGCTTTCAACGCTTACTTAAAATTGCACGCTGCGTAATGAGCGTCGAAATAGTAAATTACCTACACACATGTCATTTGAAGTAGTAATGTAGAGAACAATCTATCATCATACAATCTAAACATTTTAACACCAATCTAACCACAACTTAAAGTAGGTACACATACATGTTATGTCGTAGGTACGACAACGATGTGCCCGGTAAGGACGCAAGTGCGATGCTATTATCTTTCGGTCACACACAACCGCAAAATTATTGCGTTCACCCTTACAGCTTTTGAATACATTTACATACCGTTTCGTGCACTATTATGTGGTTGTATGTGTAACGTCGTCCGCTTGGTAATGCATGTGATTTAGTTCCATGGCTGTCAGGGGATTACTATGTTTGTATCACAGTTTTGCTACTGTTTACATTGGTATGATAAATAAATAATAAATAAATAACGCTTCACACTCATAGCCCCACACTAGGATTCCCTGTGTCGTGGGTGCCATGGACAACACACAAGACAAGGACATTCACACCCAGACCGAGAACAGAAATTCAAACTCATCATTCAAATTTCCGCCTCGCTGGGAATCGAACCCAGGACCCTTGGCGCGGCGATCCGGCATGGTAACCATTGCGCCACACGGGTCGTCCTTATTGTGATTACCTTATAACACTACATTTTATAAACAAATACAAAATAAGTTATCTTTTTGTGTCATTTCCATTAGTATCAATTAGTATCATTATCATCAGTATCATTACATTCCAATTTCAAATAACGTTGCCAAGAAGAAATCAGGTAACCCGCTATTGGCATTCAGAAGTTTTCAACTGTTTTATAAATACTTGTAAGAGATTCTTCCTCAAAATTTGATTTGAATTGTAATTTAACTTCTCTACATTCATTCGAATTAATTGAAGGGCTTAATATTTAACATTCCCTAAGAAATTGAAAAAGAAAAGTAGAAAACTAAGAAATCTTGAAATAAATGAAAGAATAATAAAATAAATGTCTTAACGGAACAACAAGAAATAACAAAACAATCTTAATTTTGTAACACAAAAACTGTCACAAAAAATTACATGCGTAAGAACCTATCAATAAAAATAAAGTGGTCAAAGTTCAAATAAAATAAATTATTTTGTATTTTAATTAATTTGCAATATTACCTCTATATTAGATATCTGATAACCTAATGTGAATTAACTTAATTAATTATGTTATTATACACCTATTTCAAATCCATTAAACAGGATATAAATTTTACAAATAAAGTAATGTGAATTAATTGTTTCATACAATCACATTCGTTCCAAACGTTATTAAAATTATCATGCTTTTATAGCATGATAATGATTAGATAGACAATTTTATTATTTTGGTAGATTGTAAATGTACATTATCAGACTAATACTACAGAGTACTATTATTATAATTACGTGGCAAGCGTAAAAACCATTACCGTTGTATTTAAATATATTATAAAATTTTCTACAGATTTAGATAAGAACAAGTTGTTGCCCGTCCCGTAGCTTCGCATACGGAAATTATGTTTTACCTTATTTGTACCTCTTGTAGAAGAAAATTAAAAAAAAGTGAATTTAAATGAAGCACTTATGTTTAGTAATTTATACATATACTGAAACCCTCGATACCATCACAAAGGATTCCTCCAGGAGCAGGTTTTGAAAAATAAGCAATATTCACATTACTTTGTTTTTCTTTTTCTTGTAAAATTTTGAAAAACTAAAAAATATATATCAAATCAAATCAAGCAATCATCAAATTAAGCAATATTTTGTTGCAAATTTGAAACAAATCGGTTGATATTTTTAAAATATTCCATACACACTTTCATCCCGTTTCCCAGGAAAACTTTTTAATTTTCGGCGATAAAGAATTGTCTAAAATATGACCCAGATATAATTAGTAACAACTTCACCAATTTTCATCGAAATCCGTTCAAGGGATTTCATGTGATATGGACAGACAAACAGACAGACAGTCCAGTTTTATTATAGTATGTAGTAGATATATGTATAGAAGATAGATAAACAAAATCATTACATTAATCTGTCCTCCTCAACCAATATTATCTAATTCAGATCTAATCAGCAACTAAACAGTAATTTATATTTTTTTAAGTGTTCCAATACCACAGATTTATAAGAATTAATGATATTGAATTTTATTTAATGCCCCTTTAGTATAATCTATAAAACTCGATGGGCAAATTTTCTGTACATTGAATACTTTTTAAAAATTTCAATTAGCCCCCTAATTGAAATTTAAAAAACGTGTTAAAGCACAAAAATATTTTTTCAACATTAAAACCTTTGAACGGATTTCGATGAAATTTGGTAAAGTTGTTACTAATATTCAGAGTCATATTTTAGGAAACTTTTTATCCCGGAAAATCAAAAAGTTTCTCTGGGAAACGAGATGAAAGTTTGTATGGAATATTTTTAAAACATCAACCGATTTGCTTCAAATTTGCAACAAATGTAAGGAACATTTGCTTAAATTGATGGAGCATATATTTTTCAATTTTTCAAAATTTTGCAAGACAAACAAAAAAAATACAAATTAATGTGAATATTGCTTAGTTTTTATAACCCGCTCCTGGAGAAATCCTTTGTGATTGTACCGTAGGTTTTAATAAATAAATTACTAAATATAATTATTTCAATATAAATTCACCGTTTTTTTAATTTTCTTCTGCAAAAGTACAATAAGGTAAATTATAAAACTTAAATCTTCGGGCAACAGATAGTTATAAAAATATATCGTTATTATACGTATAACAAGTCTAAAGTAACATAAGTAATATTACAATTCTATGATGAGCAACGTAAATAAACTATTTAGAATGATAAGATGCGATGTTACTTCAACAAACAATTCACAAAAGCAAAAACACTTACATTAGCAACGTATGAACACAACAATGGCATATTATTTCGTAATGGGTACAGTAATTTTGCTGAACAAAGGGTCCAATCTAATAATGAATGTATTCATCATAATTCAACCGTAATGGGAGCATCCACACTACACACTACCCAATTCCACAGAGCATACTAAACTATAATAGATCTAATAAAATATTGTACAGGTGTAATTCATAAATATATTCGTTTAGATTTACTAAATATCAGAGTCAGGCCAAAAAAAATATTAAAAGAAGATTCTTCAAACAAAAGATGACCAACAATGTTCTACGTTTGCTTTTCTTTGTTTTCCTACAAAGCTATTGAAGTAAAGTAAAGAAAATTAAATTATTTTTCCGCTTTTAATTTCAACTGTTTATTTAGCTTTCAGTACAATAATCAAATATCAGTAAGTCTTCGCTAAATGTGCGGCAATAGATAACATAGCGTAAATTTTGTAAAGCCAATAAATATGTAATGTATTCGGGTAAATAAACACGGGGGAATACCTGTGTTGTTTTTGAAAACATTTAAAGCATTACTTAAAGCTCTGCTTCCACTGGTTTAAGTAGATTAAGTCAATACTGAATAACTTTAGAAGACTGCAGAACTTTGCGGTACGCTCGAAATCCTTGTGCAAACGAAAATCACGGTTAACTTGATACGGAATAAAAACAAACGACTGACGAAAAAGGATTGGACGATGCAGCTTCAATAAGCGATTCGTTTTCTTGTAATATTAAAATGTCTACTATACCAATTGATTGAAGTTTTTTAATGGAAATAGCCGACAAAGGAGCTAACGATCTAATGGTAAGTGGATATCGTCACCCATGGACGTAAGCATCACTGATGCGTTGCCGGCCAAGACAGAAGGAAGAAAAGGAAAAAAAGAAAAAAAGAACTGGCTCTCAAGCCCCCAGCCGGAACACGACAAGTCGTTTGGTGGCTGACTCAAGCTCAAGGGTGGTAGCTATCCAGGTGGCCCCCATGAAGAAATAATAATAGTAATAATGGTATTAATAAACAATTAAAATCAATATTACCAATATAATCCTTCCGAGGGGCCCTACCACCAGCGGGCCGGATTTAGACGACTCTTGCGACACTTATTTGGCGAGGGGTTGAGGTTAGTATTATAATACGGTTATAAGTAATTGAATCGATACTCCATGATATGGTAATATTATACAATCAGCTATCGGTAACGGATGAGCTATCCGAGGAAGAGGATCCCGCTTTTTAGTACTTCGTTGTATAAAACAAGTGTTTCCTAACCAGGTAATTAAGTCTACCATCACGTACCTTCGGGATTAAACTGGACAGAACAGGCTCAAGCGATCGCCAAGCTCAAGGAACTGGAACCATTGCCAGTCAACCATCCATCCAAAAAGATTTACCACCAGATGGAGACATAATAAAATGGTTTAAACGTTGAAAATTATTTTGTTGGTATTCAAAATCTTCGTACCTACTTTACTTATCTTATTGTTGTTTTGTTATCCTAAAACTAGACACAATAAAAATAATGCGAGACAATTATCCACAAAGACCGACAACGATAATATACTTTTAATATTAATTATATATACATAAATAATTATACTTTGACAAATAATTACCTTTATTTACTCTAACTCATATTCATCACACCTTAAACTGAATCCCATTGAAATTACCACAATGATAAAAAGCGTTACAACTGAGAATTTAACAATACAATCACTGTATCAATCTCAATCAAAATACAACACGGCCTAAAGCGCTCCAATTAGATCTTCATAAGCCATAGAATCAGAGTCAAGAGCCAAGTAGTATCAGGCCTCTAATCTTCAAAACATATCAATTATGAAAAGAATCCGTTGCGGTCGGGTCATTGGCCGTCCAATCTAATCCAATAAAGGCATGATGCCACTAATCAGACGACCTCCAGTAACGGTACGTAAATTTAACAGGTTTCCCATTACGGTCGGTAGCGGTGGTATCGAGCCCGCGGAACGTCACTGTTTGGTGTGGTTGCTTCACTATAATAAGATGAATGACTGGCATGCGAAAATGTAAGTTTGAAATACAGAGTTTGAAGTAGATGAGAGAACGAAATTACTGTACCATAAAAGCGAACCTATTCAATTTCTTGTGTAGAAATCAGTTTGTTTACTAACAGAAAAATAATATTTTATCCTAATGTCAAGCATAATATTAAAAAAAGTTAAAATTACGGCTTAAAACTTGAAATGCCTTGAACAATATTAGGATAAAACAACAAGAAGAAAACACTAATTTGACATTCATGAAGTAAAGAATGAATGGGCAGGTTTCGGCGTGCCTCAAGGTACTCTGCTGGGACCACCCAAATAACTCGGTTTTACCTGATAATATTAAAACACCTGTGAGCCCGTGTTACAAGGTTACTTTTAGCGTGACAATTAAATGAATTTAACAGTTATAGTCGTACATACCAAATGGATAACACAATTTCTCACCTTCGGGTCTTATTTTATTTGAGATACTATAGCCATGACGTAATAGTCTACATTGAGAAGGAATAGAAAAGGGATATAAATGAATCGATAGAAAATCTTCTAAATATCGTACTATCAATTAATTTATATTTAAGATTTACATTTTTATTCAGTTAAGTATCATGTAACATTGTATATTTGCATTTAATGCTGTAATAATATACTGGTAAAGCGTGACTTAAGATTTGATAAATATTAAATGGAACTACCTATTAGCATTTGTAAAAATGACCAAAAGATGATTGATAGCCGAGAATAAAATAAAAATATTACGGTGTATTAAGGTCACAAAAACTTCAACCGGAACGATGTATGAATAATCTCCTGCAAATGAAGTCATTTGCGAGGGTCAAAATTATTTCATTCTTTCACGCTAAGATGTGCCCCTAATCGTTATATTAAATGCATGCAATTGTATGTCTTGCGGTACATTTCGTGGACATTAACTTATCTGTAATTCCTGCGTTATGATATTTCAGTATATTAACTTGCTACTAACTGCTGTATTTTTAACTATCAATCTATTCAATTTATATATCTAGCAATGAATAATTCTTAGCAAAAAAAATAACCGACTTCAAAGTTAGGGATAACTCAAAAACTACTAACGTCAGATCTCGCTCAAATTTAAGTAGAACTACATGAAAAGCACCAGCTTTCATTAAACAAAGAATTATCAAAATCGGTCCACCCAGTTCTGTGGTAATAAACATAAAAAAATACATTCAAATTGAATACCTCCTCCTATTTTGAAGTCGGTTAAAATCAATGCCTCATATGTATATGTAACTTGATAATTGTAAAAAATTCCATACGATTAACAAAATAATAGTTTTAATCCCAATTAAATGTATTTAATTGAATTGAAAAAAATTGGTTGTCTGTAAAGTCGGTTTACGGACAATGGTTTTACGTGATAACGTCTATTTCGTAGAAGAATAATTTATGATATAAATAATGTAATGTAAGAACGTAATGGAAGCCCTACGCACGGAGCCGCGGTGCTACTCGCCAGTTGTGTCAGCTTGAACATGGCTTGACGCGCCACCGCGACCCGCGTATCTAGCTAGATTATAATATTAAATTTCATACTAACTATACGATTTTAAACATATTTGAGTTGAAAATTTGGTTTAAATCGTTTTAAATATCAGGAGCTGCGCGACATCTGTGATTTTCTTGACTACAACTAAAGTCCGAGTCGATGTACTGTGTAAAGTTCTTTCAAGTAGTTCATACCTATAAACAGAGATGACGCTATTGTAGATTTTCGTTTTCATATAATAATAATACGTACGAGCTACGAGAAATCATTTCTTTTCAAAAGATTGTAAAATAAAATAAAAATGAAATGAAAAATGCCTTCCAAGCGGACCGATTACGCGTGAGTGGGAGAGAGACGGCCGGTCTAGCGTGCCTCTCTCTCTAATGCTGCGCGCGCTTCCGTGACGTTACTCCGGCCGTTACTCGGTTTTCGTGAATGCCTCTCAGGCTCATCGTCTTTATAAACGTTATCACGTTAAAAAACAAAGAACTACGACAAAAACCTCAAAAACTACGGAATAAAAGATTACCCTTGAGAATATGTCCAACAACATTTTTATAGCTGCAAAACGAGTGGACATGACGAAGTCTGACTGCTCTCAAAACAAGTAAGTATACATGCATATACCGAGGTTAAATTCCAGTCCTTTGGATAACTAGACTCAAGTAACGTGCGAAGTGTACTTTACTTATAGTGCTGCTATATCACATTACCATCTCAAGGCATCCACTTGATTCATGGCTTACAAAAATTTATAAAAAATACGGAGTATTAAAGGGGTTAAGTAGTTAATACCTTAAAATATATAGTATATCACAGCTAGCTCCAGCCTTTCACGTAAACATGCATTTTCAACTAAAGTTTCACAAGAGAAAACTTTCTTCTCCAAACAATCATCAGACTAGTTTAATACTGAAATACTTCTTAGAGCATTACAACACAAAATGTTAAAGTTATTCTCAAAGAACTTGTGTGTCACTTCTTCAGTAAAATTTTCTATGTTCACTTTGGACAGTTTACCGTTATTGGAGACATTTTAACCTAGAACAGCTAATAAAAGATACATTTTTGAAATCTTTCTGCGATTTAACATGGAATCTTTGTCTACACTATCTATAGTATGATAATTGATCGTCACGATATTATTATTAAGGATACCATTTAGGGATTCATTTCTCTCTTTCACATCGAGACACGTAACTAGCCATGATTCTATGAATGGTAAACGGTAATGAGTCCGCCGGGCGATTCGTAAGCGGTCAATGCCAACGACCTTGCCAACGCCACCTTAGGCACAGAATCAGTTACGTCAACATCTTGATAATGAGCATTACCAATTTATGTGTCGCGTCGTATTTAATTATATCGATTTCTTGATTATCTTTGATTTTTGTCTTTCCTTTTAATTAATAATAATTATGTTGACAGTTTATCAAGAGTTTAACCTATTATTTTATTTCAATTTGAAGTGTCATGGAATTATGGTCAAATTTTGAATGCAAAGCGGGTCTTCAGTAGTTTAATCAATCATCTCGTTCAGATGTTTTAGCTATGATAAGAACCGATCATGTTATTTCAGCGAGGTGGGCCAATGACAGCTAGTTTATTTATTTCTCAGAATACAGTTTTCATTCTACCCGCAAGCTTTAAAGGCGATTGTAATCTCTTTACTCAACACACCACACGTTCTTTTAAGCTATCTTCCGCTAATATCTTAAAACACGCTATGTGTCGATTTTAACCTTTAGGTTCTAAATACAACAAAGGATTTTCGTGATGTATCCGTAGTTTTATCTCTGGAGAAGAAACGGGAAAACGAAACTCATTCGACTTTCTAGCATTTCCTATTTAAGATAGAGAATCTAAGTACTAAATCTGTGATTCAATGGTACAAAAGTAGAAAATCGACATTTTGTTGGTATTTTTATTTAGCTAGATACTATTTATAATCATATACAATATATAATCGAAAATAAATAACAACATTTCTCAGGCGATGCTTGTCATTTTATGATTAGTGAGTCTTAGCGACTAATATGTAAAACTGAAACTACAATTACAGCATCTGCAATGCATTACATAGAACTATTTTAAAAATGTCTCCTAGCAACTTTTTTAAGACAATAGTTTTCGGCTATAATACAATACGAAAACCCCTTTTTAAATTTCGCATCCTCGGTGGAAAAAAGCATAAGTCGTCTTACGTTGAATTTTCGTTTTTAATATGATTGGAAAGAGGGACAAAAGCTGCATATGCTCAATTTTTGTCAAATTTTTATCATTAATCTTGACAGTTTTGTTCAAGAAATCGTAATGTAAATTCCTTTGGCCACTTACAGATATTTTAACAGTTTTTTTGCTCTCATTTCAATTATCATTTTATGCCTTTTTTCCACCGAAGGCACTGTACGAGAGCTTCATAAATTTTCACAACTGAGCTTCATAACTGACCACGATGCATACAACTGGGTCGAAATATTAGCGTACAAAATACATTATGGTGAGTACCCGTGATAATAAAATGTATCCAGTCCACGATTAATTAAGTTTCAAATCAAGGACGAATTTAATTCCCTTTGTGTGTTCCCCTCGGATTATTTGGACGTGTATGTTGGGTTTTATTAAGCCAGACTTTAGCTGCGAGTGGAAACTATTTATAAAAAAATGCTAGCTAAAAACGTTACAGAACACAACTAGATGTTAGGAGCGTTGTCGAACCATCAAATCGGATTACCCTCGACTACACAACCTATTGGCCCGTCGACATGAATTGGCTTTGAAAAGCTATCTTTAAACACTCAGACTGGATTGCTGCATTCATCTCGGCGCAAACATTTTATTTTGGGTTTCGTTCGATGGAAATTCTGGTTAGAGGCGAACTTTGATTTTCCGAAGCACAAAAGCAAAGGCTTAAGAAACTTTTTTATTTCATAAAATTATATTGCTGTTATTTTTATAACAATTAGCAACCTTAATCTAAGCGTTATTTTCTCGTGTTATTTAGCAGGATGCAATACAAGGATATAATGGCTTTTAACCGAAGATGGATAAAGCCAAACAGTTATCCTTCTACTTCTTAGATAAAGCCCGTTACGATGAAAATTAGTACCGATATTCTAATATTTTCAGTAGATACTTGTCACTTACAGCTACAATATAATTATGGCATTATGAATAAAAATAAAATAAATTATTATATAACATTATTCCATCCATCCATCCATCAGCCCTTAGAGGTCCACTGCTGGACATAGGCCTCCCCAAACTTCCGCCACTATGACCGGTCCTGAGCCTTCTGAATCCAGCTGCCCGCTGTCTTCTTCAGGTCGTCGGTCCATCTTGTCGGGGGGCGTCCTGTACTTCGCTTTCCGAGACGCGGGCGCCATTCGAGGACCTTTCTTCCCCAACGGTTATCGGTCCTTCGCACTATGTGGCCAGCCCATTGCCACTTCAGCCGTGCCGTTCTATAACATTATTAACATTACTTTATCACATTATTTCTTATTTAATTTATTTATTCTGTTTTGTTCTAAAAATTATGTAACGATAGGTGAAATTAATGTTGTCATAATAAAATAAAATGTGTATCAAATAATGTTTGATAGGTAGTTCAATAAAACAGACACAATAATTCTGATACGGTTTCTGGGTCCGTAAAGCATTACTTACACTTACTTGTGCTATGTGTATAAACTACATAAGTTAGATGACACATACGAGTATAAGCCGAGATATGATTCTCGGGATATTGTAAGCGATCCTAAGCTAACAGTTTATTTGTAGGCCCGCCATACTCACTTTCACTGTGAATGCGTTGGATTAGTAGCTTTTTTATTTAAGCTTTGGACGCAGTATTTGTAAGTGGATAGTATAGTATTTATAGTAGTTCTCGAGTAGAATAACAAAAAATTGAAGTTACTTTTTTGTAGCCGGTTACCTACAACATGTTTTATATTGCTATTTTATTGTAATGGGGTTCTATTCAGAATGCTTTTTTCTTTTATTTTTTGGAAAATGCCTCAAACATTTAGCTTTCTAAGAAATTTTTATGAAAATGTCATGGTCGTTTTGTATTAAATTGTGTTTAGTCATCCACAATCTTCACCTTCGATAAAGCACCATTCGGAAATTATAGTAGAATGACACTAGTATAATAAATGCAGGCATACTGAAACTATACCTAGCACCCAGCTTTTCTCGGTTTAGTATTGCTTAACAACACCATCTACCGAAGTAGCTTTAATGTTGCTACTCGCCAATAAATGTCAGGAAGAGTCTATTGTAGCAGTTTTTCATTGCCTGAAAACATAGATAAAATGACATTTTCTAAAAATGAATCCTAGCTAAATCGATGTATTGCCCTAGAACCCCACTGCATACCATATTTCATAAAAATCGATGGAGCCGTTTCCGAAATTAAGAAAATATATATACTCGTACATAGGTGTATACAAGAACTGCTAGTTTAAATGTATTAGATACGCGATAAAAAATCTCTACATAGGGTGCTTTCACACTCATGACGATTTACCGAATATACATATAAGTAAGGTGCTAGAACATCAACACTATACGCACAATCATCCCAATTTTCCAAATACCTAAATGGTAAATTTACAATATTGGGTGAGTCATGATCAGTATTATTTTATTATGCGGTCACGATCCTATTCCGATTGAGTCGATCTACCCAAATGTAAAAAAAGAATTACAATCATACACACCATGTTTTTCTATTATTACATTTACCGCATAAATTGAAGAAAGATCACTATAGAATAATGGTTTATCTGAACACGATAACAACAAAAACTATTGCTCGGATTTTCTTGCGGTTTTTGCCTATAGACTGACTCTCTAACAGGTTTAAATATATATGCAACAAGGAAAATTTATATAAATCTTGATCAATTATTCATTGATTATTCATCGATTAGCGACACGCAACAAAATCCCTTTAGTAATAATAAATAAGACACAATCTAAATCTTATGTAATTCGTCGACAATCAAGCTGACAATCCACGTGATGAAAAGTGGCCACCATCGTTCACGGACATTAGTAACTCCAAAGGCATACCAATACGTCGTCTAACAAGAAAGAAGAAAGAGGAAGAAAGAACTGGCACCGAAACTCCCACCCAGATACCCACTAGTCATTTGGCGGTTGATTTAAGCAAGAACATGGTAGCTATCATCGTGGAGGCTTCTTGCTTACCAAAGTGGTGCTTGTAACTGCTTATTTATGCAAAGTGTACAGCGATATTTATATGTATAACGTTTTCTAACACGAACACTTTGGGTGAAATCTATAAACCGTGCACAGTCTTTGCTTAGACTTAAAATAATATGAACAAAAATAATGGTATGAACCCGCCACATAGATGTAGGTCGACGGTTGCAGTTACCTCTGCCGCCAATGACGTGCTGCTTGTGTATAAGAGGGCTTAAGTATACACGTTTTATATGACTTTTTAATTTTTTCCTATTAACAAAGTATCACATCATCGTGCCATTAGCACATACATTTGACTGTTATCTGACCAAAGTCCAAGTTCGGATTATAGATCTCATCCTTATTCACCTTGAACCGCATGCCCGATACATAAACAGTTCAATTATGTTAGAATAAAGAACGATAACTTTCAACGAAATTACTGTTTCACATCCATGAAGCCGAAATACTATAATTTGTGAGCGAGAAACGGTAGATAATAAGCTAACGCGTCGCAACTGCCACCTCTGTCATTACATGTTATGAAATAAACATCAATTGGAGTAATCGTATGTTGAAAATTGAATCTACAACAATAATGTATAAAAAATACATAATTTTAATGTAACATTAGTACTTTGGTTTACTTTGAATTTTTATATTGTGCGTATGTTATGAATTAGGATACAGGACGACAAAAAAATTGCACCAAAAGATAAAATTTAGTTCTACTTCTATTTACTTTTTGCAATATGTGATCAGAAATGAGGATGTGGTTCTACAAGGTATTACTAAAACATTGTTGTAAATAATCATATTTTTCATAACCAATAATATATTCCGTATGTAAACGGAAACTTTTAAAAATTTCTGAGCTTGCATAATAAAACAAACCTTAGTTGCATGGTAACAAGTACAGTTTCTTTTATATTTTGCACAAAGCCTTCTTTTGCGGTGTCAATACAATATTGTGCTCGCGCATAATGGAAAGGAAATGTGTGGTCCAAATGAATATAATAAAGCGTTTACAATGCTTGTATTTCTTTTGACGTCGTGTGTACAAACCATTTAAAAATTATGAAAAAAGCAGTGTTTTAGATACACATGCTGACGGTCAGTCACAAAGGACTTACATAATATTATTATCTCAAATTACATCATAAATCTAAAAGTAAAACAGAACGACCATTATTTTTTTCTGTGGTAGTAGCTAGGCTACGGTAACAGTCACTGTTTCTGTTTGTTTTCGAATGATTAGTTGCTATTGGCCTTTACAGATTCACGCGGACTATAAGGCGGGTCCTGGAGGACGAAGTTCGTTTATTTCAATGAGTTCACGAGCTTTGTTAATTTAAACTATTATTATTCAAACAAAGTTAAACGATCAATAGGCATAAATAGATGTTGACACATCTCCTGTAATCTTACAAAATCACACATATTTGCAACTCACTAAAAGGTCCCCTCTAGACATTTGCACCAAACGTCACACAACTCAAGAACAATACAGTACGAATGGTCAAACGCTCTAACGGTACGACCGAGTGCGCGGTCAAAGCTATACGGATTCTACATATTCCATCGGTGCCATAACGGTGCACACGTTTTTGTTATTGCTCGTGTATAGGTACTATAGCACAAATACTACTGGGACCGTTTACGATGCACCAATCCATAAAAACTATTGATTTATCACTCAATACTACTAGATAAACAATGTTAATATTGGTCATAATTCCCGTCTATAAACTCTATCATTCATCTTTTTTACAATATTCCGCAAATACAAATGTTTGCTTGTACTTAATGCGTAGTAGATTAGTATGCATGCTGCCGAATGATGTTTTGTTAATAATAAATTCTCACCAAGTTACGCTTATTGTTCTTACATAATTAATATGAAGAGAATAAAAAAATATTCAGCTTGCGTTAAAATCTTTATTACGTATTCTTGACAGTACCATTTTCCGAATGATGAGAGGCATAAGTGTAACGAAAGATAAAATAAAGAAAGTAAAATTATGAAATGCTAAGGCAAGGAAGCAAATGAAAGTCAAGGTGAAGATAAAGATAAGACTTATCTCAAGAAAATCACCATAAATGATAATAGTATGTACCCTACACAGTGTGACATAAAAATTCTATAATACGCATAATAATTCTATACCATTATGATCTTGGAAGAAGCCCCCAAAACTATAACAATTCAAAAACGTGAGTACAATTACACATAAAATAATACATGAAAGTTAATACACCTCACATACAACGAGGAAGCACAAACGGCGCAATGCAACCGGTTTTGTTGCTATGCATTCAGCAGCTGTTCCGCGATTAACCACAATTCATGACCTTACACTATTATTCCAGAATTGAACCATCTGATAATCTAGTTATCTGATAATCTCCTAGCCTGTTTGCAAGTTTATAAACATTTAAAACTCATTTCATTCGACAATAAACAGCTACTTTCTGGAATGTTTTATGTTATAACTGGTCAGAATTTTGTTATTCCGTATGAAGAGACTTGAAGTCGCGATAAGCATTCAGAATAGTTGCAAGCAGAACTACAAACGGAAAAATGTATTAAAACTAGTATTTTTGTAATCTTTATGTGAATGTCTTTGCCGGTCGTAAAACAGTGGTTTGAAGCTAACATTAGTAAAAACTGTACCAAAATAGGACGATAAAACCGTAATTATATTTCTAAAATTAGCCTTTTCCTGATGTCTCAGTCGTCAGTATAAGAAATACATATAGTTGAATGATGAAATATATATAGTTCTCTATCTACCTTGAGATCAAGCCAACGTGGCAACGCGTGGTGCGCCCTGATTCAACGGACTATAGCGCTTCGTCTTCCAGTCCTAGTTCAAGGGTACCTAGTTAAATCCTGGCGATACTCATACATAATGATAGGGTGTTTTACATGCCAGCCTAGGTTCTACATGCCTTCTAAAATAAACTGTGAAATAACTTAACGTGTTTTGAAATCAGTGTCTGAGAGCTTCTTCTTATCCCGTAGGGAATTCCATGAACAAAAGTGACTCTTACCATCTTGAGACTCATTTGCTCGTATGTTGAATAGTCGCATAAAAATGTGTACGAACATGCTTAACTTTAGCGACTATTTTCATTTGATGAGGCAATAGATTCCAATATCCAAAACGAAATTCAACGAAGTAGGCAATTCTCGTTGTCACACAATCAGACGAAAAGAGAATCGAGGGTACTCGCCGTACTCGGTAGTCCATTTATCAATTGACGACACTAGTTGAATATCAAAATGGTAGTTACAATCGCTGTAAACAGGACGAAACATGAACGGAAACACGGGATACTCGTATTATGTAGAAGGTGAATGAATACCTATACTTTCTGATATAGAAAGCAATATGCTAACAGGCATACCTATATTTTGTTAATAAAAATAGAAATCATAATTAGTAACGTTATAAAAGTGGGTAATAATATTTTTGTTAAACTAGACAATGATTAAAGTATTCTTCATTAAACGTCTAGCGAAAAGAAAGCATGAAGGCAATAGTAAACAAGTTAACATCTTATAAGACTCTAAATTGCATGACTAAACTGATACCACAAAAAACATTCGACAACCCGATATTTTGTATACAGTACCACGAATTAATAAATGACAATGCTATTGATGAACAATGAATGAAATACGTCACTATGAATGAATCTGAGTCATTATTGTCAAACAGCATTCGATAACACGTGGGAATACAATAGAAATGACGTGCCGTCGAAGACATAACCAAAAACAATAACGGTCTGACCAGAAGCGGGAAGACGATTGTCATAGAAACGTGACCCATGAACTTCCGCGTCAAACCAATCAAAATGAAAGTTGAGATGATTGAGTGACATAACTCGTAATGACTGTACGGAACGTTTCGTATAATAGATCTCACTTGAGCAATAATATATTTATGCCAAATGGTTGCTCCTATAGTTCAATTGAAGATCTGTCATCACTATTTCAATGAAAGAGCTATTGTCATGTTGATTAATAAATAAATTATTCTTAGTGGCAGTAAATGAATTTACTGTCATTTAGTTTTTTTATGCCAATAATCTCTTAAATTTGCCATTTTTAGGCGCAAATTATTTTTGGGATTATAGCAATTGCCGACTTCATGGGGGTCGCAGCATCGTTTCATATCGGCAATGAAAAACCACCCATTATCCCATAAAGTTGATAAAGTAATGATACACTTTAACTTTTCACATAAAATGCGGCAACCGAAACAAATTATAGCAAGCCTGGTTCCGAAAAGTTTCAATCAAGTTTATATTAAGGCTTTTCATGATAAATATTAAGAAATGTTTCACCCCAAAATTTTATAAAGTAAGTATATCGTAGAAATTAAAATACATGATGAGGTTCTATAAAGTCGGTCGTGAAATCTTTTTATGTTTTGTTTGTATTGTCCGCCTCTTTATATAAAACTATGTGACAATTCAATTTATACAATTCTCCACTTCCTACAAAGCATCTTGCCGAGGAATAGTTTCGCAAATATTCATAACTCTCAAATATAAACCATTCACTAAGGGGCAACTACGTGAAATTACGTCTTCAGACCTGTCTTCAATTGCAAAGGCATATCCCATAAACGATCCGAGACAGCTCATCGACACAACGGGCCTCTAATGGTCTTGAGAGTCGATATTTCAAGGAACGCACTAGACACTAACGTCTCAGTAATTGGTCCCTAACCACCGCAGTATAGTTCTGAAGCCACGATGTTCGAAACGGTGACATTTCGGTTGACTTATGATGTTCGATTCCGTAATGCGGCTTGCCTAGATGGCTAATGGAGGATACTGAGAATACTACTGTAAAACGTAATTTATCTAAAACTTAGTTATACGACCATTTTGTCGTATAAAGGAAAGTTTACGAGGACGCCGGCTAACTTAGAGTAAATTAGGATTACTTTTTATTCTCTCCAGAGTTTTCATGTGAGAGATTGTCTCTTACAATAGTATTTTGCCTGTATATATATAAACATTATTTATTTATTATGCTGGATGCATAATACATTTTCTACTTTTACTTCTGCATACTAATACCGAATACTGAAACCTACTGAATATGCAATGCATATTCCGCTCTAATAACGTTAATTTTACTAACCTATTATACGGGGGTTTATCGAGTATCGGGTGCCAGATATAATTCCCTAACCTATAACCACAACTTGGACTTAGATATATTTATCATCCACTTGGTAATTATTTCTAAATTTCTTCCATACCATCCCTCCATTAACAATATACAATGACGTGTATACATTCGCGAACATTACGCCTGCGACAAAGTCCTCAGCTGTAAAGTGTCCATTAGCCGTTTTAGCAACCAAGCGCTATCTTTCACACGGGATTACAACTTTTCTTATTTTTTACTGAGCGTGGCAAACAATTAATTATCTTAATAGACCGCTGAGCAAGTATAATTGCGATTTGTGTTTTTGACGTTTCGTCTAATTCGTCAGAAAACGTTACTATGACTCGTCCAATATTCGAATATAGATCAGGTTTTATTAAGTGACTTAAATTTTGAAAAATGTTCCGAAGGAATAACATATTTTTCTACTTGACATCCAAAAGGAAATATTTTTGTTATTAACGTACAATACGTCGTCTAAAGACGTGTGATTACAATAAAATTGTTCAAGTTTCATGACCAGATAACTAGCAAAAGTCAATAAAAATACATTACGAAAACCAATGTTCCTATAGAGTGTGGGATTTTATTTTTAAAAATGTAATTGTTGCTAAATATTTTAGTATATTTTGAACAGTAAAATTATTCTTCATATATTCATTCGTATTTACCATCCACGTACATGTTTAAGGCAAAACGTGGCCATGTCCTTTGTCAAGACCTGTTGATTTGAAACCTACACCTTTGCCTACATGACACTTTGTTTTATAACATAATTTTATATCCTCTAGACGGCGCCATATTGAATTCAATTCGTCGTCCTATAGTTTATAACCAGTGGACTATCAAGACGCTTCCAAGTTCGAACGATATCTCAATATTCGACAAAATATGATAAGTAGCTTAAAATCGTAACTACCCTTTTCAGTTCACTATAAAAGCAACAAAGAACGATACATTACAAAAATATCGCAAAAAGGTTTTTGGTATCGAGCACTAAACCTAAAGCTTTAAAAGCCCCAAGTACTGTGATATATAATACTCTTGTCAAGAGCCGTTACCACAATCCGACTACCTCCGTACTACAACACTTGTCATGAGAGGCGAATTTTGCGGTAAGCCTTTTGAGAGCACGCGAAAATATAATCTAGAACGCTGTCATGTGATTAACTTTTTCGCGGTGCGATTTAAGGATTATTAGTTGCAACGTAAACTTCAATTCTGTTTACTTTGTTATATGACTTCATTTATAACTATTAAATGGAACAAACAACGAATTTATGTATAAGCAATGATATTATATATTAAAAAGAGGCAGATATGTCATAAGCGCGCGCGTTGTGTGACTCAAAAAGTTCCCAATTGGGAACTCTTATTCAGGTGAAGAAAGAGATAGCGATGTAGTTTTGACGCGAGAGCGATAAAGACGTGCGATAAAGCAATAAAGCGTGCCTTGCGGACATCGGAACAGATTTTTCGGTTGATTTGTAAGGGCATAACGTATCTATATTTATTGAAACATCATTGTGTATAAGTGTACATTATGTCACTTTCTACTACTATATACAAATTTTAATTTGACATTCTCGCATGCATCGATAACATTCGTGTGATTTTCTATATCAGTTAAATTATTTCTTTGTATTATCTACTGTTAAAAAATATTCACAATAAATTGTATTTCGTTGCATTGCTGAAGACAAAGAGCTCAAGCTTTAGTAACCAAATCGTGAGCTAAATTATTATCCGTAATATGAAACCTTCCTTACCCTTGCTCTCGGCTGTGTATACATCAGAGCCGTCTGCTAAATAATGGCGATGTTTATGGTGACGTAATATTATTGTTTCGGCACAAACTTATTAAAGCCCTTTTAAGCGATCATCCAACATCCTTATTTTATACACTGAGTCGCCACACCGTGAAACAAAAATACGTACATATTTTGTAAACTCATGATAATATAGTACGATTTACTATGCACGCTCAATACAACCTTATTTTTAGAAAGGTTTTAATACAACATTTATGAGTAAGTTAAGCTGTGTGTGTCTTTTCGGTAATAATAAAATACAAAAATATCATTTAAAAAATATGAAAAGGTTTGGATGCCAACGCATGTGTCGGAAGTTTTTTAATACCGAAGAAAACTTAGTTTCGATTTTTTTGAATAACATAACTCTTTAAAAGAAATCAGTAAATAAGGATAAATACATTCTTTACTGCAGTGTATTTATTTTAAATTATAAATTTATATATATTTATGGATTGTTTATTATTTAACTCACGTCAGCCGTCGCTATTATACTCCAAAGCACTCGAAGAGAAACTGTATACCTGAAAAAAGAAAATGTGTGCAATTCACACGTGGTAGAAGTGAAACTTTCCAAAATTTTGGTTTCAAGATAATGATATGAAAAAGCAATAAATCAAAGTCAAAGTCAAAGTCAAAATATTTTATTCGTATAGGTATCACTGATACACTTATGCACGTCATTTTTTGGCTTTTCGGAAGGTGCTTTATCGTGGAGGAGAAGAAAAGCCTAAAGAAACTCCTCAGCACATCTTTTAAAAAATATTACAAAAAAAAGATAATAATACAAAAGTATTTACTATTCTGAGCGGAACTGGTTGCAGAGCTGGTCATTTCCATGCGTCTTTGTCATTTAAATACTCGTCTACACTATAATATCCCTTGCCTAACAATTGTGTCTTTACACGTTTTTTGAAAGTTTCAATTGGCAAGTCACGTATTAATTTTGGGATTTTATTATAAAAATGTATACCAAGCCCTATGAAAGATCGCTGCACTTTACTTAGGCGGAACGAAGGCGTAACTAATTGATGCATTCTTTTCGTATGGCGATTATTAATATCAAAATTTTGTTTATACGCGTTTATATTCTTCCGTATAAAAACTACATTGTTAAAGATATACTGGGAAGCTACTGTAAGTATACCTATTTCCTTGAACTTTTCACGCAAAGATTCCCGAGACCTAAGTTTATAAATAGCCCTAACTGCCCGTTTCTGGAGTATGAAAATTTGTTTTATATTGGCTGCTTTGCCCCACAGCAAGATGGCATAAGACATAAGTCATCCTAGCAGTTTCGACGTCTGTATACTGCCTTATTTTCCTAACAGCAAAAGCAGCCCTACCGAGTTTTGTCGCGAGATTTGTTATATGTGGGCCCCATTGAAGTTTACTATCTAAGGTCACCCCTAAAAAGACCGTCGATTCCTCCATATGCAATGTTTCGTTATTTAGTTTAAGAGATTTGCTGACTTTTTTAACATTAGGTAGCACAAACTCTATACATTTCGTTTTTTTTGCATTTAATAGTAAATTATTGATAGTGAACCAACGCGATACATGCGAAAGAGCACTATTTACGTCGTCGAAATTTACTTTATTCCTTTCACACTTAAATATTAGTGATGTATCATCAGCAAATAGTACAATATCCGCTTGGTTCTTTACATAATGTGGTAAATCGTTAATGTATACCAGAAAAAGAAACGGACCCAAGATCGAGCCCTGCGGTACACCCATCACAGCCGGTGACCCCGATGACTTAATATCGTTTATGCTGACTTTTTGTATTCTATTACTCAAATAAGACGCGATCAAGCTAAGGGCCTTGTTTTTTATACCATAGTGGCCAAGTTTAAACAGCAATGTTTCGTGCTCAACACAATCAAATGCCTTAGATAAGTCACAAAATACTCCTATGGCATTATGTGACGCCTCCCATGCTTCAAATATATGCTTTAATAGCCTAGCCCCGGCATCGGTTGTACTACGGCCTTTAGTGAAACCGTATTGCTCAGGATGTAATAATTTATTATTGTTGAAATGGGTTAGCATTTGATTCAATATTATCTTTTCGAAAATTTTACTAAGGGTTGGTAAAACAGAAACTGGTCTATAGTTATTAAGATCAGTTTTTTCACCTGTTTTAAAAATTGGAATGATTTTGCTGCATTTCATAAGATCTGGAAAGATACCTAGATCTATACATTTATTAAAAACTACGACCAAATATGGAGCTATAATACCTATAATATGCTGTATTATTTTCACCGAGATGCCCCACAAATCACCCGTATTCTTTACCTTCAGAGACTGAAAGGCCTTAATTAAGTCTCTAGCGGTTATATGTTGAAATTCAAATAAAATATTACATTCATTAATATGATTTTTTAATATAGAAAGTGCTTCCGTCGGTGAAGAAGCTAGTGAACTGGTTAATGTTATAGGAATATTACGGAAGTGATTTTCAAATTCGCTTGCCACGTCTTTATCAGCACTGATTATATTATTATTAATCAATAATTCGTAATTGAAATCACAGGACTTTGCGTTACCGTTCTCACTGTTAATTATATTCCAAGTGGTTTTTATCTTGTTATCCGAATTAATAATTTTGTTCTTTATGTACATTGATTTCGCCTGAATACAAACAATTTTAAATATTTTAGAATAATTTCTCACGTGCTCCTGGAAAGTTGGAGAAAAATTGTATTGTTTCTCGGCGTAAAGGTCATACATCCTGTTCCTACTTTTATAAATACCTACAGTAGCCCAATCACTAAATTTACTATTTTTAGCTAGATCTACATACTTAAACTTGAATATTTTATTAAATTCGTTATTTATGTTATTAGACAATGTGTTATATAGTTTTATTGGATCTCTTTGTTGTAATGTTAACTGCGTTTGCATTTCCGAGTGGATTTTTTCTTTAAAAGTTGAAATCTTATTTTTAGTTATTGGTCTACATTTTATTATTTGTTTTTTCTTAGTGATTGAATTATACAACGAAATTTTTTGTCCGCAGTGGTTTGACTTCAACTTACTGAATATCTCTTTATTTAAAATCTCACAATTGCAAAAGATATTATCTAAACAAGTAGCTGTAGTTTCAGTTATTCTGGTTGGCTCATTGAATAATGGATTTAAATTAAAGCATTTAAACAAACTTAGTAGCCTAGTAGCCATAGTACTATCTGATAAAATGTCTACGTTGAAGTCGCCACATATCACTAATCCTTTTCTAGAAACACATAACCGTTTAAGTACATCCTCCAATGTATCTTCAAAAATAGTAAAATCACCAGAGGGGGGTCGATACGCGCAAACTATAACAAACCGCTCCAGTTCCACACAGGCCAGTTCAATAGTGCGCTCAATAGAAAGACTAACAATGTCTTTACGATCTTTACAAGACATATTGTTGTGCACTAATATTAGTGATCCACCATGAATTGCAGTCTCTCTACAGAATGCACTTGACAATTTATAATTACCTATACTGACAAGATTTTGAGTGCTTGGTAACCAATGTTCCGTTATACATAAAACATGTATATTACAGTATTTTATAAATAATTCTATTTCTAATCGAATCTTAAAGCAATAAATCGAAGCGCCATCTATGAATACAACTTAGCACTTTTTAAAAATCTATCTAGCAATAAAACGAATGTTCTATCTTACTCCTCACGCCATCTATGAATACAACTTAGCATTTTTACTGTCTGTATAATCGGCTGGTCGATCTACAGAATGAAAGAATGAAATTCTTATTTTTTGTTGATAAATTCTTTGAAAATATTTAAAAGAGCATTTGAAAGTATTTAAAAACAGTAAAAAATAAAACTAAAAAAAATAAAACTAAAAAAAAATAAAACTAAAAAAAAAGAAATATTCTGAGACGCGAACCTGCGCATCATCATGGCATCAGCATTGTGTGTCTACGTCCTGACCATTGGGCTACGGACAACTTAAATTGAAATACGAAATTAGCGGTTATATTATCTTACCTGTCGTTTTTCCGTTGCATCCGGTTTCAAATCACTAACGGTTCTAAAGAAGTTTCACTTCAAAAAGAAAAAAAGAAAAAAAATTATTGTTAGTAAGCGTTAACGAGGTACCATATACTTACAATGTGGATGAATGATTAAAAACACACTTAAATTTTACTGCCACTTTTCAAACTGAGGCAAACTTTCGAAATGCACAAAATGAAAAGATTCCAGCTAATAGTTGGAAAGCTGAAAGTAATCTTATTAATATTATATTATATATGTGAAATTTTGTGAAGGTGTTTGGATGTTTGGACGTTTGTTCCTCAATCACGCTACAACTACTTAACCCGATTTGGCTGAAAGGAATAGAGATAGCCTATACCCTGAATTAACTCATAGGTTTCTTTCTATCCCGAAAAAGTTCCGGGTTCCCGCGGGATTTGTATAAAATCGATCTCTACATATATAATGAGATAAGGATAAGTGATATTTAAGGAACTTCGGTCCAATAGTATTCAAATAAATATGTAAAACGTTAGTCTAACCAAGCGTAAGTTATTATAACAAAAGCTATATGTTGTTTTTTTTAAGAAATGACCTATAAACGAACAAAGTTTATACAAGTTATCATTGCAAAATCCGATAGTAAACCATTACTTCCTCCAAATTAATGGAAAAGTGTACCCTATATTCCCCACTATCGTAGTTACCCAGAATCTCTCATATTTCGACCAAATTACCCCCAATAACCCCGCGAACGACATATTAAATCGACAACATTGTTTCATACGACCGTGGTATCGGTATAATGAACTCTTCAAACTACAGAATGCCAAGCAAATTGTTGTTGTAACTAAATTTTTATCGCAACACGTTCGAAACGCCATCTGAACATTAATAGTAATACTATGGGGATTTGAAATGCTATAAATCAGTTGAGCTTTAATTGAAAAAAAATCACGGAAGGTTTTTGGATTATATAGTTACAAACCTTGTATATTGCCCATAATCATAAAAAGGGACTTCCTTTGAGGACTATCAGATCCTGAGAGTAGTAAAGGAATCGATACAAATCCTAAGCGTATCGCAAAGCTACGACGAATTAGTTTTTAGATTTGATGATATGAACCAAGAAATAAATTAACAAATGAATATAATAATAGATAGTTTTCTATGTTTAATTTCATGTTCCAAATGATAACTGTATTTTCTCAGTCATAGAAGGAAAAGGCATTTTATTACTATAAACGCTTAAGAGTGCTATCTTTTAAGCGGAAAAGACAGAAAATACATTGATGTATATTATTTGAGAAACATCTCAAACGAAACCCATTGGGATGCCCCCCATCCCTCCACATAAAGGGCGAATAGCTCGGATTTTAGTTTATCTATATAAAGTTCTTTCAAAACAAAGGTCTTTCCTACACCTTTTATCTTTATCCACTGCTCCCTTTCTTTCTTATAGTAGTTCCCTATTTATGATGAAGAACAGGTTTAAAACCAGTGATTTGGAGGACACAATAATAATTGAATAATATTTTGCACAAATAGGTCTATTAAATAAGTGTATTGATGTCATTTTATTTTTTAATACTTCCCGGAACTAATTGCAGCCATTGAAACGGTCAGTCAATAGTCGTTACATCAAACGAAACCTCGAATACGCGCACCTACATCTGGCAGTAAGAACACAACCAACACAACACACAAGCAATAATGACATTAACCGCATTGCCAATAATGTGTATATTAGCGTAAAATGCGAAATGCGATTGATAAAGGCAGCAATTGGAAATTCGACAAATCCCGATTTTACCACCGGCAATTACGCTCAACCTAATTTGTAGTTATAAAGCACTTGTTTGACCGCTAATTAAAAAGATAAGCTATAAATTAATTTCAGTCTTTTACAGTGGATGTAATTAACACATACATATAAAACCACTTAGTTTTAAGTAAAGAAATAAAATAATAAAAATTGCTAAAATAACGCGCGATCAATGATATTATATATTAAAAAGAGGCAGATAGGTCATAAGCGCGCGCGTTGTGATGATTGAAAAAGTTCCCAATTGGGAACTTTTGTGATTAGTCTGCGCAATCACGAGCGTGGCGCATCGTAGGTTAATACGTAGTTATGAAAATATAACAAAATGCCATCCTGTGTGTTTAGAAAGTGCACCAATTATGACTCCAAGGTCAACAAAACACAAGGAATCTCATACCATGCGTGAGTACGCTAAGATACTTAGATTATTTAGTATATTTCAATTATTTTTCTAAACAATCTAATAATCATGCAAAGACGCCATATTCAGATGAAGAAAGAGATAGCGATCTAGTTTTGACGCGAGAGCGATAAAGACCGTAGCGTATATAGATTGACGCGAGCGACAAACACTAGCTGTCTTTTTCACTATTATGGTTTTAGTAATGCCATCCTTTTTACATAATTTGCCAATGTACTAGTGATTGGTGTAGGGAAACAAAAGATAAACGTGTGTGTGTTGTAGCTCGGTCGGAACAGATTTTTCGGTCGATTTGTAAGGGCACAACGTATCTGTTAGTTAAACATCTTTGCGCGCGATACAAAGTTGCATCGTTCACCGAGCAACACATTGCGACGTCATGCGGTGTCGTTTCATGCATCACACAAGACAATCACATAGACAATCACGTTATTACATCGCATCGTCATGCGTTCCAAAAGATTTTCTATCAAACCCGCCATCCAAGCAACCAAATCATTTGCTAAAAGGAAAAATACTGTAGTACCAAACGTTACCAGCTAACGATGCGACAATTGGCTTGTTAATTGGCTCTGCGCTTGATTACAATTGGGTTGGCACAGTGTTTGGGAACTTCGAGAGATGTTTGCAAAATATCCACTGTCGCACGGCGCGGCGGTTGGCGATCGTTCGAACGCTTCCCACAAAGGTTCCCAAGCCATTGTTCGCTTAATACCAATTTGGTTAACTTCACACGATAATATCGTTACTGATATTGGTATTGTTATGATTTTATTATAATAAATATTGAAAATCATACGCGAGACAACCCTAAGGCCTTCTGTCCACGTAGACCCACGTAGTACGGAAACTATCGTCAATTTTCGCTAGCTTACAGTTTGCTTGCATCTTCTGTAGTTAAAGAAGGAAATCCTAAGCGGCATCGTTGCGTTTGCCTATTGCCTATGTTTCATCATGCATTTGCATGCAATCGTCAAATGAAGTGCCGTGGACAATATTATAGGCTTCTGTCGTTTTTGCGAGTTCGTAGCCTTTTGCCGGTGACGATCATGTACGGAATAAGGTCAGTTTTACCCGACTGTTAGGAAGGGTTATATTTTTCGTAGGTATCTTATATGTATGTATGGATGTATGTTTGTATGTATGCATGTAATATTCTTTATTACCTCGTATCTTCCAAACCGCTGAACGGATTTATACAATTAAGGTATCGTTAAATTCGTCTTAATAACTCAAGTGTTTTTAGATAAGTGAAATAAAAAAAAACAAATATGGTGGCTGTGAGATGCCATTGTTTGAAGTATCAAAAAATAAAAATAACGCAATATGGGTATCAAATTAAAGAGCTAATCATAAGGATTTAAAAAAGGTAATAATATCATGATAGCTTTTTTGATAGCAGATGGGTTTTTTATTTTTAAATTTATACTAAAATCAATATATTAAAAGCATTCTTATGACGAAAGGGTATTACAAATTAGATGATTATTTTATTGATAAATATCATTCATATCTAAATCCTCAACCATACCCAAATCTTTAATTTCACATCCACAAGATTCCTGATAAAAACAAAATTTAAACTTTAATACCAACGTACTTAGTATGGTTTTAATTAAAACCATTTGCAATATCAGCAAATCAATCAAATCCGCTTCATATCATACGCGATACGTACGATAGGCAAGATTTATGAATACGACAAACAACCATCGTTCATAAATCAACTGCAAATAACACTCCGATCATGTTTGTTACGAGAAATTATTAATCTATATTTATTTTAAAACATAATTTCGCATTTATATAAATACTTGTTACCGCCCGTGGAAGTCGAAAAACGAACCCGTTGATTTATAAAAAAAAAACAGTAAACTTCAAGTAAATTAATAAGCACGAGGCCTCCGGTCTGTTAGGACTGATTCCTATATTGTACTGATTTCATAATGAACAAATATCAAAATCACCTTATCCCAAAATGACTGATTTTCTAAATGTCTTTGTTTCAGAATGCCGGAAATAAAACTGTCAAATTCATGTACAGTCAGTAACACTTTATTTTTAAATTTATTTATTTATTTATTTATTTATTTATTTTTGCAACACCTAAATCTAGGGTATACAAGGGCAAAAACTTAATGCCTAATGGCATTCTCTACCAGTCAGCCCTGGGTGCTGGTGAAAATGTTAGATAGGCGCAAACTGTCGATATTAACAGTCAAAAAAAAAATTCTAATTTTTATATTACATATCTTACGTCCAATACTGTATACAGATAATTATATAAAATATATAAATACATACCATTACATTCATATATATATAAATACTATAAATACATAATATACATAAATATATATAATATATACATATATATAATATCCTACGAATATACGTTTACATAAATATGTAATGCCAACACATATAAAACGTACGTTGATGCTTAACCCGTGGCAGATAATTTAAGGTAATGTTCTCGAAGCAATCTCTTGAACGTCAATTTAGTTGGAGCTTGTCTGATAGCATTTGGCAGGGCGTTCCAAAGCTGTATAGCCTGAAATGTAAAGGAATAGTGGAAAAAACCACTTTTATGTGGTGGGAAATAAAACTTTAGATTTCGAGATGAACGTAGTTCCCTGTCACTAGTGGAGCAGATGAACTGAAAATTTTCCTTGAGGTATGAAGGAGAAGTTGGATCATGCAAAATTGAATACAGAACCAAAAGAATCCTAGAATTACGCCTATGTCGAATAGTAAGCCATTTTAGCTGGCTGCGATAGCTGGAAACATGATCATATTTTCGTAGATTGAAGATAAATCGGATGCAGTTATTGAGTAGGCGATCTAGTTTATCAAGAAGCACTTCTGTAAGGTCTGGGTAGCAGACGTCGGCATAATCTATAATAGGCAAGACAATACTGTATACAAGCAACAATTTAGTTTTAAAGGGAAGAAAATTTTTCAGTTTATAAAGACACTGTAGAGAGGCATTTACTTTACGGCTTATTTCCGTGACATGTGTAAGCCAGGTCATACGACTATCGATCAGAAGGCCAAGATTTTTCACAGCATCGCACCACGGAATTAAAACTTTGTTGTAAAATATGCCTGGTAAATTAACCGTGTCAATTCTAGAAAGTAATCTTGGACTTCCCACCACAATCGCCTGACACTTCAGGGGATTAACCGTCACGCCATACTGCTTCGACCACATTTGCACAGCCACCAAATTCCGATTCAATATTTCGAAATCTTAAATCTTATATTTAAACAACAAAAATTGTACTCTCTGTATGAAACAAAACAATATTATTCTTAAACAACGTCAATCTTATATATCTATAATAATCTAAAATTTTAACAAAAAAATAACCGACTTCAAATGAAGTAGGTATCCAATAAAAGAAGAATCATCAAAATTGGTCAACCCGTTTCTCTACAACGCGTCGCCACATAGGAACATACATAGACTGATAAACACATTACCCTGCTTTGCGTCGCGCAGTCGGGTAAAAAGCATAAAAATAAAAGATTCACGTCAGATATTTTTGCCAACTATTGAACGTCATATATTTATGCATAATTATGATTGAGGAATCAATGTAAATGCTTACAGAAACGTAGAATTAGCAAACGGCAAACATATATTTGCACTCCGAGGGTGATCACATTATTTTGTTACTAATGTCGTCACATATTTTTGCTTTGGGTGGTTGTCACAATTATTTGATGTACTTTTTTATCAGATACCTAATTTTGTCGTCACTTTAATATGCTGTCTATGAATATCACATATTTTTGTTGCGTCCGTGCAGATAAATATTATTGAACGCATTCTTGAGTAGATATTATTGCTGACGTGTCCATAGTAATATATTTATGCTCGTGACTGTACTTTTTCTGTCAGACAATAAAAGTTTCCGGCATTTTGAAACAAAGACATTTAGAAAATCAGTCATTTTGGGAAAAGGTGATTTTGATATTTGTTCATTATGAAATCAGTACAATATAAGAATCAGTCCTAACAGACCGGAGGCAATTTGTTGTTTTGTAAATTCAGACTTTGAAATTGATTTTGAAAAGTTATTTTATCGCATGATGAATAACGGAGAAATGTAACACGTACTAACCGTCCCGTCGCTTCTGAGATCAAGACATTGCTCTAATCAGTGTTGTAATCGTGTTTATGCATTCTCATGGTGTTGTGGTCACGGAACCCTCGGTACTTAGGATGAATCATAGCGCGCTCGTGCAGTGATGCCTTGATAATTATACAAGCTTATAATTGATCACGTTTAACGCCTTGTAGAGCGATTGATGCCGTCATTGGTGATCGTGATGCGTGTTTGTGGTTAGTGTTTTTAGAACAGATATCAGATTTTTTTCGCTTATTACAAACTACACTTTTCTCGCGGCTTTAAAAAAATTTAAAAAAAATAAACTTTAAAAAAATAAACACCCTTTATCTTGGCCTAGATCACGGTTTACATGTGGACAAATTTCATGAAAAGTTTTTGCGAGAAAGAGTTACAAAGAAAAGATCCATTCAAACATTGCCTTAACAGTTGTAAAAAAACATTTATTTCCACCGTGAACAACTTCACAGTCACTAACGAGGTTACAGCCTAGCCATCAAGAGTAACATTAATATGATATCTTCGATAAGGACTGGACATTGTAGATTAGATAAGATTAAATAACAAGCAAGTACACTGCTTCTTTCGCGTTGGTAACGCGTCAGTAGCTCAGTATGTCTTTGAAATTTGATTTCCATATTTTGAGGTGACTGACTATTCAACAATGTCGATTTTGACCATTACACACATAAAAAAATTGTTTACCAATAACAATTTTTTCTTGATGTTAATCTTTTTGTCGATGTAAATCACGATTGTATCTGAAAAACTAGTTATTGGACTCTGGTCGATCGACTCCAAGGTAAGGAATCTGAAAGTATCTTAATCATCAAGGCAAACAACGATTAGAAGATGCCTTTGACTCAATGATAGATAGAGCTTCTAGCAGTCCAAACAAGCTGAAATAGAAAAGGGATTCAATGACTGCAGTATAATGAATAGTTTTTTTCAAAACCACGGAACACAGAGACAAGAGGTGGAAATGGTATAATTGTTGATTAGTATGGGAACCGTTCTAGCCAAAAAAACACAAGTAAATGGATAATCGTATTACTTACAACTAAGAAACTTATATTTTGATTGGTTGTTAGTTGTCAACTACGAATAGTCCGAGAAACCTGCTATTTATGTTTGAAAATTCACTTTAATATTTGATGTTAATTCTTATTTTTCAATGTCATATTCAGTGAACTTAGTACCTTTATCAATTAAGATCATAATACTTTTCAAGTTCGGCTATACCACGCTATACACCGCTAGATGGCAATATTCTACGTAATAAATAATTCTATACTTAATATATAGTAATAAGGTTGACATTGAATTGCAGTTGGTTGTATTACAATGTCAATCTTATTGGAAAATGATTAAATAATTCCGTCTTCTGAACGCTAGATGTCGTGACTGGAATCTAATATCAACCTTAAATGTATAGCGGTAAGTTATATTTTTGGTTAATTAGGCCTAGGGATGTGCGTGGTGCTTTTACCGCGTTATCGACAATTATCGAAATTTATCGAAACTGGTATACTACAAGGTAATGTTGGTACTTGTTCTTGTACAACTTGTGTGTGTCTCTGAGAAAACGTGCTCAAAATTTTGAAAGCTTATATCTATTACAAGGCGTAGACGTGGCCGTAGCTTTTTTATTAACGTTAGCTAACTAAACAGTATGTCGATAAGTGAAATTTCAATGTAGCTCAACGTAGCTTAGCTATAAAAACAATGATGTGAATTAGGATGAATTTCAACCTTAAAGTTATACAAAAAAGGTAAAAAAGAATGCCCATAGCCAGTACCCTCAAAAAATTATTGTGTCAAAATGATTTTTGGACAAAAAATTAAATTAAAATATTTCAAATATACCGTATTTCCTAAAAAAATCCTCTTTGAGAATAATTTTCTGAAATTAATAAGTAACTTTACTTCCGTTTTACAAAAGAAAACCGTTGGGCCATTTATGTTTGGATAAGGGCCAATCAGAAATATTTTAAGATCCTTCGGGCCAATAGGTTGCATTGATTCCATTATGATTATGATACAACAAACTAGATGACTTAAGGGGACTGTCAAATGAATTAGAAAATTATTACAATCAGCCAGGAGTAATAGAGTTCTGTGATTATAATACATTATAAACTACATGGCGTTTTGGGACTGTCAAATGAATTTGAAACTTAAAAGAACGACATTACATACGCAATCGACTTTAATACGCCGGCATAGGCTCCATATTACTGTGAGTTTACTATAACCTAAATTCAAACTAATTTTGTTGAAAATCTCGTATTTTCTACTATTAACATTGACTAAAGTTAGTATGTGTAATTTATAAAGATAACATAATCAAATAAAGGTATTTTTATCAGGACACAAAAATGTTAAAGTCAGTACAGTCATTTCTCCATACTAAATAGGCATTCTCCTTTTGTTCGACCTACAACGTTCAGTAGTAGAACCAATTGCGTCATCTAGTGTCGCCAAGGAATAGTTTAAACACCTTTATTTTCGTGGAATTATATTTCCTAGCTTTGAAGCCCTCATAGCCCGGCGGATTGCGTCGATCCTAAGCGATCGAAGAAGTTAAGCAACAGCGGGCGCGGTCGGTTGTTGGATGGGTGACCGCTAGTCCAAAAATTTCTTGAGCGCCTTTGCAACATCCAAATTTACAGCCTTTTACTTCTGCCCAGCAATTAGTAAGATATACTAAAAGATCACCAGCTGATCTGCCGTGGCGGAAACCGTATTGACGGTCACTGAAACTATGAATTCTTCTTGTAAAAAATGCTCTAAGCATGGTACTAGATTTTACTGGGAACCAATTGATCCGCCTAGTAGTTTTAAACCAGTCTTCTTTTCTCTATGCGTCTTTAGGAAATCTAAGAAGTATGGAAACCAAAATAAGTATAATATTCAAATAATTATTATAATTGTTCATAATAATATTATAATAATGACCAAGTTGACTGTTAGAGATTGCCAACTGGCATTAACTATTTATATGTATTAACTATAGGTTATATACGAAGATATTTTCTCTATAAATAGCCATTTAAACCCTAATCAGTCGGGTCTTGGTCGTATAATATTACATCGTAAATAAAATTACAACACACCGATATCGATAAATTTATCCCATCCCTTCCCGAGTAGCAAAGAATGTTTTCAAAGAATGTTCTGGAAAACAATAGTCGAGTAGCAATACCATTTAAAACAAAAAAATAACCTTATTGCCGTGTCAATAGAGTAGCTATTTGATCATAAAAATATATTATTTCCTTTAATTTTATGTTTTGAATTTGAATTAATACAAAATAAATATAAAACTAGGCTTAGCTGTGGGTGGCTGTGGTATGAAACACTGCCATTAAATAAATTCTTAGCTCTGCTATCATTTTTGCACCCAAAATTGCACAATAAGGCATATTATTATAATTTAAGTCAAATTTTAATTTATGTAATGCACAACCGACGCAGCTCAGTGACAGATATGTTATGCGGGCAAGTAAGCGGAGCTACGCTTACTGTTAGTCGCTGTGCCCCGCCTACTTCGCACTTCCACCTCTTGTCTCTGTGTTCCGTGTTCAAAACTATTGCAAAATGCAAATGGCGCACTAGCGATGATGTGAACATATGTAATCAATACCAAACTACGAAAATTTCAACATTTATTCACATCACATTGAATCACATTGAAATGGCCCATTCCGCTGATAACATAGTCATTGTTGTTACTAGCTTTTGGCGTGCGATAAGCGATAACCGATGAAGTGACCAAGTAGATGAGTTTCGCAAGACAATATTTTATTTAAAAAAAATACTTGAACAACATTATGTCCTTTCTTATTTTAAATCTAATTATATTTATTAGTATACTGTTTAAAAGCTTTAATCTTTACGTGATTACTTGAGACCTTTGGCATTTTTGACAGCACTATGGTTCTTACTTCTAATTAAGATATCTACGTATCCAAGAAGGATAAGTATTACCTCCCATCAAACTGTATCAAGTTTTTGTCATGTTATACTTTGAGGTTATTAAAATTAGCGGGACATGAAAAAAGGGGAAAAAATCATGTATTTCCATAATAATAAGAAACTCTTTGTAGTTTGTAATATTACGATAGGCATCAGTTTATCGATTCAAGTGTGCAAAATGGACACAGATTTGCTAATCACACACACTCGTGGCCCACTTTTTTGCACACAATTTATGGAGTTCTCAACCATACAGTGCTGCCAAAGTAAACATTTACAACCTATTTCGAAATGGCTATTTTTAATTTTATTTCCTAACATGTAACTGGCAACTTTGTGACCATTTTAATTCATATTTTTCAAGTTTCTTATACAATAAATATATATTGTTTTATGATTCATATCACCATAATATGATGACGAGTGATATCATAGATAAGAATATTAGTGATAAACCACAAAATATCTGACTAAATAAATGTGCAAATAAGCTAATATTAAATAAATCATAATAAATAAATAAACACTTACACACTCATACCCCCGCAGTAAGTAAAAGATGATAAGATAATAAGATGCATATACCTGTGTCGCGGGTGCCATGGACGACACATATAACACATCACAATAACACCCATGATCCGAGTATATTTATCTGTCAGATAAATATCTGCCCCGGCCGGCAATCGAACCCGGGACCCCTCGCTTCGCAGGCAGGGTCGCTACCAACTAGGCTACAGCGGTCGTCATATTATCTGAACCATATAATATGCATAATTTCGGCAACAAACGTAATAACAGCGCGTGATGATTTTCATTATTATTTCATTTCTTCGCATTTTATTATGATAGAAAAATATCTAATAGTAAGCAATCACCATCACCCATGGATATTAGTATTTAGTATCACAAAGGGCAATAACAATTCGATGCAGGCTAAGAAAGAAAAACCGATATAAACCGAGCAAGTGCGTGTCAGTCAACCCAGGCGCAAATTAGGGTTCCATTAACTACTTATAGCCGTAATAGTATTTTTTGTAACTTCATCATATTATATTATAAACTATTTTTTAACTATTTTTTTTACTCGTCCAACTCCAACCGTTTAGCCAGCAGGACACTTGACTCTAACCAAATTAGCACTTGAAGCCAAATACGATTGCCAAATAAAATTGTCTTAGAATACCCATAATAGATATTTTTGGAAGAACTTTTCAACGATACTCCACACGCGACGAATAAAAATTCGTCCTCACATTATTTGTAGGGGAGGGACCCTGAAAAAAATGTTTTTCAATATTTTATTCTACGTTTCTGGAGTTTTAATAAATACGTATCCCTACCAAATTACAATTTCTAGCACTAATGGTCTCGGCGCTCTGCTTCGGACAGAAGGACGGATGGACTGGCAGAGGTTCCGATTTTACTTCGGAACGCTAAAAAGAAAGGAAAATAAACCTTATTAAACTTGAAAGTTCACTTTTATTTCGCGCCCATACTTAACACTTAGGTATAATATTAATAACAGATTAAAATTAAATATGAAATAAATTGTTTCTACAAATTTTGCTGTATGAATGTCCCAATAAATATTTTATTATTGCAAAATAAGTGGATGAGTTATCATTATAATATGTTGCATTCAACGACCATGTTTTAAAACGTTACTTCATCAACAACACCATATGATATTGTAATTTGGTTTTAATGACGTCATCTGATAATGACACCATGTGCACCGTGCAGTCTGTACCCGTATTTATAATGGTTATCTGTAGTAATTTACTTACTATATTTACTATTGGCCAGAATACCATCCTTACACACTTCTATCGTTTTGCAAATGTTAAGAAGCAATAATAATGTTACATGTGAATCTCACAAGCTTTTGAAAAAAATATTAAAAAGAAATTCACGTACATATTTTTATTTTTTTTGTTCCCATTCATACGCATTAATTTAAATTTCTGAATTAGTTATTTATCATGCTTACTGTGATTCATAATGTATAAATATAAGCAGTCTTACTTATCTAATCTAATACCTACCTTTAAACGAGCAATTCTTGTATAAAAAATTATATTTTCTGAATCTCGGAAACGGCTGCAAAGATTTTCATGAAATTTGGTATACCCCCTGGGATTTCGGAGGCGATAAATTGATTGATCTAGCTAGGATTCATTTTTAGAAAATGTCGTTTTATCAGTGTTTTCAGGCAATGGAAAACTGCTACAATAGACTTTTCCTGACATCTATTGGCGAGTAGCAACACTAAAGCTACTTCAGTAGATGATGTTGTTAAGCATCCAGTCATCCGGGTACTATTATATTAAAGTCCCAAACCTTATATTATTGATTCAAAAAAGTGTTTATATTATTGAAACAGTAACAATAATAAAAACTACCTAAAATTTTAAAAGTTTTATAAAAATATTCATTATATATAATTATACGTATAGATGTTAATTTATGATTATCTATACAGTACCTATACAGTTTACAATGAATTGTGTAATGACAATTTACAATGTATGTATATTATAATGTCATGTATGTACCATGTATGTTAAAACCAAGATGAAATTGGTTCGGACACTGATATTCTCTATTTTCTTGTATGGAGCTGAGACATGGACCATAAAATCATCAGATCGAAACCGCATAGATGCCTTCGAGATGTGGTGTTGGAGGAAAATGCTGCAAATACCGTGGACAGCACATAGGACCAACGTATCAATCCTTAAACAACTAGGCATACAAACGAGGCTCTCTACCACCTGTCTCAAGAAAATCCTTGAGTACTTCGGTCATATCGCGAGGAAAAATGACGACAATCTGGAAAAGCTTATGATTACCGGTAAGATCGAAGGAAAGAGGCCTAGAGGACGTAGCCCGATACGTTGGTCCGATCAAATCCGGACATCTCTCGGTACTACTCTCCACAATGCTCTAAAAGGCGCCGAAAACCGCAACAAGTGGAGAGATATAACGAGGAAAGTGCTTAGTGGTGGTCACGACCCTCAGCACTGAGGAAACCGACCTGTAGAGAGAGATGTATGTATATTATAATATACTAGCTGACCGGGCGAACTTCGTATCGCCTAACAATTGATCAGTTAACGAGCGGGATGAAAAATGATTAAATTATTAAAATGGCCACAAAAAAATAGGGGTTGGTGATAAAAAAGTCAAAATTTAGGGTTGTATGTATTTTTAATGCCACATTATAAAAAAATAAAAAAAAAAAATTTCGTCAAAAAATTAAAAAAAAATATTTATGGGTGAACAACCCTTATTACTTAGGGGTATGGAAAATAAATAGTAGCCGATTCTCAGACCTACTGAATACACATATAAAATTTGGTAAAAATCGGTAAAGCCGTTTCGGAGGAGTACGGTAATTAACATTGTGACATGGAAATTTTATATATTAGATAGATATTATCCCGATATTTAGGCCTAGTTACTCTTGCCTAACCTGAATACTGCTGAGACATCGATATTCACAGTAAACCGGTTTTTATCGAAAACTACTTAAATATTGATTCAGAATCAGCGGAGTAAGCTCTACAAGATGAGCTGACAGGCATTACTATAACTTATCGGGAACCTGGAAATATCTTCAAGCAAAAACACAGTAAGATATATTTTCTTATACAAAATCCTTAGTTTTAAAGATTTTGGACGCCGATTACTCAAAAATATGCAAACCATACTTACTGTGAATATTTCTAGCACGGCAAAATATAATTCTTGACAAAAAACCGACTTCAAAATTAGGGATAACTCAAAAACTACATAGATGTCACTCAAATTTAAGTAGGACTACATGACAAGCACTAGCTTTCCATTAAAATAGAATTATCAAAATCGGTTCACCCAGTCGAAAGTTCTGAGGTAAGAAACATAAAAAATACAGTCGAATTGAATACCTCCTACTTTTTTGAAGTTGGTTACAAATAGAAGAGTGGCTTTTACTGAGTAAGCCTGCTCTCCATGTAAAAAACTGTTTTCTATAATAAAATAAATGTAAGTACCTCCTTTCTTTACCGTGTTACTACCCACATAGCGATTTCGAAGTACCGTCCACTATACAAAATGAAACGTTTGAAATCCACAACAGAGACGTACCTTTTGAAGCAATTACGCCTAATCCCACAGTCAATATTATCCTATTGATTCGTACAATAGAAAGAGCAGGATAAAATTCGTCTGACTTAATTTGGAACTTTTAGCCTGATTAATGTAAAAGGGCGAATGAGGCTGCTATAACAAGATTAATTCACAACGAGCTGGGAGCCCAAACATAGACCTATTTGCTTCTTCCACAAAAAGTTTACTCACTGAATAGCCATTAAACAGAGCGTAATGACTACATTTATCATAAAGTTTGGTCTTTAAATTGCCGCAAAAGCTCACGTCAGTGGGAACTATGTTGATTGAATTTTTTTCACTCATTATACACAACTTTTAGGTAGGAAAAGTTCCAGATTTCTACATTTGCACAGATATTGTTTAAAACAGTTAAAAAATTTACAAAACATAAAATTCGCGTGCCTTCGGTACAGTATTTTAATACAAATAAATACCTACACAAGTGGAACATAATTTTCCGAGACAAAGCACGCCTCACCTGGCGGGAGATTTCCTTTTGTTAAAAAAAATATAAATTGCAACAGTAACCATTAATCAACTAAAGAAATGATGAACTTTGAACTTTCCCACAGTTTCTATACAGTGCTATCAGTCGGTCAGGCAACATGCCTCAGGGAAATAGTTGTTGCGAACTTATGCGGCCAAAAGCGTGCAACATTTGCAAGCCGGCTCTCAATTTTCTGACGGGATTGTAACTTAGTTCCTTACTAGATGCATTGCTTTAGATATTTCAATAATCGATATTTATCTGAAGTCAATTGATTAAAAAATTTCGCGTTAGGTTATACACATTCATCCGTTACAATCTAATTCCATCCAGTCTTTTTGCAGTAGAATGAATTCTGCTCCTGTTTAAGTCTAAAATCAATTATTCTAAAAATAGCCACGTAGCTCCATGACCAATCATTGATTATAATATAATCAGTTGCGATATCTTGCAATTATATTACAATTAAATTAATAGCTGAAATATACCTATATTTTATATATGTATATTTATTAATGCACCTAGATATAGCTCAACTATTTGAAATTTTTGAAGCTTGAATTTTTACGAGCAAAAACTTCAACATACTAACCATAATCACCATGTCATTCCTAAATCGATACCTCTAATAATCCACAAAAATAATGTTTTACCTGTTTTAAATGTTTAATATCTTGGTAATTAGTATGACAATAATATTAGCCATTCGCCGATACTATGACCGGGCCCCAATAGGCCTCTCACGAGTGCACTTGACCGACGAATGCCCTCTAGTAACACCGCACCGCACCCAACAGGGTCTAATGAGCCCCGTACCACGATACAACCGATACAACATACAACCGATATTGCGACGAGCACCAAACTACACTTAGCTTAACAATTTTACTAACGAAGGTACCTACTACTACTATTATACGAGTATATGAACTATTATTTCTTCTGTACTACTACGTAGAAGAATACAAGATATAGAAAGAAGAAGAATATAGGAAGAATATAGGAAGAAAACCATCTCTTCTTATGGATAGGTTATTACTCGTAATAACTGTAAGTAAAAATGACTAACAAAGGAATAAGTGTTAAAATTATGTATTAGGTATATGTTTATATTGAAATATGATGGAAAACAAAGTCGTACACCGATCTGATTTGATGCTTTTAATCATAGAAAAAAATGTGATACTAAAATATTCACAAGCTGGTAAAATAATACAAATCGAATCAATAATACAATAAAAAATAAAATAGATTACAAAAGTAAAGGGAAGTAGCTATATCACAATTCCGTGTAACTTTAAAGGCAATGGTCAGTTATTCTTTCTTTAAAAGCTCATGTAGTTCATATCCGTATATGCGTCGTAAAACAATCTGGAGACTAGCACTCGGCCCGCGGTTTTGCCCTTCGTTTCCCTTATAATAAGTACCCTTTGTCCTATTTCAGGTCATTGCCTATCTGTGTGCTAAATTTCATCAAACAAACACCCTCACAAATCACATTTTGATGTTAAGTTGGATGAAATCTATACAAATATTATTAAGCAGAAGAGTTTGTTTGGTTGAACGCGCTAATCTCAGGAACTACTGCTTCGAATTGAAAAATTATTTTTGTGTTTGATAGTCAATTTATCGAGAAAGGCTATTAGGTTATATATTTTAGTAGTTAGTTTTTTCCACAAATTAACGCGGGGGAAACCGCGAGGAACAGCTAGTCATAGATACATGCACTTATAGATGGAAGAAATTATAGATAGAAGAACCGGAAAGTTGCACCAGAAGTTGGTTGAACCAGAATATTACCTATGGAATCTCTTCAGTCTTTCATCTAACGCTTGCATGACGCTGAACCTCTAATCATTTTTTTTATTTCTTTAACACGTGGTCTACCTTCGATCACTTATAAGTGATCGAAGCGGTGTACGTGTAAATGTAGGATTTTCTTAGGCAAATAAAAATAATATCTGCAGTTATAAATAAACAGATTACACGCCGAAAAAGAAACCTGAATCTTCAATTAGTCTTACATTACTCTATGCATTTATTGCGTGCTCTACGCCAGCAAATCAACAATTAGCTCTATACTTAGCATAAAAAGTAGAAATAGTCCAAGAGAATACCTTTACCTTTAACCGGCATAGAAAAGCAATCCACAGTTCAAACGCCTACAAGAAAGCATGCGTCGTATAGGCCGATGTAATCCGAAACTACATAATATCAACTGGCGTGGTAGTAGCGTGTGGTAGCGGACGGTCAAAACCTGTTCGTATTGCAAGTTCTTGCGCCGGTCAATGCTTCGATTATAATCTTTGCGCTTGTAATGAATGGCCATACGTCCTTTAGAGGCACGGGAATAAAAAATACATGGGAACCTAAAGTAAGGGCTGCATACTGGTTTATATTTGGTATCAAGTGTGCATTATACCGTAGGTCACTTGTTTGTGATTGCACCGCAAAAAATGGATATTATTCTCGAATTGTTTTCTATCTCACTGCATGTATGAATGCATCGATTTAAAATACATGAACAGACTCGTTTAAGTACCAGATAGTTAACAAAATAAAAAAAAGTTTTTCTTTACATCGTATAAGTAATATTTTCTGCTTATTGTTAGTATAAATGTTTAAAGATATGAAGGTATACAATAAAAAGCTCTTAGTTAAAACACTATTGGCACTGTATTTAGACAAATAATATTGAAAAGAAAACCATCCTATATTTTTCAAATCAGCTAGTTTACGGGTTTACGACTATTTTACGGCTTGCCAAGCAATGCAAATAGGAATGCGTGATAAACAAGACCAGTTTTATGTAAAATAAAACTATTACAAAATTTTCTGCCGAGCGAGTGATAATTTTAGTAACAGACATTTACCCTTATCTATCTTTTGCTGCGGTTAATAATCTGTAACTTTACTAACTTTTTTGTATTAACTTGCTTATTACACGCTTTATAAATCGCTTCACCTTTATGTTTGTTTGTTTGTTTGTTTGTTTTTTAATTGCGCCGTTTGATCACTTTGTCCATAACATATACAAATATATCCTCAGACAAATTCATGGGCATCAGCTCATAAAATATAAATGCATACAAACGAATTTGCAAACTGAACCGCGGAGGATCGTCACGGCCTCAATTCATGCGGATGAAACCTATAATCGACTTACTATGTGTGCCACTGCTACCCGCACAGGCCACGGCCCGCACATAACATTCTACGAGTGAAATTTACACTAAAATGTTACGACATTCTTTTACAGTATAAAATATCGACGCTCCCGTTGAAAAAAGCCGTAAAAAATTGTTTAGTTTTTACAGAATTCTGATCTAAGTGAGTTCATAAATATATTTTTTAGTTTCAATTTCAAGACATGTCTTTCAAAATTAACGCAGTTATGCAAATAAGAAAGACGTACTTTATCAAGTTACTTTTAGAACTAATATAACTTCGGTAGATAAACTAACAAACATCGTATATTATGCAAAATTAAAATTATATTGATCCACTCCTCCTAATATTGTATTATAATTGTGAATGTATGAATTTTTTTCAAATTTAGCACACAGGTTGACCAAAAAATGCAAGGTAGTTATTATTCAGGAAAAGGCGAGCAAAACCGTGGGCAATGCTATACATTCAGCTATTTATTTACATTTAGAATTTAATAATTTGTCTGTTTCCATATTATATCCAACTGTTTTCCATATAGCTGAATGAGAGAGCAAGATTTTCTTTCACATCATTTCAAGTAATACTCATTCCAATAAAACTCATTCCAATCTTGGAAACTAGTAAAGAGAGCGAGAGTAGTTCAGTCTCCTGTAAAGTTATAATTATATTACTGCTTCGTCCAAAGCATCAATATGCTGCTTCACGCTACTGATAGCAATTTCCCTTTCGTATGCAGCAAGTTATCAGTATGTAGTCAGAGTTAATCAATATCGGAAGTTGGCCGGCTACGTACAGATAATTACAGTACAATGTGTGGACCGTCGACAAAAAATGTGCTGCATCATAATTTTATTAGTAACCTCTTTCGCTTAGCGTCGGGAAATGTATGCCATGGTAGTTAATCAGCCCACACTCAAAAAATATTAATAATTTCTCACTGTTCTTCTATATTTGTGAACCGATTCTGCCTATTTACATATACTTGATGTTGATGCAGATAAAAACTGCATTCAAATAGGTTAAGCCGTTTTAAAGAATAGCAGGAACAAACACACAAATAGACAAAAATAACTGACAAAAAATATAAATCTGGCACTGATGGAAGTGTATTATATTTTAAATGTCAGTTTAGTTCTGTCGAGTTCTCGCATAAGGATAATAAAAACAATATTATTATTAAGTCAATTACATTATTACTGGTAACATCTTTACGCGAAGCCTACCAGAGCCTAGAGACAAAACTCTTTTCTGCCGCACTTAATGTCATTCCCATGCATTCTGAAGGCAGAGTTTGACGTGAATTTTACAGAAATTAGAGTTGTCTAGACCCCCAGGATAGCTACCATCCTCTTGCTTGAATCAGCGGCCAAACGACTTGTTTGACTTGATCCGGGGGCTTGGGAGCCAGTACTTTCTCTCTTTTCTTGGTCCACGACACATCAGTAATGCTTACGGTATTACTGATATCCATGGGCGATGATGGCCACTTGAATCAAGTGGATCGTCAACTCGTTTGTCGACTATTTACATAAAAGTGTTAATCAGTCAAATTTATTCAATATTTATTACCACGTTACACATAATAATAAATTAAATGATTTTAATGATGAGATTCTAATGAACCTTCCTCATAACAATTTATTTCGTATATTTAGATCTGTAGCTAAGGTTTTTGTTTCATCAAACTTTTTCAATGCGTGTAGGATTGGTTAATCTTTTGGCATACCATTGACACAAATCTATATTATTGCGTAATTTGTTTGATTTAGACAAAGATTTGACTTTAGGATACATTAAACTCCTTAAGGTTACAGGTTTAAGCTCGATACAGAATCTAGCATTTCCTAAAGTTGCTTACTTCAAACTTTGCGTAGCTGTAACTTTGCGTAGTAGTAACTTATTGATATTGTTTAAAAGTGCCCATTAAATTTGTAAAGGTATATTGTTTTGGAGTTTCTTCCGCTTTCAGCTATCCTCTCCATAGTTAGAGCACCTAAAGATACAATAAACATGGACAAAAAGCCTTTATTGTGTCAAGTTTTGGAGCAACCATTTTAGATTTTTAATTATAATACAATTATTAAAAGTAAACCTCAATTCAGAGAGTATCCGCTGGATTCAGTATTGGTCAAAGTTGCACAAATTAGAAGAGTCCTATGTCCAGAGTCCAGAGTAAAAGTTACAACGAAAGTATACAAATATAATATGGTCGTATACACAATGATACAGTCACAAAATTCGAACCCGAAACACATGAATAAAACAATCATCAATACGCCAACCCACGCGAGAAATTACCAATAATTGATAATAATTGGTTTTGCTTTTGCTTTTCACTCTTGGTTTCCAAATCATCCACATGGCTGTTTGGATAGATATTAATGAAAGTTGTCAAATCAGTTGTAACATCATCACTTTCTTTTTCTATAATAATATGAATAATAAAGTCATGTTTAGGATAATCTGAATTAGATTTTTATATCACATTCTATTCGTTACATAATATTATATAATTATTCAGAATTCAACCTTATTTTAATTGACGTAATCCTTTACCAATCGGCACTGGAGCAGCGTGGTGTAGTATGCTCTAGGTTTCCTCAAGAGGAGAAACCCTTGCCCAGTAGTGGGCCATTAGTGGGTTGATGGGTTGGGTTGGGTTTAATTGACGTAACGTTAAATTAGTCATACTACTCATTACTCATTTGAAATATATATATTTTTTTTTTAATATTTTTTTTCCTATGTATTTATGTGTGTACAAAATAAATAAATAAATAAATAAAATAAATACATAGGACAAACAGAAAATAAACTTTTCCGAATATAATCAATAAAAGAATGTATATGTCAACAACAGATATGAAATAAATTAACTTTTATAGGCAGGTACATGAAGTTTATAGAACAATAAACATGAAATAAAAACTTAATTATCACTAAGATATTATAATACAAAAATAAATTACTTTCCTATCAGTGAACGATGTACTTTAGTATATTAATTCATTGTTTCTTGTTTATGCCAGTTTCATTCTCTGTTTATATTCCATTTAAATCCAAATCGTTATAAATTCATGGACTATTTTTATAAGCTATTATTACGAACAAAAATCATGTACGTCGAACGAATGAGCGTGAAAATACACGTCGCAGTATAAATTGACGATAAAACATTAATAGAACAATAACTTCGAAATGTAGACATAATTGTAACATAGGTACAGTCACGTGCAATAATATATATACATTGTCACGTTTTCAAAAATATCTAAACTTGTAACAATCCATAAAGAAGTGCACGACAATTCGTTCAAAATTAAGTAACCATTAAACGATGTCAAAATAAGGTATACACGTTTATTCCACATTCATGTAATCAAACCAAAATCATAAATATGTTCACACTTCGAATATCATTTTTAACTATCCATGACAATTTCTATAACATGTATACAAAATGTATACATGTAATAGACATTGTCATGGCTACATTAAAATGATATTGGAAGTGTATACTTACTTTTGCCGTTTTTGTAACTTCCTTTCAAACCTAACCTTCCAAACTAGGCTTTTTATTTAAAATTTAGTTAAAATTTACCAAAATGCTTTAGTAATTAAGTAGGCTGTGAACAAGTCGTAAACTTATTTGCGTTGTTGATCATTAGTTTTTAGTAAACCAAAGGGCATTCAAGATTTATTTTAAGATATATGAATATTTTAATTTATTTTTATTATTTTAATATATATTTGTTAAAATGTAATTTCTACCAATAACTCATACTGCATACATTGTGCCTTATTTTATCACTATAGTATCTATCCCTTTTTCATTTTAATTTTTACCCACAGCAGAAGGAACGAAACGAACGCGGTATATGCATTAGGGTTTAAAGGTTGTTTGTTAGTTAGTTTGTATGTATGTATGTATGTTACCGTTTTTTATGAAAACTACTGGGCCAATTTCATTGCAGTTTTTTGCATTCAAAAGGTATCACTAAAGAGCGGGTTTATAGATATATTTTATGTCGGTATGCCACCAGAGGGCGCTGCAGTAGCGTGATACGAGGAGGGGTTTTTCAAAATCTGTATTTTTATCCTCTGCTGTCTGTACCTACATGCTGCTAACTATTCCAATTTTTTGTAATACGCTTTTATACACTCCCTCGCAGTAAGTTTTTACCTGTGTCGTAGGTGGCATAGATGACACATCCCAATAACACCTATGACTCGAGTACCAACAAATATTTAACTGTTTCATAAATATGTGCCTCAGCCGGGAATCGCACCCGGGAATCTAATCACTTCGCAGGCAGAGTCGCTCTCGCTACCAACTAGGGTACAGATAATGTCTACTTGGAAATTTGCAAGTATAATAATTATCCAAATTCCGAATAAAACAATCAGGATGCCTTTTTATTAGTACAACATTAATTAAGAAAGTTACACGTCTTATTTTGAATTGCTTTATTTACAAAAAAAATCCTTTCTCCAAATTAATTAAGTACGCCGTAAATATGCTCCAAAATGTGGCACTTTCATTGGTCCAATTGGACCAAGGCTACCACAAAGTATGTATTTTATTTTTAACCGACTTCAAAAAAAGGAGGAGGTTCTCAATTCGACTGTATTTCTTTTTATGTTTGTTACCTCAGAACTTTGGACTGGATGAACCGATTTGGATGATTCTTTTTTTAAACCGCTGTTATTAACCAGAATTAAGATACTTTTTGTTATTGTCTAACCAGTATTTACACAGTTTAAGCAATATCCAACCTGGATTTGTACACTTAATGGCGCAGTTCAACATACAGAAAAATGGCTGAAGGTTGATCATCATCATCATATTTTTTTCAAACCAACAAATTAATCACTTTGCTTGGTACACTTATATCACTGATCTCTCTCGGATCCACATACGCCTCACTCGAGCGTTCTCACACAGGACACGCCTTTTTTTTGCGTTCCCAACCCAAGTGTCACTAAGCATTGTGTTGGCTCAACTGCCTCAACACCATCATGCGAAATGCTGCATTGATTTCTACTTTAATAGTTTGACCTTCAGACAATTTAAACAGTCACGGCTGTTACAGATAAAGAGCCCTTATTAAGCCAAGTTTAATACGAAGTCAACTAAGCATACTGGTTAAACAATTTATCTCATAACATAACAAGTTAGAACCCTACATATGACTGATTAGTCCGCAGCGTGGTTTATTAATTCATCGTTAAATTTCAATTCAGTCAACAAGTAATCATCAGCACCACATCAATTAATCGATTTACTTTTGCATTAATAAAAAGAAAGATATAAAGCTTGACGTCGAATCAACAACTAATCTCGTCATCATACCAACAAATCCTGTTTCAACATTTTGCCCTTTTTAGAATTTAAGAAACGGCACCGATCATTAGCGAGAAAGTAAGAAACACAATGATTTGAAATGGATTTTTGAATTTAGAATCCAACCTAATTTTTCTGCATTCATTATATCTTATCACATTTATTCTAACGCTAATTTGATCATATCCCAATTTTATTTGTAGTACGAATCAAACCTAACATTCAAATTCAACTCTTTTAAAGTGAGTAGGTCTGTAAGAGAGTGGTCTGTAGTCAACACGACAGGAGAATGACATTTCATTTATTTTTCATCATATTTGTCGTCAGTTGTCACTTCGACAGATTTTAATACTTACGTCAAAACAAGTGACATATCAAATCATAGGGATGGCAATTTTATAATAACCCAATCCCTATCAAAATATTGTCACAAAGTTATGTAGGCAAAACAGGAAATGAAATAATGTTACTATTTAAATATGCAGTTACTGTTGCTCATCAATTGAAGATATTAAGTTATCATTCAGTCTACTTTGCAACAATCTGCAATCATATACGCGATCATTGAAGTTCGCAGTAAAAGCGCTAAAGAGTTTCAACTACGTAGGAAACGCCAATGTTATATTCAACATGCCCATCTTAACACGTATGAAAAACAGAATGTAGTAATATAATGTAATGATAAGATTCATATGCTAGAGTGACCACTTAGTTATATTACTTGACTCAGCGGCACGGGTAGGTTAGTCGTTCTGATGCACTATATTATTTTACGTATAGTAAACCAGGAGATTAATTCATTTAGTACAATATACAATTGCATCTTTACCAAGCCTAGCATAATTATCTTAAGTTCTTGAGTATGTATTGGGTTCTCTAAAGGTAAATGAAATGTTAACGATTAAAAGCTTTATGCCTATTAAGCCATGTTATTAGCGCGGAACACAGCGCTCACAACAGCAGCGCCGGTAGGTGCATCAACAACCCGTTGCAATTTGGAAGAAACCAGCCCCGCTCCACACTCGCAGCAAATAGATACACATATTCAAATCTCGCCGTTTTTCTTTAGCTGAAAAATTTAAGATAGGTTACTTTCAGTTGCATGATATCAAACATCATATTCACTGTGGCTACTCATCTTGCATTCCTTTTGTGAAAAACCTGAAACCAAATTCTCATTTCCATTTATTTCTCGGATTTTTAAATAAAGCCCAACTTTAGTATCACATGATCTCATCATCTCCTGTATGTGTGATTGATTTTATATCGTATCCCTTTGTAAAATTTTCCTTCAAGCTTATTTCAAATGTCATTCAAACTTCATTTATTTTCTGAAAATTACTTCTCAAATTCTCATGAAAATTATTTCACCATCTGGGTTTATCCCACTTCTGATATAGCACAGGGCTCTGTGGAGGTACTCATTCTTATGTTCAGATCATCTGAGTTTATTACTATGAACATAGGTCTCTCTCTGTGGGCGTACTTATGTGTCAGGATTACCAGGATACTAAATAAAACCCATAATTCGACAGGCACAAGGATACTATCCGTTTATTGCCTGATAACACCCGATTTTATCAATTCAACGTTATTTAGTTGTTTACTTTGATTCGCGATACTCTCAATCTGTCTGTCTTCTTGACAGTTCCCTTTTTCTTAATTTCAAAGATTATTACGAACTTATTTTAGGCTGCACCGATATATATATATATATATATATATGTCGGAGACAGAAAATAATGATCATTTTACTCAGAAACCCATTGAAACACATGTTTTTCACTCGCTACTAATTTAGTACACGGTTACTACCGACACACATGGCTCTGAACAGATTACTATGTCGCTCGAATAACATAACCAATCGCTAATGGAACGCGGTGAAGTCGGATTACATTGCGGTGCGGTATTCTGGGTAACCAACCATAATTCACATGTCGAATTGCACACTCTCAGCCATACCGGCTCCACAACTTGCCCGCGCCTCCCGCGCTTACCAAAACTCGCGTGATCAATTCGCCAATCGCTGGCACCATGACCTATCTCATCAGAAGCGAACCATCACAGCCGCATGAGTGCTACTCTTCGCAAAGGGTATGACTGTGCACAGAAAACAGTCCACGTGCACTTCTCGCTGGCTCTGGCATACCGCAAACTGAGTGGTCATACACGCAGTACCTGCTCGATCGCAGTCCATCAGTACACACAGTACCCAGTTGTGCTCTCCATAAAGTGAACGTTGTGCAATGCTAATGCAAATTAAACTCGGCCATCATAATAAAGACGTTCTACTGTAGCGTCCGCTCAGCTCGAAGGCTGACTAAAGAATGCCCGCTGGCGGTTGACAAGTCAATACCTGTTCTCTGTGACCCCCGCCACCGCGTGTGCTCAAATGACAGTAGACAATTTGCACGGTGCTGCCATCTTCAACTTCCGAATACACCCAAGCTAGACGTTCCATTTTATGATTTGAGATTACTGATTTCCGATACATATATATATATACATATATATATATATATATATATATATATATATATATATATATATATATACATATATATATATATATATATACATATATATATACATATACAAGAATTGCTCGTTTAAAAGGTATTAGATACGTTGGCAAAACATTAATTTTACAGAAAAATGTTTCCTACAAAAGTTGAAGCCAATGGGCTTCAACTTTTAGCCCATTAAGAGATTGACATTTTATGTTCAGTACATTTTTCTTGTGAAGTCAATGGTTTGAAAGAAAAATGCAAAATTCATTCTGCTTAATGTCTAAACAGCCTCCAACATGGCTTAACATATGATGGCTTAACGTTATCATATGATAACAACCGGGACCGACGGCTTTACGTGCACTCCGAAGCACGGAAACGCTCAAAAAATTTTTGCCACTAGCGGTCACCCATCCAACTACCGACCGCGCCCGCTGTCGATTTGTCGATCGCTTAGGATCGACGCAAGCCGTTGGGCTATGAGCGATTAATAAGAGTAAATTTAAAATATTTTCAAAAAAATAATATTTTAATAATAATTATTGATTCAATATAAATTGAATCACAACAGCCTAATAGGGCTTATTTGCAAAATCAGTAAATATCTTTAAAAATTAAATTTCCTATGACTGTATTTGTCATGATCACTGAATTCGACTAAAATAATGAGTAAAGTTACAAAAACGGCAAAAGTAAGTATACACTTCCAATATCATTTTAATGTAGCCATGACAATGTCTATTACATGTATACATTTTGTATACATGTTATAGAAATTGTCATGGATAGTTAAAAATGATATTCGAAGTGTGAACATATTTATGATTTTGGTTTGATTACATGAATGTGGAATAAACGTGTATACCTTATTTTGACATCGTTTAATGGTTACTTAATTTTGAACGAATTGTCGTGCACTTCTTTATGGATTGTTACAAGTTTAGATATTTTTGAAAACGTGACAATGTATATATATTATTGCACGTGACTGTACTTATTGTAACAATGTTTAAAATTGAACATGTCTTGAATCTAGTGAAACTGTTACTACTACGAAGCAGACGCTTAGACACTACGAGTAGATACTTACTCATGCGAGCTAAATGCTCGGTCACTCGATACACAGTAGTCAGTACCTAATGAAAAGAACAAAAACATTTGTATGTATTTGTTGTTCTTTGGTAATTTATATTTAATAAAGTAACAGGGGAGGCATTCGGTTAATAGGGTGTTTCAACCCACAATTTTCTCGGAAGTCATTCTATTTCAGGAGGAATCTTTACCCAAGCGTTGTTATTGAATGTATGTACCTAATTGACCTTATAATTTGCCTATCATTCATAAGAGGCATCTTAATGTTGATCATCATCCTTTTGTTGAAGACTCTTTTTTTCTATAGCTTACTTTACACTAATTTCTTACATTGACACTGCAGATCATATTAAAATAAATATTTAATTTAGCATCTATTCCATTGCTTTAATTTTATCAATAAACAAAACTCCGGAAATATGCTATTTGTTGAATATTATTTAAATAATTATCTACAATTCAAAATCAATTTTATTAAGTATTGTAAGCAATACTTTCGCCGCATTACAAATATTACAATGTACGTGGAAAAATTAAGACCTATTTACTGTTAGTAATTGATGCGCATTAAATGACGAATTTATAATCGCGATAACAGGCGTATCGATAAAACGACAATAAAAATTAAAGCCAGATTAACTATACTTCACTAATTGCAGTTATGAGAGGTCAAATTTAAACTCTTATGGTAAAAATTTAAAATACTAGTTAAAATCTCAACCACGTCTATAAATAGTATAAATTTAAGAATTCAAAAAAAACTCGCCTGCTATCAAAAAACCTATCATGATATAATTATGGTAAGGTAAATATGAGTGATTTGATACCCATATTTCATTATTTGATTTATTTTTAATTTTGATACATCAAACAATGGCATCTCACGGTCACCATATTTTTTTAATTTCACTTATATAAGAACTCTTGGGTTATTAAGACGAATCTAACGATATCTTAATTATATAAATCCGTTCAGCGGTTTGAAAGATACGAGGCAATAAAGAATATTACATACATACATACATACTTACATACATACAAGGTAGGCACGAAAAACATAACCCTTCCTGGCCTTCGGGTAAGAACCAATAAATTATGTGCCTATAGCGTGTATCCAAAGCGCAATGAACTAGTTAACAAACTCGCTAGACTTGAATACGCACTCCTTTATTTATATTCATAACTAGTTTACAAATAGCTAATTATATCTTCACCAGCAAGTAAACTCATCGATTGCTAAATAAAATAAAAGACTACTCTCAAAGGTCAGACTACTCATGACTATTTTAGGAACTAACATTTTTTAATAAGACAGACGATTAATATCATAAGATGATTAAATAATTCTTTGCTACACTGTAAAATGTATGGTATTGTGTTGACTCTCGAAAATTAATTAAGTAATTTGTTTTTAACTTTTCCCTATACCAAAGCCAAAGAACATATTTTTACTATTATGTTTCACAGGAAGCAGCAATTAAAAGAAAAGCTTAAGAAATTCTTAACTCTGTTAAAATTGTTTGAAAAACAAATTATATATAACACACAATTTGTAATAAATCACAAATTCACAATCAGTAAAATTTTAAAATGTTGTTTAGTTACAATATTACTCTACGATAATAACATGGTTTTAATACTAAAACATACATACGAAGAAAATAATATAACATATTATACCTAATATACATTAGGTATAATATGTTATATTATTTTCTTCACATTTCCTTTTCATGTATGTCTACATACTATTGTGTTAGTAAATGCTCGTACGTTTTGGTGTGTGATCCTTAAAAATAAAATTTACAGATCTTACAGGTACGATTTTAAAGTAGGTCTACTTTAAAAACATTCTAATAACCTTAGAAACTAGATCTTCAGTTTCAAACTAAATGCTAAAAAAAGGTTAAACAGAAAAAAAAAATACTTTACCGCATACGAATCAAGATTCTTGTAACTTTTCCAACAGTTCACACAGCCAGTTTTAACACAGCCAAAGACTATTTGACTGACAATCGTTCCATTCAGGATCATTTACGCGGACTATACATATGGAAGTGTTGATGTTATGTGGTTTTATGATCTAATGCAAATGCAATAAGCCATCGAGTAACCGCATGCATTGCATATGCAAGAACCATAAACGAGTATAATCATTGAATAATAGACGGTGCTTTATCAAATACAATTGCATAATTACGCAATACGTAACAATAAAATGATAAACGAATTTTATTAGGAATATTTGATATAATAATCGATCCGATATTGCTTTTAAACAAAACGATTAATTACTTCCATAGAAAAAGTCTTTATTATACAACCGTTGCCCACTGATATATTTTAACACGATTTATTGCAATACTTTTACTGACATGGTTGTTTAACAGAGTAAGGGCAGTTAACCTTATTTATGTTGCTCTCCTCAATAATCTGATAAAAGGTAGCCACATAAACAAAAATGTTACCTAACTTAAAACCTAATTTAAAAAACACAGAGTGACGAAACGCGAGCAGAAACCCGTAAATGAGAAGCAAAAGCAAATATTACATGAGTAAATATAGTAAAACTTGCAACCGCAACACGCGATAAAGCCAACGAAACTAGGAATTCGCGGGAACAAAACACATTTACGGGAATGCCGTTCACCACAAAACGCAAATCGACTCTTACCCGTGTGGATACACTCCATGTCCACATGTTTTTAGTAATGGACCGGACACAATTCTACATGTCAGGGGTCTCTTTCGAGAGACGTGTTTAGTTTGTCACACGGGAAATGATTGTGGTACTCGACACTTGTACAAAACCAAGTCTCAGTTACGATCACGTGCATGTTTTTATGACCATTTCATTCGAAAATGTTATTTTACAGACATGTAAAAAATTACTGTGAAGATACAAAACTTTGCGCCAACGTCAAATATACAAATCAAACAAAAGTTATATTTTTGTGGAATCTGCTTGTATAAATAATTGCGCTAAATGGGATGAAAGGCATTAGGAAAAACGTTAATGGGCCCATTCCTCCGAAGTTCCCACGACATCTATTCCGTGTACAGCGGAAATTATTTTATATAATAACACCCAAGTGCGACAAAAGACACGGTTATGTCAGAAGTCTAATTAGCGACAGTATCACGTAATTTGGGCTTCGAAATTGGAGCACATTATTATCCAGTGTGATAAATCGTTCACAAGAAGACCAACGCTCAACTCGCGTGCCAACAACAAGGCCACCAATCAATGGGAATTAAGCATACGCGCATCCAGTCGTAATATAGATTAACGCGATGTGTGGTCCAATCAAATTGCTTCAATTTCCCAAAACGCGACAACAATTTCGACGGACACCCCGTATAAAACTGTGGCATCACTCTGTGAAATTAGCCCATCTGCGGTTTGGGTCCACAAATAGCGCAGCGTTGCCGATGATAATGCGTGCATACGGGGAATAAGACGCATTGCACTGTATAATTGAACATTGTCTTGGAGTTAAATTTATGGCGATATTTAAAATCGTACCGTCGCGTAGTTAGAATTCGCTTATACACATGCTGATATTGAATGGACTAACAAAACCCTAACTGGTGCCGAGTTGACATTTCTGAAATATGGAAGCCGGTATGCATAATTCTGATTGCCTCTTAAACAAAGCGTTGGAATATTAAACCACGTATATTGTTCTAGTTAGACGGCTGACTATTGTTTTATGTCGTTATGAACTTAAGCCGTCCTTAAAGTTTACCAGAACTTCACACTTTACCCGGGACATTAACGTTTTATTAAAGCTTAATAAGAAATAGCCGGATTAAGCCCACTACAACTTTTGGGTAAGAGTGTTTGTTTCATAACTTTGTTAACGACCTATTTAAAATTTTGATGTGGGTCCTCGTCGTTAACATAGAAGCTTGACAAACGTTGGGTGTTGAATGAATTATCGTATTCATGCCGTGTTGTCTTATTTATTTAGTATACATTTTGTAGTACTACTATTTGTCTTTATGTATGTATGTGTGGTTGTGCTAATAATTAAGTAATTATTATTATAACAACATTTTATCATCACTCACTTTATTGTAGGTCTTTTACGTTATTGTAGGTCTTTTACGTAGGCGTTTGTGTCTTGTGGATCAAAAAATTTTGGTCAATATTGGTTTCATAACATAAAGTATCAAGCACAAGATGTTTTAGTATAATAATTACCGTTGTCGTTGATGTCTTCTAGGACACCTGAACAAAACCACTATGCTTTTATTTATTTCAACTTCATACATACCCTTATCAAAACTTATATATAACGAGTTTTTTTTTATTTCTTTGCTTGTGTAAATCATCTATTTTATGTGTACCTAGGTAATATTTTGGGAAAAAACTAATTTATTTATTAATTATTTATCTATTAATTATCTATAATCTATATATATATAAATAATTTTATATGTATAAACACAAAAAATGTTTGTAAAGATGTCCTTTATAGACTCTGAAACCATCCAGCCGATATGCCTCAAAATAGTTTCGTTTTAAAGGCAACAATCCGAAGGTGGTTTGAGACTACTAAAACAATGCATTGGGCATATTCGTTCCATTGGTAAATAAAATCGATTTTACACTTTTCCCACACAACAATTTGAAGATAATATGTAAAGATGGCGCATTAACGTCAACGTCAACACAAAAAAACTGATCTGTCATACTCATCAGAAAATTTTATCGTAGTGGAAAACGCTGGGCTTACTAATGGATACATTAGTAATTAATGTATTTGATTATAATTATATTTATTTATTTATTATCACATTAAATTACTTTAATAATTTCGGATACGAAATTCGAACCATAGGTTAGTTTAACTACTCATAATAAAAGAATGCGGAAATTTTGATCAAAATTTAAACTTTCCTTGAAATTTTATTAATTTATTTTATAGTTGTTTACCTTTATCACTGGTTTGGATTTTTTAAAGAGAAAGGTCAATTTGTATAATAGTATCTCCTTCAGTCATAAAGAATTAACAAATTGCACCCTGTTTCTTTTCTTGGTTATTCATAGATACAATAAAAACAAAGTTTTTCACATTCTTAAAATAACTAACTACTCATTCATTTAGATCCTGCTTTAGAGAATAAGATATATTGCCTTCATCTAAGCTTCTGTCTCGTTTATCCACGAAGAGACGCAATTTAAACTGCGCAGGTGGTACCTATAATTCTTCTTAAGGTTTCTATTTCCTGTATCTTCATAAAGCATAAAATTCGAATTGAAAAATTTTAAAACACAAAGTTTTTTTTTTGTACTTATTCTGGGCTTTTTGTCTTAGTTCTTTCGTTTTACGTGTTTCGTTCAATACTGGAGAGTTAGAAATATTGCAAGACTCCTGTTTATTTTGTTGTCTAGCAATTGCTAGTCTGGCAGTTGATATGGCTGGTGTTACCGATGTCCATGTATGACGATTGTCATGTCAGGTGGCAATCATCAGGTCTTCTCGTTTGTCGCCAGGCCACACCCAATGTACGGTTCCGAAATAGTAAGTTTATCGACTATTACACATTAAATATTTATGTTAACAAAGCCGTGATAGTTTTTCTTGTAAGTCCATTATAAGATTAGTAACATAATAAAAATAATGTACATCAGCCAACTTGTGCAAAATATTTTACAATGCCAATATTATACTAACTTAACTTCCAATTTCTCACAGAATCTTCTAGATCAACGTAGGTAATTTTTTACTTACAGATTTATTTGCTACTTATATAAAGATTGCTCCAATCGATTTCATACGATTCATGGCCAAAAATATTACGTCTTCCTACCATAACCCCATACAATTTCCTAGTTTAAGTGGTATCTGGCATGACAATCAAGTAAATATCCGTTCATTCGTACAATCATTGTGCCCACCACTACGCCATTATGGTTGGATTACCTTGACACGCCGATGACCTCTATAAGCCTTATTGTGCGCCGACGCATCATACCTTAGGCCTCAATAATTACAAATTTCATGACAACATATATTTACGATATTGAACTTAAACCCTTTCCAAATAAGAGTTATAATAACGTCTTCGTATGAAACATATAGTAACGTACAATTTTCGGATTGTCAAACTTTCGAAGCTGGAATAACAATGGACAGTTTTCGGTTATGGGTCGATCCTATTATGTTGAATAATAGAGATAACATTATTGACTACGGAGACAATGAAATTATTGTTAAGCAAATTTTGGGAACAAAGCTCCATTAGTTAATCGAAGGCTTTGAAGATATTTTTCACAAATGAACGACATAATATAGCACTAGCACAATATACGTCTAACATAAATATCAACATTTAAATCTTAACTAATGGATGGATGTGATAATGGAGGCTGACTACGATTGAAAAAATATTATTTAGGTTTCAAGGAAGAATACTTTGAGATATTTAATGTCTTTAGTGAACAAGATTATGTTTTAAAACTCGTAATTTTAGTACACAACAAAAAAAAATAAAAAAAAAAAAACTGGAAGGAAAAACTATTGCAAGATGTCTGAAAAAAAATTTAAAAAAAATCAAGATTAAATGTAAACATTACTGTAAGAACTATAAAATTCAAAAGGGAACATATCAGAGATGTTAAAATAAACAATATTTAGGACAATCAGCTTGATTGTAGAATCAATGTATGTGATGACTATAGTGACGACAGTTAATACAGAATGGATGAGTCATTAAGAAAAGTTTCATTACAGCTCTTTGAATAGCCTCTTCTCATAATACAACTCAGAAAGACACGGATGGGGATTCCATTTGATTACATAATACCATTCAATAATAATAAAATTAATCACATGACTATTGTAATTATGTCAAAATAGACATTGTACTGTACTGGGTGTAATTGAAATAGCAAAGTGAAAACTAAAAAAACTTTCTTAGCATGTTCTCCATCTGATTATAACTAAGTTATATGTATTTATATTGGCAGTATAATCTTTGAAGATTTGCATGAATAGTGACCTTTACTTTGACATGAAAAAAATTATGTATCATTAAGGGTTTTCTAATAAGCATTAATAGCCTTGGTTTAAAGTTTGAATGGTTTCACGAAAGGGGACTCTAATAGGAATTATCCTACACCCTAATTTTTAATTGCGTACCTAAGTATATAATAATAAGAATTTAATATTAGTATTAACTTATATTGTTAAAAGAAAACTTGTAAGGGAGCTGCTTGATTGAGAGTTTTCCTGAAATATTTTTAAAGCTGTGCAAGGTGTAGGTACCAATCGGCATTTCATCGATCAATAACCCTACGAGTTTAAGATAATCAAATAATATTGACAATTTCATTAAAGTTAATTAAATGTTTTGTCTTCAAGAGGTAAGACCCGTGCCCAGAAGTGGGCCCTTAATGGATTGAAGCCAAATGTTTTGAAGTCCTAGAAATATATTGGGAAAATATAAGACATTCTCCCGTGTAGGTACACGCTAAATTAATGATACGTTGCGTTAACTGTTCTTAAAAAACTTCAAACCTGACCAAATATTTACGCAATAATATACTTATACTCTAAGTTTGCAATAAAAGGAAAACGTGAAACAAAAATAACTATATCGTAATCTTTGCCTTTAAATAAAATCAAGCCAAATAAAAGTGTTGAATATTTTTTCCGTGTTTCAAATTTCAGATATCATGGAATTATGTACTCGTACAACTACTTCTATTTACCAGGGCTGTACATTGATGTACTTTCCGTACAATTTACCAGATAAGCCAGGTTGATAACAAATATATTATGTAGATTTCATTGTCTTAGTGTCACTACGAAGTATAGGTATCTACATACTAACGATAAGAGCATACATTAGTGGAACACAATAATTTACTTAATCAGGTTCCTGGACTACGATACTTAACAGATAAATCAAACATTGAAATAGGTATCACAATTGATTAAAATCGATAATTTTAGTAGTTTTACGATTGTCAGTAGGTTGCTGGTTTAATTAATGGTAGGTATTTTGATAAAAATAGTGGAAGTATTGGTATTGGTAATTACAAGTTTTTTTTCAGGACCACATTTTTTTAACTTAAATTAGGAATAATATTTCAAGAAGGCATGAAATCTACTTTAATAAATATACCTTACTGTGTAATGTCATGTTGGGGATATTATAACAAGTATTATATTTAGCAACAACCTGTCTTATGCGGACCTACAATAGTTTCTGGACATTAGACCATTTGATCTGTAATATTATTATGATTATGAAACTAACAACAACGACTGATGACCTCAGAAAGACAGCGAGTATCCGCTGAATTCAGAAGGCTCAGAATCGGTCAATGGCGTAAATTAGGAAAGGCCTAACTCCAGCAGTAGACTTGTAAAGACTGATGGATGGATGACTATTGTGTTCCTTGAAAGTTTCGTCTGTGGCATCCTCAACCATTGCCTTATTGCCGTAAGAATGCCGCAGGCTAGCGACACAAAGACGATCCAACTCATTTCTCAGGGGCCGCAATCTGTGTCCGACAAATGTGACTGAAATTCTATTTGATTCATATTCCAGATTCATCACTCGGGAGGATTGTAGCTTCCACTTCATACCAATTCACCTTCAAAAGATGCATTATAATTGAATTAGCAAATTCAGTAACAAAAATTTTGCAGGGTTGCTTTCCAAAGGGATACAAAAATTTTACGTTTGGTTTATAAAAAGATGCTTTTTTGTAATTAACAAACAGGTAACTAATAAACATTGTTTGCATAACACTCAAACAAACATAACCAGTCCTGGCGAAATCATCTGCAAAGCATCACTTTCGATTTCTATTTTTGGATCCTAAGATGATGACATTATGAAAGTTAACGTTCTGTCCTGTTTGTTCACAAAGGTTAACTCGTCACACAAGTTATCCTGACAACATGTAAAAGTTCACATTCGTGAGCCAAGGAAAAACTTGTGACAAAGAGTAATGGAACGATGTTATAAAGAAGATTTTCTACACTAATTTGTTGAATTCAATGAATAGTCTGAAAATATCATGTGAATGCAGGAATTGGTATCCAAGACTTTAAGTCCCAGTAAATGAGAAAATGAGAACGGAGAAGAAACTAAATTTTTCATCTCCTACTAACATAGTTCCTTTCTTTCAAATATAAGATGGTTTCACGCTCGTAAAATTACGAACAAAATAAATTTGCGGAAGAAAGTGCATCCCGTGATTACTGCCTATATCCAGTATTATGTCTGGGTACCAGTAAAAGTTTACGTAGAACAAAGACATAAATAAGTAACTTTATGTATTTTTCCAATGAGTAGGTAATGCCACTGACACACAACCAGCCTTACAAATTAATATTCAACGAATTCGTGCCTCGACTGACTTTTCCTCATTTGAATTATTATGAACGGGTTCATATGAAACGGTGTATGAACGAACGTTGAGACGGCGCAGATAATACAATTATAAGATATTGAACCCTTTTTATATACCTAAGTACATACTGCATTCATGGTACGTATGTATGTAGTGGTACCTACAGGTCTCTCGAGTGTGATGGTGGATTACAAGTTAATGGTGCAATGTTACGTTGAACGGCTTCAATTAAATTATTGAATAATAATGATGTAAGCGTAATTTGATTTTAATGATATGAGATCCCATACTCTTCAGAAAACTCTTCAGAAAAGGTTGTCTTAAGAATATTTTTTTATTCGGAACGTTATTGACTTCCTATTTACAGAATACCAAATCAGTAAACAAACTAAGAAACAGTCCGGATAAGATTCTTTAATCGATCTTTTATTAAAATCATACGGTTAGGAATCGACGGCAAAAAACAACTGACCTACAACAGTAAAGAGTCAATGAACTTATCACCAACTTCGTCGTAAATCACATCCTCGGTGCAAACTTTGCAAAACAACAGCATATAGACTGGACAAGTGACATTCCGAATGCATCCAATCGCATTACTATTCGCCAAGCATATAACACACCGACCTTGAATATTGGAGTCAGTTGACGGGGATGTACCTCGGCTACAAATTCCAGAACTATCCACAATTGTATCGCAACAAAATATTTATGTTTGATTGAAGCACAATCCACTGACAATCCACAGGTACAATTCGAAAGCTCGCGTGCTGTTATCGCGGGAACGGAGCGTACGTCCGTCGTGTGCGAGGCGCGGAGTACGACTGACTGAGGTTGATGTGAAGAGTACCTCAATACTCTTGGCGGAGGTCGGTGTGTTCGGAGGTCGGAGGCGATTGGTTGGAGGATGGACGGAGCGAAACGGGATGCGGCAGAGATGCGCGCTTCGGACCCCGCTTCCGTTCGACGCGTTTGATAAAATTCGCAATCGCACCTACTACATCTATATTAGTATATTTAGTACACACACTCACAAGCCAGTTTCAAACATATCATCCCCGAATACCAATTGATTCTTTGTACTGCTAGGGGCATACAGTCATCCATGCGGGATGGATAGTCCGACAACAACAAACCAGTCAATTTCTACTCTAATCTTAACCATTGCCACTAAAGCTTGCCACTAATCATCACATCTTGCCATTAGACAAAGACGTTCTATCGGACCCTGTAAGCCTTAATTTACTCAACGGTAAATGAGACGGTCTATTGGTAATAGTTCAGTTAATATAATATTAATACAGCTTTGTTTTGAACATCTCGCTGTTGCAGACGACGCGGTTTGCCCCGTCATTCGTTATGTGTACCGCGAAGAAATATCTTAGAACAGAGTTATTTTGGCAATTACAACCGAACTATTGCCACTAAAAAGTTGCATTAGTTCGGTTAAACAAACAAAAATTTATTAAAAAAAATCCCAATATGTAAAAAAACTAAAAAGAAATAAACGAACCCAGTAGTTCAGAATGTTGTTAAAAGTACAACTGAAAAACTACAACATAGAAGGATTAACAGTCCAGACCCATTCTTCAACCAATCAATCTTGATTGATTTTTCCCAAGCAACCCTGTAAAATTTAAATGAGTCCCGAAGTTGTTCAGTATTGCTTTTATCAACATTCTGAACTACTTGAGCTTGTTTTTTTTCTTTTTAGTTTTTTAATACGCAGCTGGGTTTCTTATTTTTATAATTTTAATGGTTTTTTGGTATTCTCCTTTCTTTTATTTACTTTAAAATGGAACCATTACATCTCAAAAATAGACTTTATTAATTATGCATCTGAGAATATCGATAATCCTGATTATACATTAAAATAGTACCTATACAAAATATACACACTTTCTGGTACAGTTCCTAATAATAATATGCATGAACATAATATAATTTCACGTAACCATTAGAAGTATTATCTTATCATTTATCTGTCAGCCGACGCAAACATAACTGCCGGAGTGACGGACAATCATACGAATACAACGCAAGGACGAGGAGACATTATTATTGTTATTTATGATTTAAAATTTATATCGTAGTGCATTATACAAGTTCCAACTAACCAAGATAATGAACAGCAATAAGATATAGGTACCTACCTACTTATCAATTGTTCGATACTTTTTAAAGCATTGTGGTATCAAATTTAATATAGTAAATATTATTAACAATTACCTAAAAAATAGCTCACTTACTCGACAGTATAAGTATCATAATTATACTGTGCTTACTCTGCCCCGATAGTAAGACGTAGTCATCTAAGAAAAAAGAAATACCTACCCGGAAATAAATATTTTAAGTTGGATAACCAAAAATTGTTTTATTTAACCAATAAGTTATTGCATTTATCAAAATAAAATGTGTTTTTTCATCTTAGTTAAAGTATAAATAGTATTGGAGATAAGGATGGCATGATACTATACTCAGGTTTGGCTCCAGAACTCCTTAATGTTCATTAGGAGAGTTGCATTTTTTAGTATTATCTAATACCTTTATTAAATGAGCAATTCTTGTATATTTATATCTATATCCTCGGAATCGCGGAAACGGCTCCAACGATTTTCATGAAATTTAGTACGCAGGGGGTTTCAGGGACGATAAATCGATCTAGCTAGGATTCATTTTTAGAAAATGTCGTTTTATCGGCAATGAAAAACTGGTACAACAGACTCTTCCTGACATATATTTGTGAGTAGCAACACTAAAGCTACTTCAGCAGATGGCGTCTGAGCAAAGCTCGGTCATCCGGGTTCTATAGTTTATAAACTATGAACTTGTCATAAATTATCTTAATGCTTGACTACAATCTACCTGATGGTTTTACTAATTCTGAACTCGAGTGTATCTTCACAGTAATAATGATTAGAAACGTCCACGTTGGCCAAGTAAATTTACGGACTTCACCTATCTTCGAGGACGTTCTGTGGTCTCAGATACTAGTTTCCGCACTACAATTTTCTTTACCAAAGCAAATTACAACTAGTAACCTTAATTTATATTAACTTGGACTCTCATTGAGATCTAGCTCTGAATTCGGCGCGCAATAATAATTTTCGTAAGTTACGTATAAATGTAGAGGACTTCACCTATCTTCGAGGACGTTCTGTGTTCCCAGGTACTAGTTTCCGCACTACATTTTCCTTTACCAAATCAAGTTACAATGAGTAACCTTAATTTATATTAAATTGGACTCTCATTGAGATGTAGCTCTGATTGCGGCGCGCAATATTAATTTTCGTAAGTTACGTTTATACGAGTCCAAGTTTCAAACAAAACAATTTATTAGTGAAGACAAAAACTTCTAGTAACGTTATTCCCGAATTAATTTGAGATTTAAAGTAGTTTACACTTTACTCATAGAAGAGACTGTTTATGGTCGTAGCACACATATCAACTCGTAAACGGAACGTAAACGTATCAACTCTTGCATGTCAGTATTCTTTGTATGAAACTCCCTACTGTAAAGCACACTTATTGGATTCGTAACGTAATCGCCTCGCCTCGAGACAAGCTCACAAACCGCGGTACGGTGCGTGGACGACTTGCCGTACCCGCGCTTACGTCTCACCGTACGCTATCCTTCGACTTTCCGTTTCCTCGTGCGCGCGCCGCGCCGCGGCTACCGCTGCGTCGGCGAACTGCTGTCATTCATTTCGTCAACCAGCGGCCGGCGAGCCGTAAGCGCGGCGTCGCCTAGCCGTAGCCGAGTCGATTTGGAGCTGTTGGTCGGTTATAACGCGCTTACGTTAGGTTGACGGCGAGGCGTTCCGGTGCCGATCCCTTTCCGAGTTGATATGTGCGCTACGACCATTAAACGACAACAATATTTTGTTGTAAAATTATGAAGATTATCTTCTTCAATACTATTGTGCGGGTAAAACTATCGATTAAGGTTCAAATAATCCTATCAAAAGCTTATTACAATTTATTAATACAATATTAACATACGCTCATAATTGAAGCGCTCATAGCCCGGCGGCTTGTGTCGATCCTAAATGATAAACAAAGTTAAGCAACAGCTGGCATGGTCAGCAGTTGGATGGGTGACCGCTAGTGGCAAAAAATTCTTGAGCGTTTCCGTGCTTCGGAGGGCACGTCAAGCCGTCGGTCCCAGTTGTTATTGTAACATAACAGTCGTTAAGCGATGTCAGAGGCCCTAGGGCGGCGTAAAAACTTCTGACACTCGGGTTGGCCACTAACTCTCCACCAATCCGCACTGGAGCAGCGTGGTGGAGTATGCTCTAGGCCTCCTCAAGGGGGAAGACTCCTGCTCAGCAATGGGTCATTAATGGGTTGAAGCAATATTAATATACATCCCAAATAGTAGGAAGATATCACACAAATAAACGGATTCTAATTTTTGTTTTTACATTAGAAAATAATAAATACATAGTATAATTTTATTTTCTGAAATAAAAGGAGGTTCACCTTTTCTTCTACATAATAGATTCAAGGAAACTTCTCCACCGCTTAGCTTTCCCCCTCTTAAGCACAGGTATACGTACGATACCATTAAGGGGTAGAACGAATCGTATAAAATATTCAGAATCGATTTGTAACTGAATTATAAAATAGCGCTTGTGAAGACTGAAAATTAAGCATGAATCGGAAACAGAGAATATCAATCATCCATAATAATACTATAAATGTGAATGTGTGTTTGTTTGATTGTTTGTCCTTCTTCATGACAAAGTAGAGCAACGGATTGCCATGATCTATGTGGAGATAGAAGGCTTTGAAAGTAACATAGGCTTCTTTTTACCATATGAAATTATCTCAGTCTCACAAAAAACATGATATTTGTCACATGGTTACATCTTTTATGCTAGTCTAATAATACATATATTTGCCAACGCATGAGCTACTAGTTGAACAATCGCGAGACACTTTAGGAAATCTTAAAGTTTAGAAATGATCAAATTATGTTTTGAAGATATGTAACTATACTTCTTTGGCTTATTGTGAAAATCAGATTTGTTTTCTTTATTGTGATGATTAGTTTCGCTCACAGATGTAATAAGTTAAAGGATTTATATTGTAATCCACAAGAACTAGATACTGTCGACTAACTATTGTACATAAAAGCATAAAACTGTACTTGGTTATTTAAATGAATAAAAAATGTAACTCAGGATGAAGATAGTCTTCAATAAGAATTATTCTTAGTTGTACAATAAACTCTGAGGGAAGTTGCCCGCAAATATTATCCTATAGTAATTTGAAATTCATGAGCAGACTAAACAAATATTCATTTGTGATTCACCGCTTTAGAATTATAATTTGTTACCTGCTCACATAAGCACACACATAGTTTTTTTATTGAATCGGAACTCGTACAAGTGTAAATCAATTCAATGCTGATGGATTCTTATTCCGTAAATGATATTTTCTAATGCAATATGAAAATGTACTGATTTATATACAAAGGAATTCAATTAAACTGTGAAACGAATTTCCTGCATCAGTGTTCCTTCTAAGCTATGACCTTCAAGAGGCGGTCTATCGTCTCCTTCTTGACCAACAACGCGTTGGTGACACCTCGGTGTTGCTAATGCCATGAGCGGCGGTGATCGTCATCGAGTGACCCGTCTGCTCGTTTACCTGCTCAAAGCATAAAAAAGTTGGATTCGGATAGATGTCCGCTAGTGGTAAAAATTTCTTGAGCGCTACAGTTCTTTTACCGAGCTTGACGTACCAAGCGTACGAAAAGCCATCTGTCCCAGTTGTTATCCTAAGATACGATGTTGGAGGCCCTCGGGCAACATGAAAATATCTGACATTTGGGTTGGCCACTAACCCCTTCCCCAATCCGCACTGGAGCAGCTGGTGGAATATGCTACAGGCCTCCTCAAGGCCTCCGTATATATAGCTGCATACAGTAGCCAGAAATATTTCATTACTATAAGCAGCAGGCTTTCATATGCACATGTAGTGGCAGTTGCAAACTACAAAATTAAATATTAACTTGCGCCTTGACCTTCTTCTTCTAAAGAATCCAAAATGAAAATTATCCGATCATTGTGTCAGTCAGTCTGAGGCGCGGTTGGAACGGAAATGCTCTGAGCGTGATCATGCATTCTCTGCTACATTGGCTGATGCAAGCACATTGGTCGTAACTTCACTATTTTCTTTGAGTCAAAGTCATTTTTTTACATGGGAATCTCAGGAAGGTGATCTGGCAATCTACAATGTACGTAGGTGGATAATATGAAGAAGACACAGCGTCAACAAATTCACCGCAAAATTTATCACCCATTAAATTCACATCCAATATAAATCTACTTAAGATAACATCAACAGGTCAGTTAAAGTTCAACATTGCATAGTATTGACAAGTATTTAGCATAATTCATCCGTTTACTTAGGTCGGCGACCGCACGTGAGGAGTTTTTATCGCCTTATTTACACAGGTCTTGCTTTACCTGAGATGTTAAAGTAAATAAGAAAACCAGTAAAAACGAACCTACTCATTATGTGATACAATACATGAACCGTAAACCTTTGGTTCACGTCGACACTTCTTTTATTACTTGTATTTGAACCAAATTAAGGTGGCATGGTTGCATTGACAACGACCTATTTAGACGCAATTTTAGTATGTGTTTTATTTTTATCAACTCAGTATAAGAAAAGAGTGTGTCAATATTTTTTATCTATTTTGTGTTATAACATAATTCTTAACATTATTAGTCACTAAGCGTGGCTATATACTTAATAATGAATTTTTATTTGGATTAAACTCAATCTGTCATCAAAATTCTAAACATGAAAAGCCATCGAAGCTAGCTTTAATTTTTAAAACAAGTAATTCCAATCAAATTTCACTTTTAATAACAAAGAAAATAAGTTCTATTTTACAATTACATGATTACAAACAGATGTATAAGTTCTATCATGCTCTGGTATCGCTGACAGTCAGTGAACGAATATAGTATATTAGTTCATTGCTGACAGTACGTTGAGCCTCGTCGTCTATCTAAACGTAATTGCCCTAATCGCTATTCTTGTTGAACGAGACAGGAATTAGAGCGTACCGTTGTTTGTTACAAGTCAATTTACCACAGGAAAAGGATGCAAATTCGAGTATTTTTGAGGATATCTTGGGACCCATAACCAAGCAATTAGGCGGTTCTACGAATCTCTTTGTATCTCTTTGTAATAATTTTCAAATAAAAGATCTTAACACACACGAGATAGGGTAACATTTCGAACATTTAACTGGTCATAATCAGCCTCATATGAGATGTCGTACCACAACTCCTGGATACCCGATAAATACGAGTATAATAATGTCCCCACACTTAGGAGTTAGGACTAACAGATTATACAATGCAGATATACATCATTATTATCATAACCACTAGTGGTAAAGACAAAACAAATGAAAAGTAACACTCAAACAAGACTCCACAATAAACAATATTCTATAGTTAATAGTATCAGGCGTTACTTTGCGGAAATCCATTGTTATTAAGTTAGTATTTGTCTACTTTGCAACAATCCTCGGTTTACATCTATGATCGTATATACTTTACGACATGCGTCCTCTTTCCCACAACGAAAACATGCACTTCAATAATTAAAAGTATATACCAACATACATACCAGCACCAACACGTGTTTTGCCCCGAAACGGAGCATCATCAGGATAAGTTGAATTTAATACTATAACTTTGCCTGTTTTTATGAATAAGGGGTGAGACTCGCATTTTAGTGTTTGTGCTTTGCGAAGCAGATAGCCCTGCGGCTTGCGTCGATCCTAAGTGATCGACAAAGTTAAGCAACAGCGGGCGCGGTCGGTAGTTGGATGGGTGACCGCTAGTGGCAAAAAGTTCTTGAGCATTTCCGTGCTTCGAAGGGCACGTAAAGCCGTCGGTCCCGGTTGTAATCATATGATAACAGTCGTTAAGTCATGTCAGAGGCTCTTGGGCGGTTTGAAAACTTCTGACACTCGGGTTGGCCACTAACCCCTCCACCAATCCGCACTGGAGCAACGTGGTGGAGTATGCTTTAGACCTCCTCAAGAGGAGAGACCCGTGCCCAGTAGTGGGCCATTAATTGGTTGTAGCCACATTGTGCTTTGCTCCTTCGAATAAATGCTTTTCTTTCTTTCTTTCTTACTAACTTGAACACAAAATATCACCGCCTGAATTCAAACACGGGACCTTTCGCTCATCAGACAAACCACCAACAACTAACCTATAATCTCCTAGAGTCATTGGTAATGAAAAGTAATTAACTTGGAAAGGAACGAAACGCGTCGCCGTAATACCCGTGTCGTGTCGGCCGATGTAAGAGCTACCATTACTGCGATTACCTCTAATTGAATTGATTGCCGACTTGCCGAGAGAGTTGACCGCTGACGGTATAGGTTAGAGTGTAAATGATGAACTTGGTAATAAAGCTAGTACCTACTCGCTTTTACCAGAGTGTAAAAATCATAAAGTGGACCAGTGGCCAATGCATTTGATATTTGGTTGCAAGAATTGTTAACACCGTACCGCGATCCGAAATCACCTGGGATTGTGATGGATCACAGAGATTTTACAATAAAATAAACTTGACTCGTGCGAGTTAAACTCCTGTGGTGATGGTTCCGTACGTTGACTATTTATCTCTTTGCCGTACTTTTTTATTTTTACCGTTTTTCTTTAAGAACATAGAGTTCGTATAGGTTTTCCTTAATGTTTTTTCAAAATTAAGTTGTTTACTTTAAACCTTCGTCTTTATGTCACAAAAAAGTACATGAGTACTAAATTTCAACTAATTTGGTCCTGTAGTTTCAGACCAAAAAGGCTGTGAAGGGCGGTCGCCCAGATACACGAGTGATACTGAGTTCCGTTTATCGTTTTTTTCATACGGAACCCTAAAAAACAATGTAAAATCTCAGTTCCGAATGCACATAGGTGTACATGTCGTAAGTATCATTTTGCCATTTGCGTGGTAAAATGATGGCAACAAAAGAAAAAAAACGCAGTTTGATAGCTAACAACTAGATCAGGTTTTGTCAAAATGGAAACTTTGGTATCACTTACTTTCAATCGTTTCAAACCAATTATGATAGGTATATTAATTGGCCCATACTTCTTCGGATATCAGGGTGGCCGAGCAGTGACTATTGTGAACACCATAATAATATGCCTGTAGCTGCCCGACGCAGCTATCCCACGAGTACCTCATGGCCTCTTTCACATTATTGCGTAACAATTTCTAATGTTCTGACCTTGCTACTTTTACACGTGTTCGTCCCTATTGGTCCACGTCAACCAACCCTTTTTGTAAATTAATTCTAGCAATTTTCTTATTGGTCGTTCTTGCCGACACTGTATGTATATAAGCCGTGTATTTTTACAATAAAGATTATTCCTCTGATAACCAGCAGAAGAGTATCATTAGTACTACATTACATATCACACTACTAAATTGGTGACCCTCCGAAGAACATTCTCCTCTGAAGAAACTCTGTCCGAAGAATCTCTGAAACGGAAGAATCCCTGCTGAAAGAACCTACGCCGGTGACTCTCAAGCAAGTCACCCGACACGAGGAATCCCTGCTCGACGAATCCCTCGTCGAATCACTGCGAGCGACACCCTGCTGATCCGTCCCTGCTGAAGAAGCGTTTCACACTAGGCCTACCTACCTACCGCAACCTGTCGTCAATCCATCGTCATGGAGAAACACGCACAGCACGCCGAAGCCACTTCCCAGCCACAGACCCAATCAGCAAGTCCACAGCCGCAGCAACCCGAAATCGCTGGAATAGCTCTTTCCATGCGTATCCCGCCATTCTGGAGAGACAAGCCACGTCTATGGTTCATTACTTTTGAGGCAGCGACCAGCGAACTCAAAAAAGGACAAAACCAACTCGCCCAGATGGTTATTGCACAGCTGGAGAAACAAGATATTGAGCAGATATCAGACCTGCTATACGACCCGCCAGCGTCAGAACAATACACCACATTGAAGAATCGACTCATATCGGCTTACGAGGAATCGGACAACCGCCAACTTCAAAAATTACTATCAGAAGTCGAGTTAGGTGACCAAAAGCCTACGCAACTCCTTCGACGAATGCGAAGCCTGGCTCGAGACAAAGTTCCAGATTCAACTCTCCGACTCATGTGGTCAAACCATTTGCCGCCACACGTTCGTTCAGTCCTTACCGTCAGCGAATCATTCTCCACGAAAACATCGCTCGACGAACAAGCACTTCTCGCCGACAAAATGATGGAGAACACGAGTAATCACATCGCAGCCGTCGATTCATCAAAAAATTCTGAAACGCAATTTCTAATCGAAGAAATCCGAAAACTATCAATTGAAGTTGCCGCTATCAAGAATTCACAGAATGCATTTCATTCATTCAAAAGTTACGACTCGTCACAAAATGGTATTACGCCGCACGCGTACAATAATAATAGTCGAAGACCATTCGCCCGCCAAAACCGACATCGATCTACGAGTCGCGATACGTCGATATCTACGCGCCAGCGAAGCGAGTCAAGATCAACCTACTGTTATTATCATCGCCGTTTTGATTCAGAAGCCCGAAAATGTACGAAGCCATGTACTTATAAGCAAGAAAGTACCAAATCGGAAAACTGAAACATACGTTAGCCGCGGCGGATCCTAGCGTATCAGACATCAATTACCGCCTATTTATTACCGACAAGAAAAACAACATGACGTTTTTAATCGACACAGGAGCCAATATATCGGTTATACCTCCGTACAAAGGTCAACAACAAAGCCCTTTGAAATTTCAACTTTACGCGGCGAATAACACAGTCATACCTACTTACGGAGAAAAAACCTTGGAACTCGATTTTAACTTACGTCGACCATTCAAATGGAAATTCATCGTAGCGAAAGTAAGCAAACCTATTATTGGAGCCGATTTCCTACGACATCACCAACTCATCGTTGACTTGAAGAATCAAAAATTAATAGATGGTATTACCAACCTATCATCGCAGTCATACGTCGAAGCATCAAACATACCTACTATCCGAAGCGTCGATATTCAAAATAAATACCACAACATTTTATCGGAATTCCCCGGTACTACAAGAATTTCATCAATGAAACTTACATCCATTCATAACGTCGAACACTATATTGAAACTACGGGAGCCCCACTGCATTGTCGTGCACGCCCAATCGCCCCACATCGATATGAAATAGTGCGAAAAGAATTCGAGAATATGATTGAACAAGGTATTTGCCGTCCAAGCAAAAGTCCTTGGTCATCACCACTTCATATCGTACCCAAAAAGAACGGTGACATCAGAGTTTGCGGTGATTACAGAAGATTAAACGCAATCACAACGCCTGACAGATACCCAATACCACGTATCAAAGATTTCACGTATCAACTGTCACAGAAAAATATCTTTTCAACCATCGATCTCAACCGAGCATATCAACAGATCAATGTTCGCGAAGAAGATATACAGAAGACCGCTATCATCACTCCGATGGGACTATTCGAATTTCCCAAGATGCCACCTGGATTACGGAATGCAGCTCAAACTTTTCAACGTTTTATTCACGAAGTTTTGCAAGGCCTGGATTTCGTGTACGCATTCATTGACGATCTTCTAATCGCAAGTTCCGACGAAAAAACGCACGAACAACATTTACGTACCGTGTTACGTCGACTGGAAGATAATGGAATCACCATTAATCCATCAAAATGCGTATTTGGACAACCTGAAGTGAAGTTTTTGGGTTACTCAGTCAACAGCCAAGGAATCAAACCGCCTGTTGAAAAGGTATTGGCAATATCACAGTTCCCGAAACCGCAAACAATCGAAGATCTTAGGCGATTCCTTGGAGTTATCAATTTCTACCGTGACCACATTCCAAAGGCCGCCGAACTTCAAGCCCCACTCCATGCCTACCTCCACAATTCAAAGAAGCGTGATAAAACTATAATTCAATGGACCGAAGACTCAACTAAGTCATTTGAAGCGTGTAAAACTGCTATTTCAAACGCTACTTTACTCGCCCATCCATCGCATCACGCAAAGCTCGCTATTTTCACCGACGCATCTGACCTATCCGCTGGAGCCGTTTTACAACAATACATAGATGACAAATGGCAACCACTGGGATATTTTTCGAAAAAATTTTCAAGCACGCAGCGAAACTATAGTACATTCGATCGAGAACTACTCGCCATCTACATGTCTATAAAGCATTTTCGAAAAACTTTTGAAGGACGAAGCCTGATCATCTACACTGATCACAAACCGATAACTTACGTACTTCAAAAACCTCCTTCAACGTCAGAGACACCGCGCCGAGCAAGACAACTAATCTTCATTAGCGAGTTTACAACGGATATTCGACACGTCAGCGGAAAAGATAACGTTGTTGCCGACGCATTAAGCCGCATACCTATAGAGAGTATCACATGCCCTACCGCTATTGATTTCGAGAAGATCGCCGAAGCTCAACAGGAAGAGAAAAGTACCATAGAGCAACTTTCGAAACAGAGTAATCTATCACTCAAACTAGTTACTCTACCACATTCGCAAAAATCTATCTATTGCGAGACATCAACATCATTCATTCGACCATACCTACCAGAGAAGTACCGACAACTCGTTTTCAACGCGCTACATAATGTCAGCCACCCTGGTATACGAACTACTCGAAGACTGATAACGCAAAAATATTTTTGGCCGTCAATGAATACTGATGTCGCAACGTGGGCAAAACAGTGTATTCCATGTCAACAATGTAAAGTACAGCGCCATACAACAAGCAACATTACATCGTTTCCATCAGCTGATCGTTTTCAACACGTCCACATCGACGTAGTTGGACCGCTTCCATCATCACCCGAAGGCTACAGATACCTGGTTACAATGATCGACCGAGCAACCAGATGGCCCGAAGCGATACCTACAGACGACACATCAGCCGAATCAATCGCCAAAATATTTTACGAGCATTGGATTACACGTTTTGGTTCACCGAAGTTAATAACAACCGATCAAGGACGAAACTTTGAAAGTCGCCTTTTCAACAAGTTACTGAACATCATGGGAACTCAAAGAATACGTACAAGTCCGTATCACCCTCAGTCAAACGGTATGGTAGAAAGATGGCACCGAAGTTTGAAAACCGCACTGAAAACTCGTCTATCAGAACGTACTAAGTGGATAGACGAATTACCTACAGTTCTCATGGGTTTACGTGCAATACCTCGTTCAGACTCAGGTATTAGCGCAGCAGAACTTATCTACGGTTACAATTTACGTTTACCATCCGATTTCTTCACTGCAAGTATAGATGAGGAACAAAATCTCGACTACGATTACGTCACACAGCTACGTAATACTATAAACTCGATGAAACCATCTATACCTACAACTTCACACAGTAACAAGAAACCGATTTTCATTCACAAGGATTTACAAACCTGCGAGCAAGTTTTTATAAGGATTGACGCCGTAAAAACTCCTTTAATGCCTACGTACGAAGGTCCATACAAAGTATTAGAGCGGAATAGCAAAACTTTTAAAATTTTGTTGCCCGAGAGACGATCTGCAGTTATTTCAATCGACCGTCTCAAGCCTGCCTACACAATCAGTACTCCAGAGAACTCAGATCCTGAAGCAATCACTCAAGATACCTCAGCTACATCACCACAGTCACTAGCGAAAACCAACGATGGAACTACAAGTACCTACGCAAGCTACAGTACTTCGTCAAGCCCAGTTCAGTCATCAATTCTGAAGACCACTAGAATTGGACGCACCAGCAAGCTCCCGGTACGCTTTAGCTAGGGGGAGAGTCATGTAGCTGCCCGACGCAGCTATCCCACGAGTACCTCATGGCCTCTTTCACATTATTGCGTAACAATTTCTAATGTTCTGACCTTGCTACTTTTACACGTGTTCGTCCCTATTGGTCCACGTCAACCAACCCTTTTTGTAAATTAATTCTAGCAATTTTCTTATTGGTCGTTCTTGCCGACACTGTATGTATATAAGCCGTGTATTTTTACAATAAAGATTATTCCTCTGATAACCAGCAGAAGAGTATCATTAGTACTACATTACATATCACACTACTAAATGCCCTTATTTATATTATATTCCATATTTTACCCTATTGTATGTTGTGATATTCAAAAAATTAATAAGATTATTAAAAAATATAACCAAATCTTTCAAATATTTTTGGATCACCCTATACAAACCGAGAAGGTTGTGAGTGTTGTATTGTACGTAATATTATTTTCTAACGTCACCCACATACAGTGAATCTTAGAAGACGTACGATTATGAACGCTTACACAAAAAGAATGGATTCCCACATTTGGTCATTTATTGTTTGAATTCTGTGTCGTTTACTTATCGTACGTACTCCTACTAATAATATAATTTGTCCACTGAGTACCTAATATTTTAAAATTGTGTTGTTATAGCGTTACTTGTACACATAGTAGGTAATATTACTGTTATTTACCAAATCTGAATAACACTGACACGATTCAAACACAAGAGCTAATCTGATAAGGATAACAAAACCACTACTATGTTATTTGTTATTACCTATTCAGTTACGCCGTGTCCTACGTGGGCGACTCAACGCGAACGCGAAGCGACGCGGCGCGATGCGAAAACAACAAACAGTTGAAATGTGTTGAAGTGTCCTACGTTACAAAACGCACGTAGAGTGCGTTGCGGCGCGGCGCGATTTGACGCGAACGCGATCAGTTGGTTTGATATTTTCGCGCGAACTTCAGCGGCGCGGCGGATGTCAGTGGCGGTGAAGGGACGATTCGCGTGCACGTAGGACAGAGCCGCCGCATCGCACCGCATCGCACCGCATCGCACTGAAATCGCACCGGATCGCTTCGCGATCGCGTTCGCGTTGAGTCGCCCACGTAGGACACGGTGTTAACCATCGCGAAGTGGCAGTTGTTCGTATTTTACTACCTACTGTCATTGAGTACCTTACAGTTCTAGTTCTCTTTCGACCCCTGAGTCCAATATCTCATGTTTCACTTGGCTTCATCCTATTTATGGTCCACTTCTGAACACGGGTCTCTCCTCCTAAGGAGGTCTAGAGCATACTCCACCATGACTCTGCTCCGTGCGTATAAATGGAAGAATTAGTAGCTTAGTCTGGCCAGTGTATATTTTTCTTAATTCTTTCGCAAAAGCATCTGTCCCTAAAAGTTTTCAAGATTAAAAAAAATCAGTACCCTTTCTCTTACTCTAAACTGGCCTTTTTTTGGCAGCTGACCTGACCATCTGTTTATAATCTGATTTTCTTTTTTGCCCTTTCATTATTGCACTACCATGTGTGTGTGACTACTACCAAGGTAATTATGGTTGATTAACACTTTATTAAGAGCCGAAAACAAAGCGTAAAGAAAATATTTTTTATGTAACTCTGTGGGATTTTTTATGTAATCATAATAACAGACAACATATAACCTGGTTTCCACCACATTTTCCGGATGCTTCACGACACATGTATGTAACAAGTAGCATTTCTAGTGCAACAGTTGTGAATCGTCGAATTAAAAGTCCATAATCTTCTTTTATAATAATTATGCAAATCTTGAGAAAAGTATGGGAAGACACTCTTAAAGATTTATTTTAAGAATATTCACTTTAAACATAATTAAAATATATCTACATTATTTTACTTACTAGCTTTTAACTGCGAATAGACAGATTTATTTATTTTATTACTATAAAAAAATATTTTTTGTTTAAACAACGACACGACGCACGGCGGGTATCCATCCTTTTGTTGTGAATATCCCGCCGGTAAGGACGAGGCGGTTTGGCTCGTCATTCGTTATACGCACCGTCAAGGACTGGAATAACTTGCCTGCGTCGGCGTTCCCGCCTGCCTATGATGTGGATGTCTTCAAGAAAAGAGTGAATAGGCTTTTACTAAGTTAATGTGCTCACCACCTTGGACCACATCTCCACTTACCATCAGGTGGGATTGTGGTCAAGCATTAACTTATTTGTGTAAAAAAAAAAAAAAAAACAAGTACATATTTTATTATTTTTCTCTGTTTTAATTTATTTCTTCGCACGACGAAATTTCACTTTCATATTCAGTATTGTTAACAAACTGAATATCCCAGCAATTAAGAATTAACTTGTTTTATGTAATATAATATATGGCGAAAAATTCATAGCTTAATTGAAGTACTGTCCTTATAGTATGGTTAATAAGGGAATAAATCATCAAAATGACAAAAAATATAATATAGTTATTCATATATCGAAAATTGAAATCATTCAACACTAAAAGATAAATAATTTGAATAATAAATTATAAAAAAAAACGATTTTCCAAATCAATAAAGAATTTATTTAAATTTTGCAAATGTTTAGTTTTTTGATTCTCCTGAAAACTAGTGATTTTTGAGTTATGCCCTTTTTGACTGGAGGCACAGATTTGTTAAAAATATATTATCATATGTACCCACATGACCAAGTCATTGGAATCTTTAAAGGGAACACTTCAGCTGAACTGAACTGTTGGAAAATTATTACTTTAAACCTATAAAACCCTACAGAATTTATCCATTGTGCAAGAGCCATTTTTAAATTCTCTTAAAATAAATACCTAGTACAGAGCGTAATCTCTAGAGATTGAAACAAGAGTATCCATCAATTACCACTGGAAGCCATTCATCTAAGTCTAGGAAATCGTAACGCACCTGACACCTTTATCTAGTATCCATCTTTCACCCGTTTTATCGTTCCGTTCACGTCTACAACCATTTACTTTTCCAACTCAAAGACGTGACTACAACCTTACGTAAGCTTACATTCTATTTATTTCTTTTCAACCCCGACTACCTCAACGTAAATAGACAGGTGTTATAAGGTTTACGCGCGTTCGTGTGTGTGTGTTTGTGTGAGTGTGTGAGTGTGTGTTTGTTTGTTTGTCTGTGGCATCCCAGCTCCGAAGCGAATGGACCAATTCCGACGTGGTTTTGCAAGCTGACCCCATCGACAGGGTTGATAGCTGTGTTTGGTAAAAATTAAATTGTCGGGGAATTGTTTAATTTTAAAATATATAGTTATTTGTTATTCGTATAAAAAAAGCAAGTAATTTCTACTACCTGGCTTTACAGAACCCTAAACACGTAAAGGCCAAAAGCGAAATCGTGACAGTCCAATAGGTCTCAGGATTACACAGATTTACTGCAAAGACTTTATAAAGTGAGTTTTGTTAATTAGGCTAATTAAAATGTACCAAGGATATGGGGACAATCTCACAAAGGACGTTGCCTAAGCTTGGTGGTATATGCTAATCTTTTTACCACTGTCCTTTGAATATTTTGTTCTCAAAAACGGCTCTCAGGTGCCAGTTTTCAGGGATTATCGCCTGGAAGACAACAAATATCATCGACAGCTTTATTTTCAAATTGCTATCCGATTTCTCGATAAGGTTGTGAAATTTTTAACTACCTAGTGTTAGGTTTGTACAATTTTGCATTACAAAATAAATATAATTGAACTGTTACTTATTTATTTTAAATCTTTACGAACCGTAAAAAATGTACAAAGGCGGACATAATGCTAACAGCATTCTCTCCTATATAACTTTCTGGCAGTGTGAACATAGCAATAATTACGATTAATTATTGTAAATTACACAAATAAAAAATAATGTATTTTTCAAGAATCCCGTCCATACATCTTTTCTAGTAGAAGTTGTATGTGTACTAAGATAATATTTTTCCCAAACCAAATCGAGAGCAGTTAGGTAAGAGGCACAGGACCTACTACCTTAAAATAAAATAAAAATTCTATGAAATTTAAATTTTAATTACTTAAGGTAAGCAGTACAATGATTAGCCCTTTAAGATGATCATCGACTTTGACATTTTATGTGAAGTTGTTCCTTGGAAAGCTGGTATTGAAATTGATTATAATTATAATCATATTTTATTTCATATGTTTTTTGTAAGATTCAGGCTGTCCTTAACTCGCGACGTCTTTGTTCAGTCTCTTCGGACCCAAATGACTTGGATGTAGCATCCAGGTAATTTTTTGATCGGTGGTTCTCTTACGACTCTTCCCACAGGCTCTTCCTGAATATCCCTTGCAAGAGACTCAAGTCAATTGACTCACGCGATTTGAGCTGTTACAGCAGCTCTTTCTTTTCCTGGCTGAGGCGGGGGATTGTTCTGAATAGGTAAGCAATCATATTATTTAGAAAATAAACTGGCACGAAAACTGTAGTAAAGTCATAAGAAAAAAAATGCACGGATTACGGTCCAGAAAGTTTAGAATTTTACATATTTTTTGTGATGGTTTATAAATAGTGTAAAGTTTGTATTACAATGGAATATAATTGGTAGTCTCGGCTGCAGCAAGAATCCTGGTGCTGCCTTCCTGTGTACGTGCGACGGAACACACTAATATCCTTTTAATCCCCGTAACCTCTTATTCCTTTGATAATCGTAGAATATTTGATTTCCTTCCCTGCGGACCTCAATTCTCTAGACTAATAGACAGACTAGTGACTACTTCAGCATAGGTACTGCAACTGGAGCGCTCAGGTAAGTCAAAAGGGTTAGTGTTGTAGGGCTCACCTTTGTACAGTACATAATCATAAACAACTTTAATGCAATAAACACAAAGAAGGAGTAAGCAGTACAATGATTGGCCCTTGGTGTATAAAGATTGTTTTTTTTTTACGTTATGTTGAATGTTTTCCCAACAATTAAGAAATATAACCAAAACACAATGTTTATTAACACATAACAATAGATAAGTAAGTACAAAAGGAGCCGCAAAAGTATTTTTTTTTTTAGTTTACTAGCCGATAATTTTGAAAACTGCCAATTACGATTGAGAGTATTATTGACACAGAAAAATTGAATATGTTTTCATGCGTACAAAGCAATACTACTTTTAATGCATGGATTTTAATGGGCCAATAAATTAGAGGAGGGGCAACATTACTACTGTTTACCCTATATTGAACCAAATAAAAACTACAAATTATCTTTATTAGAATTATTAGGTAATACTTATTTATCTACATCATACATTCTATTTCTTGTCTGGTGTTGTCCATGGCACCCACGACACAGGGAATCCTATTGTGGGGCTATGAGTGTGAAGCGTTATTATTATTTAAATTATTATTAGCGACCCTATAAATTATGGGCGAGATTTTGTTTTCTGACAACGACTTTTATTAACTAGTAATAATTTTGCCTAAATTTCTCTATAGGAAGTTCTGTAGTTACACTAAATATTATTTGTGTTGTGTTAGTATTTGTGTTTAACCCCCGACAAAAAAGTGGACTGTTATAAGTTTGACGTATCTGTGTATCTGTATGTCTCTCTGTGGTAATGTAGCTCCCAAACAGATGAACCGATTTTGATGTAGTTTTTTTTTGTTTAAATGGTGATTTAATGAGTGTTCTTAGTTATGTTTAGTGTTAACAAAACTGTCGGGGGTTTTATAAATATTAATTTAAGATTATTATTATATTTAAGCTGTGAATAAAAAGAAGAACGGTAGGTAAACGACGAGTAAACAATAACGTTTTTCTTTGCAAATTGCAACATCACTTTAAGACTTAGCGGAATTACTTAAAAATCCATTGCTTCAGCACTCCGAGACTGATGTTTGGTAAGAAAATATCGTCGAAAAGGAACAAAACTTTATTCTATTCTACATAATATACCCGTGAAACTTATTTTATTCAAGAATTACATAATTAGGTAATAGATAATCAAGGAAAATATTTTATAAAGTTTTAAGTCAGACAGCTGGTAATGAATGATAGCTGAGACTTCTACTAGTCATTATATTGATGAACATAATACTAGGCCAATCTATAGGCCTATCTTTTAAAGTGAATTCAATTTTAACGTAAAATAACTTACGCATATCAAAGAGAAAAACAAAAGAATCAAATGAATGCAAAAATAATTCATTCTGAAGATAAATAAAAGAATAGAAACATTGTTTCGCAATCCAAAAAGACGCAGCCTGATTTATCTACTTCTTACAATGCATTATGAAATTTATCCACCTCATGAAATGTAAATGTTCGCCAATTCGTGAAACGGAAAAGAGTACAACGAAATCAATCCAATAAAGACAGAAGTGAAGAAAACCAGACTGTAACTTTAGACAGAGACAAGAGACTATCGGAGAACACTAGAAAAAGACAAAGAAACAATTTGTACCGCGCCCAAAGTGAATGGTGTAAACAATAAAAGTTTTGGAGAAGTTCACGCTTATTCGAAAGGGTTTGCAAGTAATGAATAATATTGATAAATTATTCAGAACGCAATCGCATTATATTCGAGTTGGTTATGAAATTTCATAAAGGCACCCCGTAAAGTTTCGCCTTGTACCGTCGATTTATGGATTTTGCATTGTGCGCAAAGTAATTAAAATTTTTACTATCCGACGCGAATATCCATTCAGTGGATTGAGAGTCGCTTCAGATATGAAGTAAGTACATAAATATCAATTGAATTTTTTCTCTATCGTTGTTTACTGTAATGCCCCAACTCAGAGTCACTAACGGTTACTTTAATCGCTTCTTAGTAAAGAATCCACCATACAAATTCTGTACTAAGGAGCGATTTAAGTAACCATTAGTGACTCTGAGTTGGGGCGTAAGTGTATTTTCATATTAATTTTGTTGCAGTATCTATAATATATATACGTGAAGCAAAAACTTTGAACCCCTTTTTAAGAAAATTACGCGGACGGAGGAGTATAAAAGGCGAAGAGGAACTAGGAAGAGTACATAAGATGCGTAAATTTAAATTAAGTTTAATGAATAGATACACAGACTAATGTACCTAAACAAAAAAATATTAGAGTCGTTATTATTGGTGCCATTAAAGAAACGAATCTAAAATGGCGGCATTTATCGTTTCCTCTCACTTGCACGTTATTCCAGTCTATAGTCACACACCTTGGTACAACACGCAAAAAAATTAATCTATGCTGCCTCGACGCGCTCCGTTCTTTCAAAATTCATTGTTAAATTGTTATCTCTCGGATTATCTAAAGGATTTCAACTAGTATTAGATATAATATAATATTATATTTTAATTACGTACTCAACCTAAATTACATGTCTACCAATCCACACTTGGCCAGCGTGGTAGACTACAGCCTGTACCCCTCACATAGTGAGTGGAGACCCCAATCCCAGCAGTGGGACAATTATAGGTTGTGACTTTTTTGACTTTGACTCAGGGGTTAGGATTTAAATGTTTTACGAAAATACAGATTGGTCGGGTTTTTAAATATCTTGCTAATATTTAATTTCAAATAACAAAGGCCTATTAAAAATATCACTTATCTAGCAACTCTGACGTTCTTACTTTTCATTACATTTATGAACCGCCAGTTTAGATTAGTTTTTTAGTGGCACGGGTTATATTTTCTGTTACGAACAAATAACTTTCGAATAAAGCTTCCCGCCCACGTCCGATAATCGGTGACCGATTTTTGTACCGACTGTCGGTGAGTCAGTTTTATTTCTGACCGACTTTTTGTAGGACGTGTGCGTTGCACCATTGCTATCAATACGTTCTATTTTTCTCCTACAAAAAATCGGTCACCGATTGTCGGACGGGAAGCCTTAGGCTTCCCGCCCACGTCAGACTTTTTGTAGGACCGATAATCGGGCCGATTTTTCCTCCGATTCTTATGACCGATTTTGTGGCCGACTGTCGGTGAGTCGGTGAGAACGCATACATTTCCGAACGTTCCATTTTTCACCGATATCGGTCGGAATGCACCGATTTTATTTCTGACCGACTTTTTGTAGGACGTGTGCGTTGCACCATTGCTATCAGTACGTTCTATTTTTCTCCTACAAAAAATCGATTTTCGTACCGACTGTCGGTGAGTCAGTTTTATTTCTGACCGACTACAAAAAGTCGGTCACAAATAAAACTGACTCACCGACAGACGGTACAAAAATCGGTCACCGACTATCGGACGTGGGCGGGAAGCCTAAACGGTAGCAAAACCGAAAAATTACATGCTTGTGTGTTTTGATAAAATACCTAAAATATATTGTTTCTGATTTTTTTAAATCGATAGGAAATACATATATCATTAGATATCTATCGTTACTTAATTTAGAATTTGGGAATTAAGTATATTGCATTAATGGTAAACCATGATCTTAAGGGTACTCATTACCCCGGAAAACACATAACGCCGCGGGTTGAGCGCTAGTTATTTATATTGCTTTTTATATTTATTTTGCCTACGCTAAAAGTACCTTTATTGTATTTTATGATACGTATAAACTCATAATGGGTTTTTGGAATTTTCCTGTTACAGAATTATATCTACAAAGAAAAGTCTTGTGGGTTTAAATCTTATAAGTTGGAAAGGAAGTACTGTTATGTAATACTTCTTATCCTTTCTTGTTAAAATATTACATGAATAGAGGCTTTAATTCTAATGACAAGGCATTTTTTGTGCAATAAAAGGGCATTTTTAATTTTCCCTTATGACGGAAAAAGCTAAAATAAAAACGTTTGAATATCTATATATATAAAATTGAAAAGAGACACACCACTGATTAAACAAAAAATCTCAGAAACTACCGAACCGATTATGATGAAATTTGGCAGCGAGATAGTTTATGCTAAGGAGACGTCAGCTAAGAACGGATTTTTGGAAATTCATCCCCTAAGGGGTAAAAATATGGGTTAGAATTCATTTTCATACAAACCAACTTTGTCAGTTTTAGAGTTATAAATATGAAATTTTTTATGTAAGTCTATAGTAATAAACAAAAGTTAACTTTAATACATTTTTTTGGAAAATCATCCCTTAAAGGGTTAATTTAGCAGATTCAACTCAGTAGGCAACTTCGTCATTTTTGAAGTTAAAAACATGAAAATTTACATATTAGTTCAAAATTAGAAATTAAATTTTAAAGTATTACGTTTTTTTGGAAAATCATCCCCTAAAGGGTTAATTAATGCGGCGCAAATTAGTATGGGAACTTCGTCAGTTTTGAATTAAGAAGGGTGAAAATTTGTATATAAGCTTATAGTTATACACAAAAAATAATTGTATCACGGTTTTCCCGAAATTCGTCCCCTAAAAATAGGGGTTGGTAGTCAACTATATACAAATCAACTTCGCGAGTTTCCGAGTTATAAATATGAAAATTTTTATTTAAGTTTATAGTAATAAACAAAAGTTAACTTTAATAATTTTTTTGGAAAATCATCCCTTAAAGGGTTAATTTAGCAGATTCAACTCAGTAGGCAACTTCGTCATTTTTGAAGTTAAAAACATGAAAATTTACATGTTAGCTCAAAATTAGAAACTAAATTTTAAAGTTTTACGTTTTTTGGAAAATCATCCCCTAAAGGCTTAATTAAGGTGGCGCAAGTTAGTATGGGAACTTCGTCAGTTTTGAATTAAAAAGCGTGAAAATTTGTATATAAGCTTATAGTTAGACACAAAAAATAACTGTATCATGGTTTTCTCTAATTCGTCCCCTAAAAATAGGGGTAGGAAGTTGATTACATACAAATCAACTTCGCCAGTTTTAGAGTTATAAATATGAAAATTTTTACTAAGGTTATTAAGGTTAGGTTAGGTTACAAACAAAACTTAATTTTTACCCGTTTTTTGGAAAATCATCCCTTAAAGGGTTAATTTAGGGGATGAATCTTAGTACGCAACTTCGTCATTTTCAAAGTTAAAAACACGAAAATGTATACTTTATAATACATAATTATATTACGTTTTTTTGGAAGATCATCCCCTAAAGGGTTAATTAAAGCGGCGCAAGTTAGTGTGGGAACTTTATATACATATAAGCTTAAAGGAAGGCACAAAAAATAACTGTATCACGGTTTTATCGAAATTTATCGCCATATGGGGTAAAACTAAGGGTTCTAAATATTTAAGAAACTACGTAATTTTTTGAACTCAGAAATGTGAAAATTAGTAGGTATGTAAGCTTATAGTGAGAAACAAAAATTTTGTGTAGGGGACTTTACGAGCGGGAGGGGGAGGGGAGAGGTGCAGGAAGGAGGAGAGGGACTGGGAGCGGGAGAGGGAGCGGGAGAGGGAGCGGGAGAGGGAGCGGGAGAGGGAGAGAAACAAAAAGCGAGAGATGGACCGGAAGCGGGAGAAAGATAGGCAGCGAGAGAGGCAAGAGGACAGGAAGCGGGAGAAGGACCGGGAGAGGGAGCAGGACGGAGTGGGATAAAGAGGGACAGGTAGCGGGAGAAGGAGCGAGAGTGGGAGAGGAATCGGGAGCGGGAGAGGGAGAGGGGCAGAGAGCGGGAGAGAGAGGGAGAGGGACCAGGAGTGGGACAGCAAGCGGGAGAGGGACCGGGAGCGGGAGTGGGAGGAAGACAGAAAACGGGAGAGGGATCGGATGAAGGAGAGGGAGAAGGAGAGGGACAGAAAGCGGGAGAGGAACCGGGAGCGGCAAAGGGAGAGGAAGAGAAAGAGAGAGAGAGAGAGGAAATAAATTCAAATTTATTATCAATAAATAACGAGATATGAAGTGAATTTATATGAAAGTTTTGATTTTTGATTTATTTGTTTATTACTTTGTAGTGGATACACTCAAAAACGGTCCTGTAGTTTTCTAAAATAATAAAACATAATAATTATAATAAAACTCAATATTTTTTCAAAATTTTGATTAGAGGGGACTTAAAAACGTGTTAGAGTACAAAAATATTTTTTTAGAATTATTGTCTGTCTGTCTTTTTGTCTGTCCGGGCATCACATCAAAACCCTTGGACGGATTTCGATGAAAATTGGTAAAGTTGCTACTTATACTCTGAGTCTTAATTTAGAAAACGTTTCATCCCGGAAAATTTACAAGTTTCTCTGGAAAACAGGATGAAAGTTTGTATGGAATATTTTCAAAATGCTTCAAATTTTCCACAAGATGGAATACATATTTTCCAGTTTTTCATAATTTTGAATGAAACAGAAGAAAAAACAAATTAATATCAAAATTATTTATTTTTAAAACCCACTGGAGGAATCCTTTGTGATTGTAGTATAGGTTTCAGTACATAAATTCTTAAATATCAGTTCTTCAATAAAAATTCACCGTTTTGTTATTTTTTTCTGCAAGAGGTACAGTGAGTACAATAAATAAACATAAAATCTATGACTCAAGGGGCAAATTTTCTGTACATTTAATATTTTTTCAATATTTCGATTAGGGGGGATTTCAATAAAATGTTATTAGAGCACAAAAATAATATATTATTTTGAATTATTGTCTGTCTATCTGTTTGTCTGTCCAGGCATCTTACGAGTTTCGTGAACGGATTTTTATGAAAATTGGTAAAGTTGTTACTTATACTTTGTACCGTATTTTAGAAAACCTTTCATCCCTAAAAATTTATAGGTTTCCCTGGGATACAGGACGTAAATTTGTATGGAATATGTTTTTTGAACATCAACTGATTTGCTTCAAATTTGCAACATACGTTCGTTGCTTAAATTGATGGAATAGGTACATATTTTCCATCTTTTTTTCATTATTTAATTTTGCAGGAAAAAGGCAAAAAACAAAATGTGAATATTGTTTATTTTTCAAAACCTGCTCCCGAAGAAATCCTTTGTGTTTGTATTTTGGGTTTCAGTATATAAATTGCTAAATACGAGTATTTTAATTCTACGAATAAAAGAGGCACAAATAAGATAAAACATAATTTTCGCATGCGAAGCTGCGGGTAACCGCTAGTTTTATTATATTTATGAAATGCCCTCTTAGGTACCACTAGGTGCTTAATTTTGCGCTATAATATAATATTGATTTACCATAAAATAATGGTAAATCAATATTTTCTAAAGGATGATCGGCCCATCGGAATATTCCACACACATTGTATTATGTTTTTCATAACAACGAAATAGAATGAAATGAGTAAGTAAATTATGTACCAACTTAGTCGATTAGACCAACTAACGTGCCACATTTTTAGTGCACTTCTGCCCTATAATAAGTCAATGTAAGTAGTAAATTTATTTTCATTACAAAGAATATTCCACGCACATACTTGTATATTGTCAGTGAAGATTACTTGGGGTATCGGTGCCTGTATCGGACGGGGTAAAAACGCCCGATGGGACAGTCGGCTCTTGATTTAACGAAAAAGGGCGGCGTTCGATAACTGGCACAATGAGCCCGGTGCCGCCTTATGCGCAAGTGTGGAACATATTCACCTATTCACTCAATTTGTAAAGCCGAGTAAAGAGTACCCTGTTTGGATCAGCTACACAGTATACTTTAGCTGATCAATAGTCTCTACAAGAAACTAGGTATATGTAATGTAATGTGTAATTATTATTACATTTGTATAATTATTGCAGAAATGTTTTAACCTTCATTTGTAGTAATTTAATCAACTTTTAATTAACTATGGGCGCGGTTTGTAGTTGAAAGTTGGAACTATTGGTGGTAAAAACTCTTAATCGTTTCCGCGATTTAAAGGGCACTTTATGCCGTCAGTACTGGTTTGTATCGTTAGATCGGTAGATACGTCGGAGGCCTTAAAACATCACTTGGTCTGGACGCAAAGCTAGTTCTTCTCAGGGTTCTGGATTTCATAATATTATAAATAGAGACCATCGCTCATAGCCCGGCGGCTTGCGTCGATCCGAAGTGATCGACAAAGTTAAGCAACAGCGGGCGCGGTCGGTAGTTGGATGGGTGACCGCTAGTGGCAAAAATTTCTTGAGCGTTTCCGTGCTTCGGAGGGCATGTAAAACCGGGTTGATATCATATGATAACAGTCGTTAAGCCATGTCGGAGGCCCTCGGGCGGCTTGAAAACTTTCAATACTCGGGTTGGCCACTAACTCCTCCACCAATCCGCACTGGAGCAGCGTCAAAATTTTCGTCAAAACTTTCGTATTGCCACGTAAGACTTTTCTATGAAGATCGGTAGCACGAATATTTTTTGACTTAGGGACGACAGCTGGCTATTGTCAACTTACGAATGTTTTTCACGGACTTGTTTTTTTATTATTATTTTGTAAAATATATATCCTTATGTTAATGTTTCTTACTGTAGAGTTTATTTTTTTTAAATTAAACACGGCTTTTTTTAAATTAAACAGTTTGTAACTGTGATTATATAAAGTTTTAATTAAATTTATTCACATAAATATTGTTTTTTAAAAAGTTATACTTTTAAATGCAACCATTAATTCGTTCATTCATTCACTTGGACCCCTCTCTTATTTACGATAGAATGAAGTCACTTGCGATTTGACGATACCACGAAGAAAGTAACTCGTGCTGCCTACTAACTTCTAAGTATCGTCAACTCGATACGGTGACGCTACGAATGTTTTCAAAACTCAGCACGAGTTTGATTGTCGATTCTTATAATTTTTAGGGCTCTGTATTCAAAACGAAACTCTTATATTATCATCATGTCCGTCCGAAGCGCCGAGGCCCTTTTCAGCGTACAATAATGTAATATACACTCGTAGTCGTGGCCTTATGGCTATTATATCCTCAATTATCAGGTCAAGCAATTACTGTAGTTCATGGATGTTCAAACCACTTTTGGTATGATTTATTATAGGTAGTTACCAAGAATGTTTTTTCCAAAGAATAAGTTAATAATTGATGTCTTAAAGTACCTAGAACTCGCGATTTTGCAGGAAATAATTAAGTTATTAAAAAAACGCACTTTGTTTCATCCATCATCATCCATCCATCAGCCCTTGGAGGTCCACTGCTGGACATCGGCCTCCCCTAACTTGCGCCACTCTGACCGGTCCTGAGCCTGCCACTTTGTTTGCATGTACGAAAATGTAATAATTTGGAAATAAATTATAAATGAATAATAATTGTCATATCTCTCCATGTTAACATGACATGCATTTAACATGAACGGTCAACTTTAGTAATATTGAACAACTAACAACAATAAACAACAACAATAAACTCATTGGAGAGTAACTTCATCCTGTGTTGCATCTTTATACTGTTTACCTGTTTCACTCGAAAGAAGTCACTTTCATCTGATTTTCATAGTGCACCAAACAAGTATACTTAACTCAAAAATTTATAACTCTCACATAACAAAAGATGGCTTAATTTGCATTTGCAACACCAGGTTGAGCTGTAATCAGTAAAAATAATTCGGTTTCTCTTTTACCAGGTGAATTAGAAGCAATTCAATTATACTGAGTAACCGTAACACTAAGCCACGGTAATATGAACCAAGACTCGCGGCTATGTAAAACTTTTGCATTCGGGCTTAAAGCAATGCCAAAATCTAGTCCCTACCTGTTTGGAACTATTCGTGGGCTAACATAAAAGTCACGATGATGCATAACAATAGATAGGTAAATCACGTATATCCTTAGATAAAGTTACTTTAATTTGTAATAATAAGGTATTTTAAGAGGTATATTAAGAGTCCTTGATTTTAATATCTGGATTATTTTCGAGGTAGGATTTTGCACCACTATCAGTGAACACCAAATTATTATCTTAACTTTTTTATCCTTAGTATCATACTGGAAAGCCTAAACCACTTCCGTAAGAAGTTTTGAAAAAAAATCAAAAGTCCAAAAAGGTGCTTTGTTTTTTCGCAACATTGCAGAGCTTTACGTCATGCTTTTAAAGCGGCTGACGTCCATGATCTAAGATTCATAAATAGCTGTAAAACCTTGTGTTTTACTTAAATGCTTAACTCTTACAACACAAACCATCTATCACCACGGTCATTTTGTCACGAGGCTCCTTGAAAATGTATGTTCCTTTCCATCCATATCTAATTCTAGTAGACACTTTACACATCTTTGAGTACTTAATGATAGTTCGAATGCTTTCTAAAACATTAAATTATTTACGTACAATCATATTATCACACATAATGCTAAACTTTTAACAGACTATCTTGTAAATCTGCCATTATTGTTTTAATTTCGTAGGTAAAAGGCGTGAATGACAGGTCGAAAAAGCATACCTTTCAGGGTGGTCATTTCAAGTTGAAATATCATCATTTTATTATTGAATTTCGAATAGCTATTGAGTAAAACCTAAAAATAAAGAACATAAGGTTACTAACCCATCAAACCTTCAAATAAAATCTCATTCGGCGAACGCAAGTCGCAACACTCGAAAAAACTCATTAATCTTTACCTCGAATCAGAATCTATGCGGTGTGACCGAGAACAGTTATTCGTAATAAAATTATGTAGTCGTGTAAGTTTTTAATTTATGAGATATGAACGAACGTCGGAGCGTAAGATTGGACTTGGTCGTGCAAAATCATAAATTATTATTAAAATCATAATTCATCCTTATGCTGGCCATACACGATCAAGAATACTTGTCAAGTTTGCAGCGGACTTGACAAAGCATCCAGTAAACTTGACGGTGTATGGCTATCTGGCCAAATAGCTATCTCATGCAAACTGGATGCCGCATCAAGTCAAACCGCAAACTTGACAAGTACACTTGATCGTGTATGGCCACCTTTCGGTTAGGCTTTCACTGGATTTCATACTTGAAACATACAAATGTATTAAATTAGTATTTCCTGTTTTCACTAACAGCTCCTAAATTTTAACGGACACCTGAGGCTAAAATAGGTGTCCCTTAGCATTGATTTCGTTTTCGCCAACTTCTAAGGGACACTTAAACGCTAAGGGGTCCGCTAAATTTTTCGAGCCCGAATTTCGGTACCCTATACTGAATTCATAACTAGGTGACCTCCATATAAAATTCAAACTACAACTTCTTTTGGTGATGACAATTGAATTTGTCAAAAGAACTATAAAGTAGAGGTACAACTGACATTAAACACTGACACAGAAATGCTAACTATTTAATTATTTAATTTTATGAAATTATTCGTGAAACCTTATGAGTAAACACAGTTAATACCTGGATAACATAAAAACTATGATGGAAAACATTTAAGACATACAAAGCACTGAGAAAAATACAAACCGTATTTTATCAGATAAATATCGGTAAAATAGAAATTCTGTCAACCACTACAAACATCCCCTAGGTAGGTGACCCCTAACAAAGAGTCACTTATCACTGTGAAAATGAATTTAAGATACGGAAAGATTTAGTTGCTGCCTAACGGTAAGAAATAATTAAGGGATCGTTTAGGTGCCTTGGTGAAATCGGGCATTAGTCTACTTTGCAAGAAATAATTTTATTATTGTAACAAAATCAATATTAGAATATATCATAACAAATAAGTATTTGAAACTTCAAAAGGTTATACTGTATTTTAGAGTTTATTTCTGAACCGCTAACTTTATTTTCTCTGTGACTTCAGTAACGATATCCGTCAGAGGTTTTATGGTCATAGCACACATATCAACTCGTAAACGGAACGTAAACGTATCAACTCTTGCATGTCAGTATTCTTTGTATGAAACTCCCTACTGTAAAGCACACTTATCGGATTCGTAACGTAATCGCCTCGCCTCGAGACAAGCTCACGAACCGCGGTACGGTGCGTGGACGACTTGCCGTACCCGCGCTTACGTCTCACCGTACGCTATCCTTCGCCTTTCCGTTTCCTCGTGTACGCCCCGCGCCGCGGCGCCGCGGCTACCGCTGCGTCGGCGAACTGCTGTCATTCATTCCGTCAACCAGCGGCCGGCGAGCCGTAAGCGCGGCGTCGCCTAGCCGTAACCGAGTCGATTTGGAGCTGTTGGTCGGTTATAACGCGCTTACGTTAGGTTGACGGCTGGTTATAACGCGCTTACGTTAGGTTGACGGCTGGTTATAACGCGCTTACGTTAGGTTGACGGCGAGGCGATCCGGTGCCGATCCCTTTCCGAGTTGATATGTGCGCTACGACCATTAGCCTCTTCGACTTAGCTTCTCCGGGAACCATTGACCTACATATTATTACTTTAACTAAATCATTTTCATTAAATCTTGCTCAAATCACATTGAGGGTTTCGGTGACATCAACATACTTAAGACATTGCCAAAAAACAAGATCTTGGAACAGTAAATTAATCACGATTATGCCATCGGGGTTTAAGTGCTCTGCCGCTTATTTTGCGTTAGCTGACTTTCCACCTATCGTCACCCATGGACATCAGCGACACCGGAAGTATCACTGAACGCTTTGCTGGCCAAGAAAAAGAAAAGAAAAAGAAATAAAGAACTAACTGTCAAGCCCACAGTCTCCCTATACCAAACGACTCATTCTTGACTTAAGCCGCTATCTATTGATTTCTTTTTATCATCACCTAAAAATATGAAGAAAGAAAACAAAGAATTAAGCATCATTTGAGACTAGAAACAAGTTTATAGTTTAAAAACTAAATAAACGCTTTTATAATTTCACTTTTATACTGGAGCCAAACTTAAGCGCGTCACATACGGCGAAGATACGATAATATTTTATGTTAAGATGCCTTGCTATAAAATATTATAGTATCTTAAGGTATCGCACACGGCTAAGATACGATAATATTTATATCCGCTCGAATAGCTCTGGGTCACACTGGGGTTATTTCCCCGCAATCTATACACAGGATAGTCTAATATTAATAATACGGCCTTACTATTAGATTTATTGAATAGCTCATCGGATGATGATTCTGACTTCGAATATGACTTAAAAATTTCTGCCGCACGTTGCCATTTCCGAACAATTTGGGTAGAAATTAATCATATAAAGTTTAGGAAAGACCGCGGTGAGTTTAATCTTTACGAAGACCTTTCATCGAAAATGTTTCAAATATATTTTAAAAAGTCAAAGGAAAGTTTATAGTTTCCAATAGTTTCCAATATTTTGCGTACTAATAATAAAAACAAAAACATGAGAGGTGTCAAGGGACACCTGGATGGAACGAAGTTCCTTTCGATTTAAGTATTGTATTGTTGTACAGCGCCGGTTCAGACTTAAGATATTTAGTTTGGTTAGTTGCGGATAGATGGCGTTAGTAAATTAATTCTGAATCACGCTATCAACTTATACTTGTAACATACGTAAGTTCAAGGAAACTATTAAATTTTTTGAATTCGCTATGGATACTTAGTTTCATTTACCTTATATAGTTACGCAGTTTGTACAGCGCCATCTCTGTAAAACTAACTGAATCACTTCAAAAAAAGTGTCGTCATTCGCAAAATCAAAAAGTGTCGAAATTTTCCGTCTGGCCCCCTTTCACAACGCGCGATAAGGAACTTCGTTCCAACAACAAAAACAGAGAGAATAGGTTTTTTTTATGGAAATATCCGGCAAACGAGCTGACGATCCACCTGATGGTAAGTGGCTATCGTCGCCCATGGGCATCAGCAACACCAAAGGCATCACTGATGCGTTGCCGGCCAGGAAAGAAAGAAGAAAAAGAAAGAAAGAACTGGCTCTCAAGCCCCCAGCCGGAACACGACGAGTCGTTTGGCGGCTGACTCATTCTGGTGGTAGCTATCCAGGCGAACCCCTGGAGACATTATAATAGTAATAATGGTATTAATAAACAATTAAAATCAATACTACCAATATAATCCCTCCGAGGGCCCTACCACCAGCGGGCCGGATTAAGTCGCCTCTTACGACACCCATCCGGCGCGGGATTGGGGTCAGTATTCTAAGCCGCCAACACCAACACGGCTAAGAAGAAGTAAAATTAATATATTTCATTCCATTTTGCATCGAATATTGTGCACACTGCGTAAGGAGCTTACGATATATTTTGGATCTTAACATGGCATGTTACGATATATTAAGCATCTTAACATAAAATGTCCATATCGCTCGATATCTTAACATGCGTAATATGAAAATATTATCGTATCTTAGCCGTGTGTGATGGTTCATACAAAATGTATAGTGAGCGATATTTTATGTTAAGCTGAAATGTTATAGTATCTTCGCCATGTGTGACGCGCTTTAAGGTATAAACAGGCGATGCTTATAAACTAAAGCAATAATTTTAAAAATTTCAACGGATAAGTTTAAGTACCTAAGTCCAATGATTGCAAGTTTTAATTTACACTAACGAGGTAAACTAAATACAAACATTTAATAAAATTAAGAGACATAGGAATAAACAGTACCTACTCGTGCACAAAATATCTTTCTTACATTTCTCACATTTTCCTTTTTGAAACAAACACATATTATCTTTCGTTCACTGAAAAGAGATGCACATCACACCCACCATTGTTTCCCTGCCAAATAAAAGCGCAATAAATTTTAAATCAAATAGTTTCCACCGCAGAGATGTGCACGAAGTTGGCTCATTTAATCACTGTATACACAAACAACGTTCATATAGATATAGAACACAATCCCCGTCCAGTTGGAGAACTTGGAGAACTTTGGAGAACAGTTACTATTCTGCTACCCTGGTACACCTGGTTACTGCTTCGTTCATTACAACTTGCACTGCACTGCCATGAGCGTATTGTCATCCTTATGTTCATTGTTTATAGGTAAAATATATTTTATGCTATTACCTAATAAAATTATATATTCAGTAGTAAAGTGCGTAGGTATATTAGTTCATTGATGCGGGCATGGTCGGTAGTTGGATGGGTAACCGTTAGTGGAAAAAAAATCTTGAGCGTTTCCGGGCTTTGGCATGAAACCTTCCGACACTTGGGTTGACCACTAACCCCTTCACCAATCTGCACTGGAGCAGCGTGGTGGAGTATGCTCTAGACCTCCTCAACAGAAGAGACTCATAGAGTGCTCAGTAGTGGACCATTAATGAATCGAAGCCAGCCTACCAATTAAAATTATAATAGATTATAAAAATTTACAATAAAATATTTTGGAAATTTCAATTTCAGACAGACTTTGGTATCTTTCTAGAAACACAAACGTATTATATTGGCCACGTTTTGCTTCGGAAACCTTACTTTAATAACCATAGGGCCAACACTCGATAATCTTAAATAAAAAAAATTAAAATTCCGATAGTTTCATTCACACTAAACATAGCTAAAAACACTCTCGATTATGTCACCACTCATACAAAAAAAAAACTAAATCAAAATCGGTTCATTAGTTTGGGAGCTACGATGCCACACACTGTCATACACACACACAGATACACAAACACGTAACTCTAATAATAACCCCTTTTTTCGTCGGGGATTAAAAATGTAGGTATGTGGAAAAGGTAAGGTAAACAAACTAAGAAAAGGTGCTAATGAATCACTGGCACTGAAAGAGAGCTCATTAATTTATGAAGAGCATTTTGTATAGAACTCAAGTCAGAAAAAATAGATGAAAGATTATTGATGTGAAACATCTATAGGCGAGGGGTAAACCTAATTTTTGGCGCGGTGAGTGGCGACGCTATATTATTATGGTAGGGCAAAATGAAAAAAAAAACACTATGTGGGTAATAAATAAACTTAGTTTGATAGGCTGTAGCATACAGTAAGAACTGTCATCATTTTCTGGGGACAATTCGTAATATTGTATTTTTTCATCATGCTATATTTACTTCCTGTCATAATCTGTACTTTTATGCCTTTTAGTTGTATAAAATAACTTCGATGTTTCACATCTGCCAGCCGCCCCATGACGGCTCACATTTTTTAAGTTCGTGGCAGGTTTTTTTTACTGTATTAGAAATAATTCCTATGTCATGAGTAACCGATATCACAGTAAGCCGTGCACCAGATCCTCGATGAGTTTAGTATTTAATAAATCCTGGCTATAAAACAATTACAGACGCCCATGTAAGATATAAAAAAACGTATGTTTAAATCGATATTGCTCTTGAATATCAACAGGCGTTTAAAACACTTTCCATTACCCATTTCTATTAACGTTAAATTTTCAAACAAACTTTGGAATTTTATGGCGTACTACATATTTCCGACAAAACAGATAACTTTTAATGAGGGTTCGTAATAAGTTACTTATCAGTAAAAACGTTTAAAAATCACAAGCGAAGTTAGGAGGTACCTATCAATATTACTTTTTAAAATACCTCGTAAAATGCTTACCTTAAACGGGTCCTTAGATAAGAAGGGCCTGATAACAGACGCCCTTTGCGCATAAAAACACCTCCGTACAGTTGGCGAAACAGATAACCATTCAACTTCTCTTATAAATACACTCCATTTTATACTCTAAGCCGAGGTAATTGTGATTATAATCGTTATTCCAATAATTTGTAATGTCTTCATTTGAATTTTCGATCGTTGCTAGCGCTCTCAGTTTATGATTGCAGCGTAGCTTGTTAAACATTTTCTTGTAAAATCTGAGATGCTATTATCCCTCAAAGGTAGTTAAGAGTCGGACTAAAGTAGGTATATAGAACAGAAAATTCCTCGAAGCGCTTTTTAAACGGATCCGGGAAGTTCAGAGTTAACATGGCAGTTTATTTCAAATAGCTTTAATTTATACAAACCGGAGAAAGTGTAATTAGATGTTGAAACAAAATATTGTGCTACTAATTACACAAATCATGACCGTGCTATGTACGTATCAGACATGGAAAGCAAAGCTCGTGTTATACGCGTGTATTTATAACAGAACTTTTGTTTATCAGTAGTTACGTTCGACGTTCTCGTAAAGTAGACATAGGTACAAAATCGATCGACCTGAAAACTTATTCACCACTAGCTGTTGGCCGCAGCTTCGCACGCGAAAACTATGCTTATCATGTTTATCCTCTATTTCACCATTCTTTACCAATATTCACAGCTTCGCTTTCAAAATGAGAGTTCAAAAGTTAGTAATCACACATAAATAATCCGATACATCTTATATGGATATAATGGAAACAATGTTAAGAGTTAAGCGCTTGCCGGATGTCAATGAAGTACAGTCAATGACAAATAAATGCCGTCAAAGGAGAACCCCAGTTTCCATAGAAACTCAGGCCTAAGTAGACAAGACTGGAAATTGGCTGTTAATTAGATTATTGCAAAAGGTTCAATTTCTCCAATTTTCACGGCTGTCAGCAATGGCCAACTAAGGAAATCCTAGAATGAATCACCTTAATTATAGGTTATGATTATGTCATACTCGTGTCACAGTGCTATTTAATATGTATGTTACACTTACTATAAACCTCTTCTCACAAATACTAACACTTAAACTACGAGTTTAATGGCTAAAACTAAGTTGGCGGGTGTCTATTATACTATCTACTACTTCAATGGTTTTCACCCAAAACGAATGACATGAAAAGGTTGTATAATAAAAGCTATTGCATATTTCAAGAGATTTTATTAGTTATCATTATAATATATTAACATTTCGTCTAGTTGTGCAGGAGGCGCTATATTTCGTTAGTACCTTGCCCAATCAAGATACCTTAATATACTCATTGTAAATATGGCCACAGCAACCTCCTGATCTTCTAAAGATGTACCTATAGGGTACGTTATCCAGTGTTCAGGACTTATTCTGAACCTTTGTCAGTCACAAAACAGGCGATTAAGGAGTCCATATTCATATATGTAGTATTGGTTTGCAAGAAATTGTAGCGAAACTTCGAAACACATTCACCAAAACACAAGTACAAAAGCGAATACAATAGAAAATTAAAATCACTGTGTGCGTGTCGATGAGTTTCAATAGTAAATAGGACTTCAAATACGCTGAAAATATTTGATAGTAAAAATATACAAAACACGCGTAGAAAGATGAAAGATCGATGAGAAATATGACAATACAGTGGTGTTATTTATAAATATTATGGTTACCAAAATGACATTATTAGGGATTACATCATCTTTGTTGTCAATCGATTAATCGATGTCAAAATATTCGAAATGTAATTTAATAAAATTAGCGTAACGATTAAATGGTAATTATAATATATTACATAGTTTTGATTTATATGGAATACGAAAATATGTAAAAAACAAATTAATATTATAATTATAATCAATAAATAATACATAAAATATATTATTATGTTCCATCAATCGATCAATATCAATCGATTCAATCGATTATAAAATCGTATGTAATGAGGTAAATACTGTGAAAACTTTTTTGCATTATTTAGTTCATTTGGCAAGGTCAGCTGAAGCTAAGATTTAAATATGTTTATCTTATAAATAAGACGATTTTTTTGGTATATAGTTTACACTTGTCTAGTCCGATGTTCTAGCACAGATAACATATGGTTCGAGGCCGAAAATTGGGGTTCTCCTTTTACCTATTGTTATTAGTACTTACCCGTCACTTTTCTTATTATTTCAATGAATATAATGTAAATGAATGAAAATATTACCAGAAAATAATGATTGCTGCAATTTGTTTGACTTTCATAACAATGTGTGTATTAGTAAGTGTCAGTAACGCCCTTTCGAAGATTCACAAAATCAATTCTATACCTATCTAGGTAACTACTTGGTAATTTTTTCCATAGCAACGCCAACAGGTTTACATGCTGTCATATTATATTTCGTGTCCAACACTCTGTTATGTTGCGCATATAGCGATAAAGATTATGAGTATGATTATACTTTAGCGTGTAGCAAATAATTGCTGTTTATTTTAATCAGGAGTTATAAAATTGTCAAGCTTACCACATTTTATAATTTCAGCTAATAACAATAGATGTGCATAAAATAAGAATAATGTTTAAAATAACGTTAATTTATTTGGCACCTATTAATTTCTATGGCTACAATAATACCTACATTATGTAATTAGAGCGCAAATTGACGCCAGAGCTATGCGCTACGCCCTACGAGTCACACATCCGATGTGGATTGGAGCCACGAATATGTAATGAGATAATCGAAGGGTGGCTCGAGGTTTACTAAGTAAGTATTATACATTAATATTAAACGCGTTTGTTAATACGTCGATGTATGCTACTCTTATTATGTTTCCCCTCTTGCTTGGATCAGCCGTCAAACTATTCGTCGTGTTCCGTCTGGTGGCTTGGAAACCGTTTCTTTCTTTCTCTCTTATTTGTTGGTCAATAACGCATGGCTGATGCCATTGGTATTACTTATGTTATATCTGTGGTGCGCTAAACATATCATAACATTCGACATCAGACTGGTCTTGAGCCTTCAGAATTATAGCAATAGTTAAGCCGGAGCGAAATAAAAAGTTCAGAAGTTTCACAGACCACCAACCAGACGGAATGTCAACAACAAATTCAGTGAGGCACCCATAATAATACCAACTCCTCTATTCGTACAAGTATCACACGAACACATTGACACCATGCTGTTATTAATCGGCGGCCATTTCCGTGTCGGACTGCACTAAAAATTACGCACACATGGTAAGTGGGCGGGACGTCACTCTCAATAAGACAAGGTGACGTCCGTTTTTATTTTCACGTCCGCGAGAAGTTTATAAAAAGTTTATAACACGTTGACGCTTGCCATCACTCGGCAAGCGTTGGCCAACATGTCGCCTATACATGTAGTTCTAGACTATCAATGCCTCCGAGTTCGACACTACACATATAATATTCTCCTTCTCTCCACCTCCTCTCCTCTCCCCCCATCTAATGATATTTCCCTACTTAGCATCGGGCAAGAACTATGACGCTTCGTCATACATTCAATATCGTACGTGAATAGCGAATTTTCTTTGTTCCACAGTTTTCGTTCCTTGCGCATAAAGGAGATACCCGATTTTCGGCCAAGAACCATATTAATATGTACTCTGTGCTAGTTGCTAGAACATAACGGACTAGACAAAAGTAAAATATATACATAAATTTCGTCTTATTTACTAGATAAACAGATTTAAATCTTAGCGTCATCTGCATGGGCTAAATGAACAAAGTAATACAAAAAAAGTTTTTATAAAATTTATTAAAGAAAATAGAACATTGAAAAATGTCACTGTGAAGTATTTTTTGACAGATTGAATTTCGGTCCAATTTTAACTGAAGCATGGATAATAGAGTAGAAGGAGGGGTCATCTCTGTGTATGAAAAGTGTCCATCAAAATGCGTCCAATTACGAGTGGCACTGCGGTACAGTCTACAACAGCTATGTTCGAATTAATCAGACACTAGCACCAACGATTACACGTGGCATAACTCAACAAGCTTCACTACGTCTAAAAAAGCTATGTTCATATCGCTCTATGTGTATTTGTCAGACACTAGCGCTATTCGAGTTCCATTATTGGAACCTCTATTTTCAATAAACAGCTGGACATTTTTTTAATTTTCCGCTCATATAAGATGGATCCTTCTACCTCTTTACTCCGTGGACTGAAAGACAGGCCTCTAGTATGTCTATAAAATCCTAAAAATCTATTCATAGGCATCAATGTCTATAAAATCCTACAGATCTAATCACAGGCGACAATGTCTATAAAATCCTTCAGATCTAATTACAGGCGACTGCTTCCACTAAGCGCGCCTCTTCTAGTTAGGCGCGCGTCAAAATGAATTATGGCAGACAATTATGCTAAAGTGCTGCTCTATGGATATTTTATACCACACCAGAGACAAAGTGGAAAAAGCTGCGTTCTTCACAGGTTTTAGTTTTGTAATAATCCTCGTATAACTTCAAACCACAAAACTAAACTTCTGAAAGATAAAATCATTAGTAGATTTATTACCTTTGTCGTGGACTTTAAACAACGGTGATCACTTAAGATCATGTGGTCCATGTATTCATTCTCTTCACTAAAAAGTGCATGAAGAAATACCTAAAATTGACACGCAACAAGAACAACCTTTGACTATATAAATTGTTTTGACCTAAAAGCTTGATCGTATCACATTATAGTGAGGTAAATCATCAAAATAACTTTGACCTATGATTCTGAAGCTATCTAAAATCGTAACATAAATCATTCAGTAAATTGTATATGGCTGATGTAAATGGATTTCTAAATGAATATAACGAAAATCAGTGACAGTTCCATATAGTATATGGATTCTTGAATGCTGGCAATGGCAAGGCATGTCAGCTCCATTTAAGACTAAAACCAATCAAATTGATATAAGAAATATGGTAGAACTCAAGAATGTCACTTCATTTTGGCCATCGGCTGGTCAATTACCTCTGGCTTGGATGTTTACTTCGATTTTTGAGCTTCATAACAATAATGTAAAATAAAGACCGTTTCACAGTGCCAGGAATACAATAAAACTGATGTACCTATACAAAAAATTTTGGATGGGAACCATATTGGTGCTTCTGGTTTCAAGACTTTGAGTTTTCCTTTCCATAGAGTACTATAATATTGTAAACTCAATATTTCTTGAATTTATTTCAGCGAGACATGTAAAAGAACCTGTGTTAAGTAGACTACCAGTATAAATCATATAATTCAGAATCCATTTACCAGTTTCTATAAAATAAGAACTTTTCACTGTGGAGTCATCTCACTAGTCCAAATAAAAGTACTCGCTCGATTCATTCCAAAAATCTTAAAGAACCGGTAGTCACACATCCAAAAAATAACAATACGTTATACCAACACTACCTATCTCTACTTTTATAATTTTGTAGCTTCTGGAACATTTTAATAACTATCTGAAGTTACGTTTATCTTACGTGCTTAATTTTCCTTGCCTCCTGCCCTTTCCTGATGATAAAGCTCTCTATAATCTGTTTTGGATGACATCGCTCGTACACTCAATATGTTAATTGCCTTCATAAACTAAACAGTATCGCGCTAATCGACTTAGCGAACAATATAGTATAAATTACCTCTTATAAGGTAACCAAAGATATCTTCCATCCTTTTCTTTAAGTACCGAGTCGAGTAAAACGTCCAGTGTAATTATTCGCGTGAAGTAAAAACCAAAAAGGTTTGTACCAAATTAAACACACTTACTCCGCACATAAATTCTCTTCCAAATCTCTTCCAAACAATTTCAGTCCAAGCTAATGTGTTACGAATTGAGTTACTTAAATCCCATTTAATCTCTTTTATCTTTCCCCTTTGAGTATTAGTTTAAAACCCACCAGAGTCAAGTCAACTCCTTTACAAAATAGCCACATTGAAATGCAAAAGACCGTTAAAGTCGAACACAGCTATGACCAAATTGAGCCAAAACAATTGTCCGAAATACGGGATTGTGGTGCCCCACATATAATTGCCTAGCTGGCTAACCTAAGTTGGTTCATGTATCAGAGACATGTGTTTCCACCACGGAAATTATATGACTATCGGGACCATTCCCAGTATACGCCTAAAAGTATGCATAGAAATTATAAATCATGTCGAAAATCGATAGTAAATATATTTCACCAATTATATAGTTACGTATTGTGTACACCTTTAAGTCAAGCCTCTCCCCAATTCGCATTAGAACAGCGTCATAAGTCGCCGAAGTTTACTCTATTGCGATAAAAATCGTGCTCACTGGACCTTACATGGGTTAAAGCCCCATTCTAAACCACAATACCTAATTCAATGTGAAACTGAAACATCTCAAAGGAAGATTAGCATCAAGTCAATGGGCAAATAATTTATTGAGGTTAAGCTGTTGTCAATGTCATGAATAATTATAACTCCTAAGTGTTTGCTTTGAATACTTAATACACACAAAGTCACTTTAGACCAGAAGTTTCCTTTACATAAGTAAATATTAAGATCACATGAAGACTGGATCACATGCTCTTGTGGATTTTTTTTGTTTGTCCGTTTTATTCACTCAGGTTTTTTTTTCAGATGTGAAAGAACAATGCCCAACTGCCATACATCGTTTTATTTCATTTTCAACTTTAGCGTCTTAAAATAAAACAAATTCTAAAAATCGTCGCTTTAATTTCTGAGCTTAGATAAATAAGAATTTTCAGCAGACACACCCCAGAACCAAAGTATTTTGAGATTGAATTCTTATTACCATTGAGTCATAGAGTAGGGGAGACTTACAGCTGGCTGTAATTTTTACCATTATTTTATTCTGACTTTTTTTTTATTGACAACCGGAAATGGAAATTGACATCATTATATTTGTCATACCAACATTTATAACGAAATTCTGTCTGTAATATTGGCCTGAAGTCTCCCTATATCTTGCTTGATACAAGCTATATATCGAAGTGAGTGCCCGAATGAAAATTGACATTGTTGACATCATTGTTATTATAGTCAATTCATCACTTATTAATAAAATTATTTTACGCTGGGTAATACGGGTACAGGTATTAATTTTTAAATACGTAAAAAATTAATTGAATTGCTTCGGTAGGTATAACTGATGTTTTAAGACGCTAACAAAAATGAAAAATAATTTTTGGGCATTGTTCTTTAGTACACATTATTTAATGTTAAAATATTATTTAATGTTAAAATAATTAAAAAATTTATTAGTGTCAACTTTTTACATTATTTTTTATGTCTTTTGACATAAAAATGAAGAACATTGAAGAAAATGAAAAAAAGTTGAGACAAATAAAATAATAAGTATTTCATGTATCCCTTTAAGCATCCAAATGACAAAATTATTCCTTCTCGTTGGTGAAACGGTTAAAAATAAATTCTCGTAATGAAAGATTTTAACGTTTAAAGTGTCGATAAATTGCTCTCAGAGATTTCTTCAACATAATAATGAGAACGTTCAAATCCCTACAAGTCATCACCATTAGGTATATGCAAGAAGAAAATAAATTTATTATGCTGTATGATTGTTAATCGGGGTACTTATCACGGTTTGTTTTATACCTTGATCCGCAAAATAATAAAAAAATATTTACGAGAAACAAATAGCTTATCAATCAGCTTTTAGTAATAATAACATTATCGCAGTTTCCAGAGGCAGGGTATAAATTTTCCAATGCTAATTAACGAATACTAGTTTTGTTCGTGTCATCGGTAACGTCCTTTGGGAAAACCCTTTTGCTAATTTTCAGTTCGTAACAAAGCCCTTTTGAAAGACTTGGGTCTGAATTTCATAAATTACACTGAAAGTGGTCTGTTTTCGTTATTTAAACGAAACGTTTTAAATATTATTAGAAACGAGAGGAACGTTTAAAATTTTATGAATCAAATTGAAGGAGATAAAGAAACACTAAACGATAGATACCATCAGGTGGATCGTCAGCTCGTTTGCCAGCTATTTCCATAAAAAAAACAGAAAGAAATATATTAGGTACATCATCGCCTACTTAATTATTACTGATACTTTATAGCCGCGAGGAACGTTTAAAATTCTATAAATAAAATTGAAGGAGATAAAGAAACAGAAAGAAATATATCAGGTACATGATTGGCTACTTAATTATTAGTGATGCTTTATAGCGGCTTGCCAAACTCAGAACTATCTTAATTGATCGATCAAGTGAATAAATATTTGAGTTTGCGTTGCAAGATTCCAATTATCACAATCAGTTACAGTTTCAATGTTGGGATAACAGATTAACTGTTATTCAACTAATAATAAATTAGGCGATGTAAGACTGTTTCTTCCCAGGCAACACAATGAAGAATAAAAATATCGCTATATTTACTTATAACAGAGGAGATTATGCAAAACTTTTCAGATAAATTGAGACACCAGCATTGATAACATTCAGAGGGAAAAAATTTAATAGTGCTTCCAATTCCAATAACCAGGTATAAAAATGTTATTATTGGTTTGGTTGCCAATTGGACATTTCAGTTTCGAACAAATCGTATTTTAAATTTTTAATCATCGTTTTCATGGCATTAAATTTTATTTTACATGCAAATGGCCTCCGCGAATCGTGTATAGGCAAAAAGGATTCCTTAATGAAATTCGACATTTTCAATTAGGAATGTCAATAGTGTGGACTACAACCAAAATTTCAATGAGATGTATAATGGCCAACATGGAATATTTGGCCAACAGATAAGTTGTACAGTCTGCAAAACAGTTAGTTAAGCAAGCAAGACATGTATGTGTTGTTGAAATACCTATACACATAAAGCATGTACAAAAATGTATTTTGAGATTAGCGTACACAATTTCAAATAGAGATTTTATTTGAAATCTATTGCGATAGTAAAATATAACCATATTAAGACTTTTCGTCAAATATGTTTCCGTAAATTATGTACATACAGACATAGATCAGTAACTATCAAATAAGATGATTTCTAAAGTTACTCATTTTATACTGTCATGGACTCAATACGTATTATAGCGTAAAAAAAATCTTGTAATTTTCATTGAGCTATTACCAGCTTACGATGTATCGTCATCCGTGAAAACGCAATTTCGCGTAATGCTTGCTCATTTCTTTTCCATTTAAATTTATGGTCACATTTACATTTTGCATGGTAATCCACGCAAAATGTACAACCGTAAAACCAAGCAACAAAGCGACGCCAAAAATATTACCAAACATGATTTTGTATTGATATTCGTGTTATGATTCGATATAACAATACAAAATTTAATCGCTCAAAATACTTATGTTCTTTTTCAATAATTTGTTTTCATCGGTTTATTTTTGTAGCAAGAATCTATGACTCTATACTATAATAAAACTCAACTATCTGTTTGTCTGTCCGGGCATCACATGAAAACCCTTGAACGGATTTCGGTGAAAATTGGTGTCCGGGTCATATTTTAGGAAACTTTTTATCCCAGAACATTAAGGTTTCCCTGGGAAATGGGATGAAAATTTGTATGGAATGTTTTTAAAATATCAACCGATTTGCATCAAATTTGCAACTACGATAAAACATAATTTCTGTATGCGAATCTGTGGGCAACAGCTAGTTAAATTTATATTTTCCTAATGAGGTAGGTACTTATACACGTCTCAAGCATGAATGTCTACATAACTTAGTACTTAGTTTAAATCTTAATAAAAATATTTATAATATAACACTACTTCAAAATGCATCTTTAACTAAACTTTCTCATTCACTTCAATGTTTTCTTTGTTCATATTATTTAGTGCTGGAACTTCGTGAAAACTTAAGCAATATAAAGTCTCTAAAGATTAAAATCTTGGCTCGTCTAAGCATAACTTTATGGCGTTAGTCAAAGTGGATGCTATTGTCCGAAACTCAGAGACACCACATTATTTAGAAAATGTTCTTATCTGTATAATTCACACGGGTGAATGCGTGAATGAAGAAAAGGGTTTCACATAAATCATTTGTAATAAAATCCAGTTGCGGAGATAACACACATTAGAATATGAGTCCACACACATATGCATATAAACATAGTCCTACCATTGTATAATACTCGACAATGCTTCCTCGAAATTAGTTGTTTTTTCGTTTTTTTTCGAAAAGTTTTAACTTTTGAATCCGAATTATTTTTTTATTCGTGGCAATAGCGGGCGAACGAGCGGACGATCCGCCTGATGGTGGCTATCATCGCTTATGGACATCAGTGACACCATTGGCATCACTGATGCGTTGCCGGCCAAGAAAGAGATAAGAATAAAAGAAAAAGCTAAAAATGATTTCACTTGTCATGCTTCAATTTTATAATCATATCAAGCATCAGCTAGTAATAAATAAAGAAAAATCTCGCTACGATGAGTTCTCTCGTGATTGTTCTGTTTATTTTGGACTCAGATATCCAATTGCTATTATCTTGTTAGGTATATCTCCGCTGCTGGAACAGAAGAGCAAGAGCTATTCAAATTCTAATATTTTTTTTGCATTCTGAGTTGAGTGCAGCTCGGTATTGCGAGCTCTTCTCGGTATTTCAATCAATCAATGTAATCCAATTAATAACTTTATTCACAATTGCAGTGTAGTATTTGTACTAAATTCTGGTACTAAAATTGTTAATTAAACATTGTAATCAAGCTTTTAAAAATTTTATTTCACTTGTGGAATTTATAAGATACATTGCAGAGTTTATGCTTATAGATGGCGTTAATTTTATTTAATACTAGGAAATCGCCCTCACTTCGTTTCGGGAAAAATAGTAAAAGAAAAAAAATATATAGCCTATGTCACCCGGGGATAGTGTAGCTTCCCAACAGTGAAAGAATTTTTCAAATCAGTTCGGTAGTTTCGGAGACTATTCAATGCAAACAGTCAAATCTTTCCTCTTTATAATATTAGTATAGACGAGTGAAAAGGGTGTCAAACTAAACATTCTAAGCTCTTAACTTACTAAAACTAATAATCTTTTTGTTATACGTATACTCATTTTAACCGATAGCATCTCGTATGGAGCCCTAAGCACGTTATCAAATCATGCTTCTCACTATGCAACAGTACCCGAATGACAGAGCTTTGCTCGGTTTAGTGTTGCCTAACAACCAACGTCATCTGCTGAAGTAGCTTTAGTGTTGCTATCGCCAATAGATGTCAGCAAAAGTCTATTGTAGAAGTTTTTAATTGCCTGAAAACATGGATAAAACGAAATTTTCTAAAAATTAATCCTAGCTAAATCGATTTATCGCCCCTAAAACCCCCCGCATACTAAATTTCATGTAAATCGTTGGAGCCGTTTCCGAGACTCCGAGAATATAAGATATATACAAGAATTGCTCATAAAAGATATTAGATAAATGTAAATTTTAACTACGCAGGATGAAGTAGTTAAATACTACTATTATACAAACTAAGGAACAAGGCAAGTTAAACTTATTACGACGAAGAAGATCAGAGATAACACAAACCTGTACCTGAAATTTTCAATGCAGAATGCATTGAAATGCACTGAATATCACTTTAAATTGAAATCGAGTATTGCTGCAAACATTTATTAAACTCATTTCACTGTACGTGGTCGCTGCCGCTGAATGGCAAATAGTTATAACCGAACTCAAATGAGGTTAATTTAAAAAGGTTTAAAATGTAAAATTCAGCGGTTAATTACATGGCTAAGTCAATGCTAAGTGTTCAACCCATTAATGGCCCACTACTGAGCATGGGTTTCTCCTCATAAGGTTTCTCCTTTGTATATTTCATTATTAATTAACAATAACAACTGCAGGGAAAATTTAATTGTAAACAGAATGGTCAATAGTATGACATCATGAAAACTCAAAACAAGTCGAATTCAAAACCCTCGCTCAACAAGCAGAGCAAATCATACAAGTAAGCCATTTTGATTTATTTACTCATGAGATTTATTCTAAAACAGTTAAGTTTTACACTATAGAACTTGACTTTTAAACTGCACCTAATTAAGTTAAGGCAAAACAAAATACCTGACGTAGAAATTTATAGTTTCATTTTAGCAATAACCCATTTTATATGATATAGGGCTACGTTTAACATAATCTAAAATTTTAACAAAAAAAGAACCGACTTCAAATGAAGTACATCTAATAAAAAAGAATCATCGAGATTAGTTGACGTGTTATTGAGTCCATTTATCGCGCACATACTTAATGCAAATTTAAGACTTATATGCTTTTGACATGAATGCCAATTGTCAGATCTCGCTCAAATTTAAGTGGGACCACACGACAATTCCCAGCTTTCGATTAAAAAAAGAATCATCAAAATCGGTTCACTCAGTCGAAAGTTCTGAGGTAACAAACATACAATAATTTTTTTTTTTAATGTAATGCAATTCGACTGTAGTCGAATTGAGAACCTCCTCCTTTTTATAAAGTTGATTAAAAATACTAAATTCAAGACAACTTGAAGCCAATACAAATGAAAAATTCCTGACAAGTAATAAGTAATACCACATCGGCATAACAAAACATTTATTGCTCGAATGCAAATGAAAGCCAAATAAATGACGGAAGAAATGACCATCGGATACGCGTTGTTTTATCACGAAACGATCAAACATTACCATATACGACATAAATAATGCCTCTTCACCATACATTCAAATGGCTACAGGGAATAAGCATTAGCTGGACACGGCAAACGTGATGTAGCAATATTGACAAACGCTAACCAACCCCTCTTGTTCGACATGAATAATTACAGACAAAACATGAATAATTAATTGTGCATTCCATGTGTTTGATACGTGTATTTATAGAAATTTACACAAATGGAAAAATTTTGAGCATACGACACGTTATTATTAAATCTTTTGTTTATTGTGTAACTGTATTTAGGTACACGCATGTATCAAAATCAGGAACTCAAATTTTTTAAAATTTTTTATTTGCTTTACAATTTTAGTACCTAATATCGATATTAAATTACATTTAAGGACTTCACTTTTTCCTATGAAGTTAAAATTACATGTAATACACTAGCTGTTGCCCGCAACTTCGCACACACAAATTATGTATAATATTGCGACCAATTGCGACTATAAATTGATATGTAAGCTATCCTATCTTTCAAGTTAGATCAAACTGCATACGGTGTGCTTTGATTAAAATCGGTTAAGTAGTTTAGGAGTTCATCGTGGACAAACAACCGTGACACGTAATATTATTATTAAGATTGCTTGCGATGAAAATTTATGCTCTTTTGATGATAAATACAACCTAATATGTACTATCTACGCTCAGGATTGATTGCAAACAAAGAACTCCTCAACAGTCATACAGTCGTGTTATTACAGTCATTCTATTTATTGCTTTTGTTCCAAAAAAGCGTGTTTTTAGCATTTTTTGATAATATACTTACATATTATAACAAAAAAAATGCTTGTTCTAAAAGGTCATTTCCAGAGAGCAGATATTTAACGATCCGAAAATCCAAAGAGCCTGCGGCGTGGCTCACGTAGCGGACGCTGCACAGATAGCTTTGTAACTTGAATTTATGGCAAAAAATACTTTTGTACAGATGTACGTGCGGTTCCCTGGGTGATGCTAATAACGATGTAATGATTACAAACAATCATTAAAATTTGTTGAGAAATGTTAGCACGTTGTTTCGACAATTGTTAATTTGTGATACATTTCTGGTGGTGACTAGGGTTGGTAATTATTTAATACAAGGAAATCACCCTCGCTTTGCTTCGGGAAAAATAGTAAAAAATATATAATATCGCCTATGTCACCCGGGCATAGTGTAGCTTCCCAACAGTGAAATAATTTTTCAAATCGGTTCGGTAGTTTCGGAGCCTATTCAATGCAAACAAACAATCAAATCTGTCCTCTTTATAATATTAGTATAGACTAGTGGATACCCGGCGTGTTCCACACGCTAAAAAATTTCTGATGAGAATGACAGATTAGTGTTTTTTGTGTTCACGTTGACGTTGATTCACCATCTTTATCTTCAAATTGTTGAATGGGAAAAGTGGAAAATGTACTTTATCAATGGACCGAATGTGTCTAATACATTGTGTAGGTGGTCTCAAACCATCTTCGGAATATGGCCTTTCAAATGAAGAATTCAAATGAAAAATCATTTTGAGGCATATCGGTTAAATGGTTTCAGAGTCTATAAAGGACATCCGTACAAACATTTTTTGTGTTTATATACATATACAGTAGATTGTATTTGTTTTACCGATTTAGACTAACTACAGTGAATATTTTATTTATTATTCCATAAAATACCGGCGAGATTAGGCCTAATATTTGTGACTGCGAACAGAAAAATTTGTCTTAAAAACATTTTCAGCTTCGTATTATATTAGTCGCATAGCTTTAAACAATGGAATATTTATATTTGAAAAAGTATTTAACGGATTAAACTTTAAATCACATTAGCAGCGAAAATGCGTGAATTCATTACACGTTTGGTAATAGGACATTTTGAGAATAGGACATTCTGAGAATAGGACATTTTGCAAATAGGACATTCTGCGAAAAGGACCTTTTGCGTCCGCCGGACATTTCGCGAATAGGACATTTTGCGCCTAAACCATTTATTTGACTATAACGATCAAGCTATATGGCCCCATAGATATTATGGGGTTTCACCAATGTCCTCAAGTCTAGATAGTTGACACGAGATTGCTAAAACAAGGAACATTCCGCTCCTCATTGTGAGTGATTTCTTGCCGCGACCTAAGCCGACCTCTTATTAAAATACCGAGGAGTTTTTTATTGCATTACAAGGGAAACTTCTGGAATTTGTCCTCATTATTATAAAGATGTTCAGAGCAAGGGATGTGAAAATTTAAAATTGGTCAGCGATAAAAGAAATTATATTATTTTGAGAATTACAAATTACAAATCGATATTAAGTATCGATAATATTAAAATAAACGCTCTCACACTAGGACGATATTCTATTAGAGTATTCTTTATTGCGGACGGCATGAACATAATCAAGTAGATGTCACATAAACCCCTTACTATAGGTACATAACGTGTTTTCCCACAAGAGTTACGAACTTGAGACCCCAGTTTTTTACCAGCATATTACTATCAACCAGGTTACAGGGTCGTTCCAATGAAATATGCCGAATTGACAAATGCCTACTTTCCACGGCGCTTCATTTGACGATTGCATGCAAGCTGCATAATGTAACATAGGCAATATAATAGTAGGCAATACGTTGCCGCTCTGTGGACTGAATTCGTACATTTACTGTGCAAGATGCAAGCATGCTTTATGCAAGTGACAATTGATAAAAGTGTGCATATGACGTGCTTCTACGTGGACAGAAGACCTAAGACTGATAGATAAAATAAAACAAAAAACTATTTCAAAATGTATTATTTGACCTCTTCAGTTGACCGCTGCAGAGATTTGAAGTGGCTCCATAGCCATTCCTCAAATTATGATAGAATTTAGCACAAGCTATCACAATTAAAAGCGTGTATAATCATTAATGTTGGTGATATTAACCCTTGAGGAATACCCTCACCTGGAAAATCTGTGCGGCAATCCTGTCCGTAGTAATGGGTTATGTTTACCATAAAAATGTATTGTCAACGGAACTATCGTAAGAGAGAAGATAAGAGAAAAGCAAGAGAAAGGGTAATATAACATCTTCTTCTAATGATACCCAGCGCCTATAAGTTTATATACCTCCTAAAAAGTATTCATAGAATTAAAATTATAACTGTCAATCATCATTGCTAATAGTAATGGTAAGGCGTTCATTATAAATGGGTTAAAAATTTAAATAATTTCCCGTTTCTCAAACACTAACCTACTACTTAAATATAAAAAATAATTCAATACGCATCACAAAGGCAATCTACCAGTTAATAATCACAGATCTCTAAAGTGTTATTACCCCAACTGCAGTCACAGGCTTCTCTGAATTGCCCAAAGTTCAAACAAGAATAGTCAGTACATCAAAACTACGAGTAAAATGAATGAAACTTCAACGAGCACCTTTGAACCGACGCGGTGCAGCGGTTCTCTGAAATTCCGAATTTCACAGGACACCTGCGATAGGGGGGAAATTCTGGATCAACCTCTACAATATCTACATACATACAATACAAGCGTAAGTCCATTAAAAACTTATGTGAGACTAGTGATCTTTTTTCGCAGATAACAATGAATATGAACGTTATGAAATATTTTGCAAATTTTGCTAAAATATTTTAATTGAAAAACGCAAAAAAAAAATATTTCCCGATGGTATGCATATGTATTTTGCCTATCCATCTCTTTTTATATCTCTTAGTGTTTTCCTAGTCTACGATATATAGTTCCTCTATGTGGTTTTATAACACAACGTGTAATGTAAATTTTACCAAAAAATACCGGCTTCAAATAAATTTTCAACGAATGGAGGACTCCTTAAATTTTGTTAAACATATCTTATTGTATCAAAATACCATAATATCGCCATTCCTATAATAAGTATTTAAGAAGTTTCTAAATATATAAACTCATAGGAAAAATGTTAGTTGTCAAATCTGTTTATCGTTTAGAGTTTTGACCATTAAATATCACCATTGAAAATTGAATTGAATAATTGAATATTGGTTTGAGTAGGACGTTTTGATAATTAAAATTATTCAAATGAAAAAGTTTTTACAGGGTGAATTTTTCAAGAGTGCATGCATGGCGAAATCCGAAACTGTGAGGAATATCAAAAAATGCTCAAAGAAGTCTCGGGGCCGATTTTGATTAAAACTCAAACTGCATCATTACATTGTAGGTATATCGAATATGAGCTATCAGCAAAAAAAATTGTTACCGAACAACAGCTATCAAATTAGCCGCACAATGAAATGTCAGCAAATTGTAAATTGTGTGTGATTTTTGTGGATATCTTTTACTGAATTATGATAGTCAAATCTAGATTACATTAGTAATGTAGGATATCTACCAAATCTATCTACCAAAAGCAAACCTAAGTCAGCATATAGTAGTGATAGCAGTAGATAAAACAGTACCTAACACAGCACGAGAATACACCCCCTAAACTGGGGCAATTAGTGTGAACGCAACCGGGCACTTGTGGTCGGCGATCACCGGAAATTCTCTGGAAATAGGTAAAACAAAATTTTCACGTTACTGCTGACATTAAGGTAGCTAGCTCATCAAGGCCAGAAAAAAATATCGACTTCAAATAGAATTTGGAAAAACTAAATCAAAATCACCATAATATTTAAGGAGTTCCCTCAATTCCTCATTAATCCCATCATCAGAACTGAATTTTGAACATATTATAAATATGGGATCAATCTGGAAGTATCCACTTTCAAATAAAAAATAATTTTTCAAATCGTTTCATGAACGACGGAGTTCTTAAGTACAAAAAATACAATGGAATTGAGAATCTTTTTTGAAGTTGGTTACAAAGGTTTTTCTCTGTAAATACCTAACGGACAAATGAGCAAACAAGCCAGCATATATAAATGGTCACCATAGCTCGTGTCAAAAACGTATTGTCTGTCTAGAATAAAGCATTTTACGATACCTATAAAACATTTGGCGATCTATTTTAGAAAGACCACACATCTTGTCTAATCTAATACCTTTAAATGAGCAATTCTTGTGTATATATATATATATGTACTCGTATATATATTCTGAATCTCGGAAACGGCTCCAACGATTTTCATGAAATTTAGTATGCAGAGGGTTTCGGGGGCAATAAATTGATCTAGCTAGGATTCATTTTAAAAAAATGTCGTTTTATCCGTGTTTTCAGGCAATGAAAAACGGCTACAATAGACTCTTCCTGACATCTATTGGCGAGTAGCAACACTAAAGCTAAAGCAGATGGCGTTGTTAAGCAATACTAAACCGAGCTAAGCTCGGTCATCCGGGTACTAAAATATTAACCCACATCGCAAAGAGAGGGGTGTTGTAAAGTCGAGTCTGTGTGTCTGTCTGGGGCATCGTAGCTCCTAAAAAAGTGAAGTCAGTTCACTTATGATGCGGTTTTTTCTTGTTTGTAAGCTGACGTAATCGAACTGGTCCTTAGCTATAATTTATAAAGATATGTTTAGACGATGCAAGTTTTTTTCGGAGGTTAATAAAATAAAGTGTTTAATTTTATACTGTTTCCAACATAAAATATCCTTTGTTAGGCCTAAAAAGACAGGTTTCAATCAATATTATAGAGCTACAGTCACCTTCGATAATTTATTCAGTGCTTAGTTCAGTAATTAAACCCGCAACGTAACGTAAGCTTTGACTGACTTCACACGTCGCGTCATGTCGGCCTAACATTGCCACTAATACTTACTATTAGTTAACGCAAGTTCAAGCTAACATGTTGACCTGAGGTTAGGTCAAACCACGCGACAGTAAATTAATTGCAGATATATAATCTATACCTACTAATACAATAAGGCCATGGAATAAGTCGGATTTGGAACATGTTATTTCTGTATGATAGTCACATGCATGGGAAAGTTAAGCAACAGCGGGCGCGGTCGGTAGTTGGATGGATGACCGCTAGTGGCAAAAAGTTCTTGAGCGCTTCCGTATTTCAAAGGGCACGTAGGTAAGTCCTGTTAACTTAAAATTATAAAGAAGAAAGATTTGATTCTTATTTTACTTGTTTATAATTGATAATAAACTCAAAAACTAAACTGTTAAAGTCAAAGTCAAAATTAAAATATTTTATTCATATAGGTATCACTAATACACTTATGCATGTCATTTTTTGGCTTTTCGGAAGGTACTTTGTCGTGGAGGAGAAGAAAAGTCTAAAGAAACTCCTCAGCACATATTTTTTAAAAAATATCACAAAAAAAAATACAAAAGTATTTACTATTCTGAGCGGAACTGGTTGCAGAGCTGGTCATTTCCATGCGTCTTATGCGTTATTATTTCTGAGTAATATTGGCTCTTTATAATTAAAAAAAAACTGTACGGAAACTGAAGCAAATCAAAGACAGTAACTAGTTTTAAAGAGAGTTAAAAGCCAACATCCCACAGGACGTCAACAAACTGTGTGTGGAAGGCGATACCAGACCGCCACTTGTTTCACACTTGACACGTTTCCAACGCATCCTCCACACTCACTTTCCATTATATGGTATACCAGCTTGGAATCTATTTTTAGAGCAGGTTCAGATAGAAAATATTATTATGAATGATATAAGTGAGGAATAGAAATATTAATGATAGTAAATTATATCTTTTTTAATAAAAGGTTTTACCGAAAAGTAACCGACTTCAAGGAGTCATAGTAATACATACATCGAAGTCGCCATGTGTATAACATATTGTGTACCTATATTTGAGGAGTTCCCTTGGCTTATATTTTTATCCGGCCCGCTGGTGGTAGGGCCCTCGGAGGAATTATATTAGTAGTATTGATTTTAATTGTTAATTAATACCATTATTACTATTATTATTTCTCCAGGGGTTCGCCTGGATAGCTACCACCCTCGAGCATGAGTCAGCCGCCAAACGACTCGTGGTGTTCCGGCTGGGGGCTTGAGAGCCAGTTCTTTCTTTCTTTCTTTCTCTTCTTTCTTTCTTGGCCGGCAACGCATCAGTGATGCCTTTGGTGTTGCTGATAATCATGGGCGGCGATAGCCACTTACCATCAGGTGGATCGTCAGCTCGTTTGCCGGCTATTTCCATAAGAAAAATTACTGTTATAAATCTACGTAATTCTACGATCGTTGTAGTTCAATTTGTTTTAACACTTGTTTCTTTAGTTTTTACTTTAGAGCATTAATATACAATGAAGACTTACAAATTCCCATTTATAGAAACCCATTAATAATCCTAAAAACTTGCACGAAATTTCGTATTAGAACAAGATTTGGTTTAACTGAACCAAATGATTCCTTATTCCAACTACTTAGAGTTCAATTCAGAATAGACACCATGTGTATTTGTTGCTCTTTTAAAAAGGAAAAATATCATACCTCAGTTTCTTCAATGAAGACGATAAATCTGACTTTCAGGGGTACCTAATAGTTGTTTATGTGATCACGCCACTGCACTTTAGCACTCGCGTCAATTTACACTGTTCTACTACGAAAATATATAGAAAGACAATACTATAGAAATACTACAGAAGCACTATCAAACGTAAACATAAACTCACGTTGGACTAGTAACCTCAGCGTTTGTATTGGAAAAACACAAAGCTCACGCTCCCGTTCTGAAATAACTAAGCGTTACATAAGTTACAAAACTATTATAGCCATAATATTATATTTGCGTCGACGTAAATAGAATAGTAATTATCAAAAACATTCGTAAACGAGGTAACCTCGATGCGATGGCTGTCAAAACTGTCATTTGTTTGACGCCATAGCCACCGCGCATGCGCTATAGTGAAGACTTCAACGCGCATGTCAGTTGAAGTCAATTTTGTATAAGTATATTGTAGGCACTGGCCATACACGATCAAGTGTACTTTTCAAGTTTGCAGTTTGACTTGATGCGGCATCCAATGTGCATGAGATAACTGTATGGCTAGATAGCCATACCGGCCATACACCGTCAAGTTTACATGATGCCTCGTCAAGTCCTCTGCAAACTTGACAATTACACTTGATCGTGTATGGCCAGCATTACTCGACTTCAGATAAGAATGTTGCAGTCCGAGCCTATTTCATAAAGTTTATAAATAAATTACATGCTTTCACGTTTAACCGACAAACTAGTCTTGAGATCGATTCTTAACTATTACTGTAACAAAGAGTATTAAATACTTATTTTTTGACATAGCATTCCCCGCAAATTTTAGCAATTATTTTAAAATAAATTTTAATTTCCGCGGTTCGTGATTAACGTAACTTATGACAAAAGTTTGGGAAGACAAACCTATTAGGAGTGGCGTACTGTCTGAACTTTAATTAAATTTTTAAATAATTGCTATTACCCTAGGGGTTTCGGCCCCTTAATACTTACATAACTGAGTACTCTCTCTTCTTGAGAAGGTCTAGAGTATACTCCATCACGCTTCTGTCATGTGGATTGGTGGAGGAGTTAGTGATCAAACGAAGTGTCAGAAGTTTTCATACCACGCGAAGGCCTCCGACATGGCTTACCGACCGCAATCTTACGATAAGAACCGGAAACGTTAACGTGCCCTTCAAAACATGGAAATGCTCAAGAATTTTTTGCCACTAGCGGTCACCCATCCAATTATTACCAACCGCTGACGGTTTGGAAAGACGGTACAGAATTTAAGAAACAATTATTTCAGCTGGAATCGTTTTGCACCGTCTTCCAAGCAGAACTACTAGCCATTTTAAAGGCTAGTTAGTGACTTAGCAGGGAGGTTGAGGCAAGAAAATTAGATCAATATTCTTCAAGTCGGCACTCGACGCCATTAGCGACCATACCACCTTGCATCCTCTTGCCTTTAAAATAAGGGCAAAAATTAGGGAGCTGGTTTCCGTCAATGTAAAGCTGTTCTGGCTTCGGGCGCATGTTGGGGCGGCCGGGAACGAGCGTGCTGAAGAGTTGGCAATGGCATGCATTGCACAAGAGAACTGCAGCGAACTACACTAAATATCCACTATCGCATGCAAAATGGGTCTACATAATAAAATGGCCGGATAGCCCTGCTGCATATGACCATGCATGCAGGTACTGGCCGAACAGACCACTGACGCAGGCCCTGACTAGGCACGCAGGATTCGGTCAGTATCTGCACAGAATGAAACTGCGCGACACTCCATGGTGCGTCTGCGAGACAGGTGTAACTGAGAATGTATTACACGTCCTGTATGAGTGCCCACGGTTTACAAAACTGCGGCACGATGTGAGCATGAAAACAGAACTGGAAGTGAATGCAGAAAACTGCTGGAAAACAGACGAGAGCTCTGGTTTTCCTAAAGTTGGTAGTTGACAAGGTGAGCAGATGAAATGGTAACAAAGTGAAGTGACTTGCCGACGAAAACATAATAAATCATTAAATTGTTGATTGTATACAAATGAAAAATATTTTTGAGATAAATAACTGCCAATAATAAAGGTGTCAGTAAAAGTTAAATTCATATCAGAAAAAAATGTTCTGACTTATTGTTTCTGATATTCTGGTTTATGCTGTTCTATTGTGTATATTTATTGATATTATAATTATTGTAGTAAGTAAAAATTGTATATTTATTGTATCAGTTATTAATATGACAATTATTGTAGTATCGTAATTATTAATAAGAGATTAAAAATCACTGTATTCAGGGTCTTCGGTCCTGCCGAAGGAGATCCATGCATGTAGGATAAAAAAAACTACCAACCACGTCCACTGTTGCTTAGGTTTGTCTCGGGATCGTCACAAGCCACCCCGGGCTATGAACGCTTCATTTTCCAATCTGTTGCAACTTAAACACATGAAATTAAAACAAGACGAAGAATGAGTGGCTTAGTAATAAATAATCGGTCAATTAAATGTACATTCACTTTATATGCAGTCATGTATGTAATTCATATAGAAATTATAAGGGAGAAAGCACACGAGCGTGAATGAAATATTCAAGTGATAAGGCTAGCAAAGGGTTATTTATGTCAAGTCACATAAGCAACTTGGTTTAATGACAAAGCTTGAAGTTGCCTGCAGTGATGATCGTCTACTTTAAAAATGAACGTACCTAACATTGTACTTAAAACCATTAAATGGAAATATTTATTTCTCTACGATTTATTGAGGTTTTACATATTCATATTTTAGTATTTTTTATATATTCATATTCAGTTACATATTCATATTTGATACGTAGACCGTAGTGTTAGTCAGATTTAGATAAAGGTGCTTAAAAAAATTGGCTGATTCCCAATAGGACAAAAGTGACCTAATATGTTTAATATATATATAATTATAATTATGTATAATTATAATTATAATTATACCTACTTATGATATTTTAATTACGTGCATGAAATTTTCAGCTAATTCAATCGAATTTTAATGATCATTACCATTAACCAATATTAAATGTCACACTTATTATTTTAATGAGTGAAGTATTAAATATTTTTAATGACGTCAACTTTAAAAATAATTATAATTTTATCAAAGAATACAATATTATTTTACACTGCAGGCACTTAAAATTAATTAAAAAATATGTTATTCAGAAATATCCGTTCTTTAAAAATTAGAGTAATTACGTAATCTGGTTAACTTTTGCAAAGTGTTGTCACTGTCATAGTTTTTTATGAACTAATGGCAAAATGACAAACAAGTAATCACTCATAGTACACAAAGCGTCTCAATAAAATATAGTAGCGTCTTGATACTTTCTACCCCCACAAATAACGCCGAGAAATCAAAGTCAAGAAAAATAGTGATATGAAACGAATACTTTAAAGTGATCACTTGACTATAATTATAATACTTACCTAGCTATTGGAACTTTATAGTGTGTTGCAGTGCGATGAAAATTAACGAAATAATTTTTCAAGCGCTACTTAAGCTTGCGTCGGTAAATTACTTAATTATTTGCAGCGCCAATGTTTGCTTAGTCTGTTAAAGCAATCGTATTAAATGTTGTTTATTCTACGTATTACAACGCCTTAAGTTTTGCAACTAATGATAATTGTCTTACACTATAATTTCTTAGGCTTTTGATATATGATAATTAATGAATCTCTTTAAGTTTATTATTGTGTAAATAAATACATAAAATAAATAATTATACTACTAACGTTATTTTTATAACTCAAAACATTATAACATAGTTCATAATTAAGTTAAATAAGTTACCTGAATTACGTTGTGTGTGTCAGAAATAAATCTTTTCTTTCTTTCTTTCTTTCTTTCTAAATACCTACCTAGGTATTAACTACTTTGCTGCAGGTGGCATGGATACACACAATTAGCATCATAAAATAAAAACATAATGTAACTTGAGAACAAACTTTTTGTTACACAAATGTCACACAAATGAAATGCGGTCAATGTCAAATGGGCTATAAGAATAATATAAGTTCATTATAAATACGTATAACAATATCAAGGTAATATCCAATTCACATATTTTCCGAGCACCAATTTTCTATATATCGCATTATTTGATCGTATTGTAATGTAAGAAAACCGTTGGAATTCTCACACAAAAAGTAATAACTGAACTGTAGGTACTTGATATGAGTATCATTTGTCATAAATATCACGGTCGTCTAGCGACTGTCACTACATCACGAATCATCCAAATTAATATTATTTTAACATTTTATTTTATTTTTTAGCCCTATTGGGGCGGCTTAGAATACTAACCCCAATCCCACGCTGGATGGGTGTCGTAAGAGGCGACTAAATCTAGCCCGCTGGTGGTAGGGCCCTCGGAGGGATTGTATTGGTAATATTATTATTGATTTTAATTGTTAATTAATACCATTATTGCTTTTATTGTTTCTCCATGGGGTTCGCCTGGATAGCTACTACCCTTGAGCATGAGTCAGCCGCCTAACGACTCGTCGTGTTCCGGCTGGGGGCTTGAGAGCCAGTTCTTTCTTTCTTTTTCTTTTTCTTTCTTGGCCGACAGTGCATCAGTACTGCCTTTGGTGTTACTGATGTCCATGGGCGACGATAGCCACTTACCATCAGGTGGATGGATCGTCAGCTCGTTTGCCGACTATTTCCATAAAAAATAAAAAAACAAAATAATGCAGTCGTATAAATATTCAAATACATACAATAATCCAATTCCTTTTCTTTATTCTGTAACAATTAACGTTATTACGTTATTTATTACGTTATTTATTTATTAAAATCAATAAGTTTCAATTATAATACTATATTGCCCACAAAAAAATTTCAAACTGATTATGTACTTGTACCCGTGTATGTATTTGTTTATTAAAATAATGTATTGTTTAAATTAACGATAGAGCTGACGATCCACCTGGTAGTAAGTGGCTTTTGACGCCCATGGAAATCAGCAACATCTAGGCATCTCCGATGCGTTGCGCAGGAGAGAAGATGAAGAAAGAAAGAAAAGGTTATTTTGTAAGATTCTTACTACAGCAGTACAACCCAAATACAATTAATTCTGATTAAGTTTGCTATAAATTCCGTCACTACAGCCATCCAGCAAACAAGTTATACACTACGGAATAATTAATTTACAGATAAAAAATTTAAGTTAGTATTAGCTTCTTTACAATAATAATACGCACAAAGTAGACGAACTCAACAATTTGTAGCTAATGCTAACTTAATAATAATGGGTTTCTGTAAAGTAACGCCTGATACTATTAACTAGATTGAAATTTGTCAGAAAAACGTCGGTACGTACTCCTAGCCCTCGTGCCGGATTGGTGATAAATCTTAAATAATCTTAAATTTCAAATCAAGTTCTCAGCAAATACAATTTTAAATTCGTTCTCGAGCGAGCTGCTAAATTGGTTCACGTACCAACTTGCACATGTCTTAACTTTTCCTTAATGTAAAAGGGTAGTTTTAATCCGTATACGTATTTTGTATCTTTATTTACAAACGTAAAAATACGTGCAAGTATTGTATCTAGACTATAAAGATGTAAAATTATTTTATTACTTACAAATTTTAACCCGCGATCACTGAAGAGTGTTTTCACAGAACAATATCACAAATATAAGACATCTCAGGAGAACATACAATGGGTATACAGTTTATACATGACATGGTCTTCAATCCTAGACATGGTCTGTCTGTGTAACAATCATCTTAATGCGTACAACGCTTAGCACGTTTGAACCAAGTAAATTAAAATTTTAGTTACATAAAACTAGCTTTGATAGTGTTACCAAAAGAATACGCAACATTTCTCGTTGGTTCATCGTATGAAATATTCAAGTTAAATAGAAGCTTGTAAAAACATATGAAATTTCAATCAGTTGATTTGTATCTAATTAGAATCCAATCCAAATAAGATGTTACAGATTTATTAGTATAGACTTTAATGTAAATTAATATCACATTCGATTTAAATAATAACATGATACAGTTCAAAAATAGCTAACGATAGCATATTGCAACGGCAGTCATTTTAATCTAGCGAACACTTCTTAATTAACTGCAACTGACCGTGTATTTCAATAGCAAATTAATGAGAAATTACGCTCAATTGTAATTGAAAAAGAACAATACTATTATTACATTTTATTTAGCAACGGAATCGAAACAAGCAATTTTTGTTCTGTATTTTATTTTTGTGTTAAAAGTTTAATCCTATTAGTATGTTAAATGTGAAAGTTGTGAAGATGTTTGGATATTTGGATGTTGGGATGTTTGTTCCTCAATCACGAGAACTACTTAACCGATTTGCCTGAAATTGGAATGGAGATATCTTATACCCTGGATTAACAGATAGGCTACTTTTTATCCCGGAAAAGTTCAGGGTTTCCGCGGGATTTGTAAAAAATCGATCTCTACTGCGAATGATGCTGCGGGAAAAAGCTAATTTATCAATTACTAGCACTCTATCTGCGCCTTTATCCTAAGTAGGTACCTACTCTATATCCTATTTCAGATCATGGTCTAAATTTCAGTACTACATTTCATGAAAATGCCTTCAATAGTTTTTGCGCGAAAGAAATACATATACAGTAAAGAGCATCAATAGTAGGATTAGGTTTTGGGGTCCTAAATGGTCCAATTAATATTGTACGTTTATGGTATGGTATTTTGTACACCGATATTTCGATAATGATTAGTTTATGGATTAATTAGATTATCAACTTATTGGCGGTAATCAGTACATTTTTTTTCAAATTTTAGATTATCTTCTCTCTTACTTGGCGGCTACGCATCAGTGATAATTTTTATATCGCTGATGTCTATGGGCGACGATATCCACTTAACAGCAGCAGCTAATAATTCCCATAAAAGAAATCATTTTCATATTTGTTCTCAATAACCATGACACACTTATTAATGTTACACTAAAAGTACCTACTCGATGATGCAATTTGATGTTTGTGCCAAATTTCAATGAAATCAAATTCATTGTGGGAGTTTATGAAATATGCATTTGGGTCGTTCGGACGTCAATGTGTGGCCCGTAGTTGTGGAGCACCCAAAATAATGTGCGGTTTTCACTACATATGCCTACTACATATACTACATATACACAGGCTATGTCTTCATTATCAGATGTAAATTTGAGTGGCGTTAAATGAATAATACATTTTAATTAAGGGTTAATTTCAAATTATCGGTTCCGCGTCTAATGTTGAACTCTTTCGATTACCAAGTTATCCCAATAACTTGGTGTATGAAACTCCACTTATCTTTTTACAACCTTTTCTAAAAGATGTACAAAGGAGTTTTTGTCATAGTTAATTTCCTCTATATCATCCTTTCGAAATCATACTAAAGTAAAAACATGTAGTTCAATTGAAGTAACTTCAAGAAGCGGGTCTATCGTTATCTTCTTGGCCGGCAATGCGTTGGTGACGCCCCTGGTGTTGCTAATGTCCATGGGCGGCGGTAATCACTTACCATCAGGTGACCCGTCTGCTCGTTTGCCTGCTCAAAGCATTAAAAAAAATTGACCCGCGTGGCATAATGGTTACCATACCGCGGACTGTTTGAAGAGTCGTTGGGTTGATTCCCAGAGAGTTAGAAATATTAATGATGAGTTGGAATTTTTGTTCTCGGTTTTGGTGTGTTCTTTGCGTGTTGTCAATGACACAGGGTATTATAAAGAGTTATTTTATTATTCCTAAATTTTAATTTTGTGTCAGCCTTATTTTTAAATTACAAATTTTAATAAAAAGACACTGTAAGATTGCTTCTATACTAATATGTAATAAAAACTAAATAACGAAACATTGCATAAGGAGGAATCGACGGTCTTTTTAGGGGTGACCTTAGATAGTAAACTTCAATGGGGCCCACATATAACAAATCTCGCGACAAAACTCGGTAGGGCTGCTTTTGCTGTTAGGAAAATAAGGCAGTATACAGACGTCGAAACTGCTAGGATAGTCTATTTTGCTTATTTCCACAGTGTTATGTCTTATGCCATCTTGCTGTGGGGCAAAGCAGCTAATATAAAACAAATTTTCATACTCCAGAAACGGGCTGTTAGGGCTATTTATAAACTTAGGTCTCGGGAATCTTTGCGTGAAAAGTTCAAGGAAATAGGTATACTTACAGTAGCTTCCCAGTATATCTTCAACAATGTAGTTTTTATACGGAAGAATATAAACGCGTATAAACAAAATTTTGATATTAATAATCGCCATACGAAAAGAATGCATCAATTAGTTACGCCTTCGTTCCGCCTAAGTAAAGTGCAGCGATCTTTCATAGGGCTTGGTATACATTTCTATAATAAAATCCCAAAATTAATACGTGACTTGCCAATAGAAACTTTCAAAAAACGCGTAAAGACACAATTGTTAGGCAAGGGATATTATAGTGTAGACGAGTATTTAAATGACAAAGACGCATGGAAATGACCAGCTCTGCAACCAGTTCCGCTCAGAATAGTAAATACTTTTGTATTATTATCTTTTTTTGTAATATTTTTTTAAAAGATGTGCTGAGGAGTTTCTTTAGGCTTTTCTTCTCCTCCACGACAAAGCACCTTCCGAAAAGCCAAAAAATGACGTGCATAAGTGTATCAGTGATACCTATATGAATAAAATATTTTGACTTTGACTTTGACTTTGAAAACTCAACTGTCTGTTTGTCTGACCGGGCATCACATGAAAACCCTTAAACGGATTTCGATGAAAATTGGTAAAGCGGTTATTAATATACTCCGGGTCATATTTTAGGAAACTTTTTATCCCAGAAAATTAAAAGGTTTCCCTGGGGAATGGGATGAAAATTTGTATGGAATATTTTTAAAACATCAACCGTTTTGCTTCAAATTTGCAACTAAGGTAAAACATAATTTCCGTATGCGAAGCTGCGGGCAACAGCTAGTACCAAATAAGATAGCAAAAAATGGGATATAGGTACATGGGTGACATTACGTTACCCTTGTGTGTATGTCGGCTATATAAACATAAATATCTTATTTAAAGATATCTATACATCTATGTGTAGTCGTCAATCAAATTGGCCGCTCAGTATCGACGCGTAAATAAATTATATCACATGAATGGTAACGAACCCCTTTGTCACGGAACAATATTTGCAGTTCGTTCAAAGACCTAAGGCGCTTACATTGTACCAAAAGCTTTTGTGGTCGTGGCTGTTAATACATATTTGACTACCCAATTTATACCCTAACTAAAGATCTGGTGGATCTGGATCTGGGTTTGCCCGCGTTTTCCTGGATAATTAAAATACAATACAAATAAATTTATTACAATACAAATAAATAATTATCTATACAAATAAATAAAATTGGAATGTTTGATTGTAATATTAAAATAACCGCTTTTTGGATGTCTGTCTGTTTGTTTCGGCTAATCTCTGAAATGTCTGGACCGATTTTGACGGCACTTTCACTGGCAGATAGCTGATATAACAAGGATTAATTAGGCTACTTTTATTTTAGAAAAAAATAGTTTTAGAAAAAAACGCGATACGAAGTTCGTCGGGTCAGCTAGAAAACGTATTATATATTTCAACCCGAGACGGAGAATTCTCCTAATCATTACTATAGTATTAATAGGATATAATAATACAAATAATGTCCCTGGAAGCATTGTCCTCATAGGCTTGTGTGTGACCTACACCCTGTAGAGAGTTATTCAACTGCTAATCAAAAATGAATTTTAATTAAAACTAATTTTAAGTTAACAACATTTTGAATCTGCTGAGTTAAAACTGTTTCTATAGAGATTAATGTTAATTTATTTGGTAAAAACGTGCTCAAATATTGTTTATGTGACGTACTCGTGTATCAGGCTAACAATATTACTACAAGTTTTTTAAATTATATTTTGTTATTAATTTTATGCCGATCCGTGTGTTGCGGGTTACCTATTACGCCGGAGAGGACGCAGCGGCGTCCGAAGGGTTCTGGGTTCGATTTCCAGCGGGGCAGAAATTTGAGCGATAATTAACTTTCTTGGTCTGGGTATGTGTCCTTGACACCCATGATACAGAGCATCCTAAAAGTATAAGACTGTGTAGTTTATGTTTTTTGTAGACAAATTTTCCAAACTAAAAGCCATCTTTTAGTATTATCTGAACTGATCTCGACGGCACCACTGTGCAAGGATTCTATTTCCAAAAAAGTGAACCCTAGAATAACAAAGGCACATCAAAGAACACAGTTTTAAAACGTGAAACGCGTTTTAGCTAATAACGAGTTTTCTCTAAAATAGAACTTAAATTCGGTCAAAAATTATTTTGTTAGAAACTTGATTGCTGAACAGGAAGCTAAAGATGTCCTTGTGAAACATAAATCTAGTTCAATGGTTATTTGTGCCAGAAATTTCCGTTTCATTAATATTTTTTGCAATATTTGTTTGTATGAGATATTATTTTATGGAACAGTTTATTTTATTAAATTATGTACATACTACTGGTAACCACCCTCGCTTTGCTTCGGTTGTCTAATAGATCCCGTACTTTTATGACATAAAATTAATTAATTCATGTTACTTAGAAAGAATAGAGCATTTTATTGGTGAAATAATTTTTGAAATTGGTCTTGTAGTTTTCAACTTACTAGTAGACCGGCATAAACAAAAATATAAAATATCTTTCCTCTTTATAATTAATACTAATATTATAAAGAGGAAAGATTTGATTGTTTGCATTGAATAGGCTCCGAAACTACTGAACCGATTTGAAAAATTCTTTCACTGTTGGGAAGCTACACTATCCCCGGGTGACATAGGCTACATTATATATTTTTTTTTCTATTTTTCCCGAAGCGAAGCAAGGGCGATTTCCTAGTAATTAATAATGATAAGTTATTACTTGCTTCAAGGTAAGGAAAACATCTAGATGAAACACAAAATAAGAAGTCTGTAAATTTTCAATCACTTACGTCCGCACTCAAAGTCATTTAACGTTTACTTAAATAGCTCCTTAATAGAGAATCACAATACTAATTCTGTACTAAGGAGCGATTGAAATAACCGTTAAGTGACACTGAGTGCGTCCGTTAATCCAAATGACGAGATTGCCACTATCCCGTCATAAAGGTATGATGACAACGACTATTTTCACTTCCAGAAAATACATATTTGGATAGAAGACAATAATCACAAAAAAGAAAAAGAGTACACAAATAAATAAGGTAAATTAAGTTACGTATTACGTATACACGTACAAATAAACTGAACACATTAAAATACGTAATTCAGTCAATACTGCAGATTCTGATACTAAAATTGCATATGATTAATTTTTGAAAGAATCAAAGTGCTAAAAGAACATGGGATAGGTTATAAAATCCAAACTCCTGATTATCATTTCATCATCATAATCCTCATAATGACGATTAAACATTAAGATGATATCCGGATCATCAGCAATTAATTTACTCATAATATCAGTTGAGAAAAAAATTACATTTGAATTCTATTGCGATGCTAATTGCGTTCGTAGCTTGTCAATGATATTTATAATATATAACAATATTTGTACAATTTAAATGTTGAAAGGTCACTAATACCTGATCTTTATAAAAACTGTGATGATTTCAAGAAAAATACGGAAACACACTAAAGCCACTCCCTTAGCATTGAACCTTAACCTTTGTACGGCACTTGACTAATGTAAAGATGTTCTAAATGTTGATTTATATCTTCTTAGAATTAATAATGCATTTGTATTCAAAAGCATTAAACTTGTTTAAATTGTGTGACATGTTGTATTTTATGTTTAACATGTGTCCTTGTAGTCGAATAATTAAATGGTTGTAGAAGATTCGAGTGTAGCGCGACTAGATTTAGCACAAATTCCCAGACGTTTAGATTTGGGATGACAACGTCTTTTATTGCTCAGGGGAAATCATTGAGCAGTCGTGTATATTATTTTATTTCATCACTTTACGCAGTAACACTTATTTTTATTATTTTCTTGTTTTTTCGTGCTTATTGTTATTTGTTGCCCTTGAACTTTCTGATACTCCGGCTTCGATGGGAACTAGCGGTGTAATACCTATGATCTATCTATATTTTAAAAAGTACTTTAAGTGTTGAATTGTGATTACTTACATATTTAATTTTTATCTACAATAAATTTACTCTACTGAAATTAGTCGCATCGTTTAACTGCATGACACCCTTGCCTGGGAACTTGTGAAGAAATCCACCACCTCACAGTGTCATATATTTAAATATATTGATTTTCCACTAGATTATGTCTTAAGTGTCGTATTGTCATAAATTATCCTGCCTTACGATAATTTGTTGGCCATCTGATTTCTAAAAGTTTTATAAAATGTAACTTGTACTCACAATTAATGGACATACTACAATATAATAATTATTATGTTTGCCCTACTATAAAATGAACAGTTCTTCTCACAGATCGTACAGATATAATAAGAATTGAGGTACCATAATTAATAAATTAATATTTATTGTTTACCTCTCCATGTGCCCCAAATAAATTAATTTTGATGTTTCGTTAGATCTGGATGAATTTTAAATAGTTAACTAATTTTTCAAAAACAGTACAATATCTTGCAAATTTCATTAGTTCTTTGCATTATGAACTATACTATAAACGTTCATTAAAATTAATTTCTTGTCTTAGAAATGTATTCCTAAACTCCAGTAGACCTTTTATTGCGTAAGAAAATAAAAAAACACAACTTTTTGACACATTGACAACTTTTTCCATTTCCATAGTGCTTACAGCAGAGAGCTTAACTGTAATCTTAATGTTTTAGTTTTTTTTTCATTATACCCATATCTGTTATCTGCAGTAACTTGGAATAAAGTATTTCTTTCTTTCTTTCTTTTTGAAAAGTGTGAAACTTCAATTTTGATAAGGATTATCAAACTTCGGAAATTGTTTTAATAAATTAACAATTCTGGATTGGACTGGAAATTAACAATTGTGAAGTTATAAATCCGCTAGGGCCAACAGCAACCATTCGAAAAAAAAATAAAGAAAACAAAAATAATCAACTTGTAAAAAACCTTTTATTGCACCATTATAACGGAGCGACTAGACGTAACAGTAATGGCAGTATCTTAGCTTGGGATTTGTTGATGCTTAAAAATTAATTTACAATTTTTCGGCCTTGGGTGGGTGAGCCCTGATGTACTCGAGGGCTCTCGCGATGTATTCAGGGATCGGGGCGGGTGGAGGGGTAGTGGGCAGATGAGCACCCTGAAACAAAAAAAAACATGAAATCTTTACATAAAATCACATCTTAAAATTTAGCCAAACGTGTGTTTACACCAAATAGAAATTAAGAGAAAGCTTTCCAGATATATTACACAGAATTTAAATTAATTTGGTGTTTAATGGCTGCATTAAACATTTTACATTTTGAGTAAATTAATCACATTATTGTTTGCTTTCAATTATCTCTTGAACTGTTGCAACTAGATTTTAGTTCTTATTTTCACCACCGGTCAATCGTGCGCTGCATGAATAAATTTAGAGACACACTGAGTAAAAAGCATAATAAAATTACCTGGGGTTGGTAACCGTTGGCGTCAGCGACGTAAGTCACACCGTATTTGTTACCGTCGGGGCCAGTGTAGCTGTAAGATCCTTGAGCGGCAATACCCTCGTCCTCCTGAAAAATTTAACCCCCATTAGGAATTTCATTAATAAAGGTAAAGAATGCTATTAGGCATTAAGTCAGCCCATTGTATGATGCAATAAAGAGTAAATAGGGAAATAAATTTCAATGGAAGCACGAATAGCATTTTAAATCCTCTTAAATGATAAATTCTATAAAGTCTAAATTACTCATGAATACCATTGTTACAATTTAAAACTAATTTTAAACCTACAACTTGATATATACATTATTAATTATAACGATGTTTCAATTTAAAATTTAAATGTACAGCCCATCTTTAATTTGTATTTTACAAAGGTTATACATATTATTATTATGTGCATATTTTGACCTGCTCATCAATCATTTAAATGCCATGAGTTTGACCCCGATGATGACATCATTAATAATTAATTAATATCTCAATGAGATCTTGGTATCTTTCCGTTGGATTTTAGTTGTGCTAGGAAAAAAATTATGATTGATTGGATACATTTATTAAATATAAACCACTGAGTATCCTTAACTAGGTAATTCCAAATATTAAATTATTTGAGAGAATAATAAATCATTAGTAAGTAGTAAAGATTTGCTATGACGAATATTTTATATTATCTGGATCTTATCTCTAATTACATACTCTAGTTCGACTAAAGCAAGTTCATAAAACATTATACTCGTAACTGTCAATCCAACAGACCTGACGCTTAAGTCGTTCTTATACGCTTCGATACGCTGCTACGAACCCTAATCCTATTCAAGATTACTAAGTTGTTCGATGAAACAAAAGTTTAACGTACTTAATAATAATTTCTACAATGTTATGTCAGTTGTCAAAGTGACAGGTGTATTTTCAATTTTGACGTTTATTAACTGAGCTTGATATTGACTTTGAAATGTAACTTACGCGTCCAGCGTTCTGGAGAGCTCCGCTCTCTTGAGCTGCGATACCGTTGCTGGTCTCGTAGCCAAATTGGTATTGGTCAATATAGACATCGGCGGCTTGCTTGACGATTTGGGCGTCAGCTTCGGGAGAGCGGAGGATGTGGGATACATCAGCAGCAACTACGGCCGCGAGGGCGAGGATAGTGACGAAGGTTCTCTGTGAATAATAATATGTTTAGAATATTAAATAGGATACTTAAACAGGTCATTAGATGTTGATAATACTTAGAAATTAGGTATCGGATTTGGTTATTGTAAATTATGTTAAACGTTACAAAAGAAGTAACCCTTCAGATTGGGTAAAATTCTTGCTTTTCAATAATTAAGCTTTGCCAGTTTCGTTTTGCTGTGAATAACGAATAATTTATACGCATACACGCATTTTAAATTCATAGTAAGACCCAATATACAATTTAATCAAAAAGCGTTTAAAAACCAATCCATAATGGAAACAGAACAGAAAAGCTTTTTGTTTTGTTCACAAAAATGAAATTATAGTTAGAAAACCGCTTACCATGCTTATATTTAAATAAGCAAATAACAAACGTCTTCTAGGTAAATATTAACGAATAAAAAAACTCTACATGTAACAAAGCCTTAAAAGCTAAGGCTTACATTAGTTATTCGATTCGATTAATCAGTATCAGGACAAAGTCCTTAATACGATTTAAATACTACTAATACCATTATCACGTTAATCTATAATGCAACAATTTTGCCCTTTACACTCGATTAGACCATGTAAGACTACACCGTTCACCTCATAATATATGAAATGTTGTAATCTAGGATCTCCACACTCACCATCTTGTGTGTCAAAGTTAAGCGACGATGTGTAACTGTGATTATCAAATACTCGTGCGGCGTTTTATACCCGCCCGGCTTCGTTCGAATATCGTTCTAGGTATCGGCATTTGCATTATTTTGCAACAAAGATCTCTGCTCTTCAATATAATTCGAATCTTTACAAGGTGAACGCGATTTTCTGGTATTTTTAACGGCACCCGCGTTCTTAGTCATCATAATTTTATGTTTTTCCTTAATATCGACACATTTAAATAGGTTATTTATTCATATTTAAATTTTAAGGTTTTGAAAAATGTTAGATTATTTTTTTTAAAGAATTGGGCATAAGGAACTCAGTCTAGTCTTAAGACAAACATTGTGGTTTATGGTTCATCCTACTGAGAAACAAATTAACAACTTGATGTAAGTAAGATCCCATCTTGTCTGTCCTTTGTGCTACGAAAGGCTTTTCCGATTATAATAATATCAGCTGTCAAAAATCCCTGTTTTCTCTCAAGCTATTTAGACTTCTAACAGGTTGGTTCTTCCTCTATAAATTCAGACTGAAGGAGCGTAGTTTGGTATGCTATAAGCTTCGCGTAGAGTGCATGCTTAGGAAGCGTTATATTTAGGGTTGCCATACGTTCCATATATTCGGGACTGTCACCGTATTTGACCATCCCATCCCATATTTCTACATTTCCGGTATTTGTCCCGTATTTCGACAAAATACGGAAATAGAGGTGAGAAAAATTGTCAACATGGAATATTTCGAATAAAAACTTTGATAATTTTTTTTTATATAATTTATTTTATACTTTTGATACGGTTGAGATTACTATGTACAGATGCATGCTATGTATGCAAAATGTAGTTGAAAAGCCGCGTGTCGGGTTTTGGGCCTCGGAAGAGAAAACTTCCCGTATTGGTTCTTAGAAGTTATTGCAACCCTAGTTATATTGCATCTTTTAATCACAGATTTTCCACTAATAAGATGCAAAGAAAGGCTGGCGGCAATCATTTTTTAAACCCCAAGAGCCCTTCTGGCACATGTTATGTGTCTTGGCACCGCAGTTGGCACGCGCGGGTTGTTAAAAAGGTTCACGCCAACAAGGCCAAATTATTGCCGCTTTCAAGGGATTTACTGCAATTGAAAATTCGGCCGTTTCTTTGGCCGGCATCGTAATGATGCTTTAGATTCAAACAATATGTTTTTTTATGGAAATAGCCGACTCGTCGTGTTCCGGTTGGGGGCTTGCGAGCCAATTCTTTCTTTCTTTTTCTTCTCTCTTTCTTGGCCGGTAATACATCAGTGATGCCTTTGGTGTTGCTGATTTCCATGGGCGATGATAGCCACTTACCATCAGGTGGATCGTCAGCTCGTTTGCCGGCTATTTCCATAAAAAAAATATCTTATTATGAAAAATCTTAAAACAGATAAATTACCTCTATTACCTAATTGATGCCTCAAGGTTTACGTCGAGTGTTTTAATATGAATCCCTAAAGCTACCACACAATTAATTTCTGATGTAAAATTAAATACTGCATAGGCATTGAAGTATTATTAGTTTAGTTTATGTTTACACCCAATTCATACGTTTACCTATTATGTTACTTTATTGTCAATGAAATAAATAAATAAATAAATAAATAACGTATAGAACCGACACCGCGAACACCATGTATGTGCCAATGCCTTGGCTCCACGTGGCTTCAATCTTCAATGGATTCGATCGATTTTGAAAGGAGAGCCGGGGCTCAATTTTGAAAATAGAACCTCCCGGGCGGAACACACATTTTGTTCGAGATGTCTGTTCTATGACATTATACTTCAATGTGCATAGGTAATAACTTCGAATACCTAAATAAAATGTACAAAGTAATTGTATGGAACCTACTGGTAGCTCAAATTATACTCATTAGAACAAGCACGTCAGTTTAAGGTCGATTGGAGGTGAATCAAGTGTTGGTGGTAGAATGTAGGATGAGTCTTATTTCCTGATTCATCCTTTCACAATGTTTCCTATGTGGGAAGACAGGAGATACAACACTTGTCTATAACAAATTTCATATCGTCCTACTTCTTATCCTAGTAATATTATAAATGTAAAAGTTTGTGAGTTGTGTGTTGTCGTTTGGCTTTGGCATTCTTTCACACAAAAACATTTGAACGGATTGTCATGAAAAGCATACAGTTAGAACATAGCTTGGAATAAGATTAGGCTATTTGTTATCCAGGAAAACACGAGCAAAGCTGTGGGTAAGGGTGCTTTTCCACCAGAGATGTGCTATGCAGCTTTGCTGCGAAGATGTAAAATCCATTAAATATGATTGGTTCAATAAATTGATTGATTTTCACTTATGAATATGATTGGTGGATATCAAACGCATCCATAGCAACGTAACATAGCACATCTCTGGTAGAAAAGCACCCTAAAGCGCCAGTAATTAAATAATAGCTTAGACACATGCTATGGTATCCTATGTTGGCTTTTTTGGGTACCGTGGATAACACACGAAGACACGAACATACTTGTAAACAAGTAGAAAAAAAATAAAAACAGCAGTCCGGCGTAGTAACCATTGCGCTATTTGAATGATATTTAGAAAAACCAATGTAAAATGACAACTTCTTGAATGCTTTTGATGATGATGATCTCTCTGACCGATTTCGGCCATGGCGACCGCTTCGACTCCATAGACTATGTTTGGACAATCACATTAGATCGCTCGTGCGCTCGAACGTGTCTGATGTATCCTATTTTTGTGGTAAACGCACGGGCGCAATGAGGGCACGTGAGTACACCATTGTTTATTTTTAATGTTACATCGACCACGATTAAGGTAGATGCGGTGGCAGCCGCGGTTACTGCCATCCATCCGAGAAGAGACGAACAATTTTCAGGGCACCTTTTCTAGCCCCCTCCCTGGCTGAGCGAGGAAAGCAGTGCCTCCCTAAACAGGGCTGCTTTGTCACCCCAGGTGCTGCCTCATCCACACTGTCGTCCCCAATTTGCAGTGCGAAAGCGACCACGATATGCCTAGCATACCCCTGAGGTTGCCTCTGTGCAGGACTCAGACAAAGCCCGGTTTACATCACACCGAACCTTTCTACCTTATCCCATTGTCAGAGGACTTTACTTAATCGGAGTCCATATATCAGAATATATTTGAATGTTTTTATTTCTATTATGTGCTATTATATCGTCTGTGGTTCAGGTCAGATCTTGCAAGCTGAATTAGATTATGATAACTAGTTCCAAAATCCATCATAAACAGACGGCATATACCAGGGTTGGCTTCAAATAAGATAACTCCTCAACGGTGAATAGTATAGTCGTATTTTTTTTGCTTCAGTGCACTTACCCTATAAAAGCTTGTTGTTAGTTTTTAAACTATTAGTTTATTTGTATCCTGATGGGCTGAGAACAAATCTTACGAGCCATCTAATGTTGAATGGTCACCGTTATCTAGGGGCAAGACCTACACCAAGGGAGACGTCAATGCAATGCCGGTTCTGAAAGATTTCTTTTTACTTTTCTGAAGTCCATGCCATAAAGCTACGGAAATATGTCATAAAAAATGCTCATTTGTAATGGTGGCCATACACGATAAAGTATACTTGTCAAGTTTGCAGCGGACTTGACGCGGCATCCAGTAAACTTGACGGTGTATGGCCACGGTATAGCTATCTGGCCATATAGCTGTCTCATCTCAAACTGCAAACTTGACAAGTACACTTGATCGTGTCCTCCATTAGTCTTCGAGTCACTGTAGATAATAACCAATTAAATCAATTTAAATGTTTTTGTAACCTAAGTGCTTACATACTACGATTACCTCCATCAATGAATCATCCTTTTAAGCTATGACCTAATTTTAAATAAGTGCGTTTAAAATAGCGAAGCAATAACAATATACTTTTATTGTTCTTAGGAATCTAATTTAAATAGTTTTACAATATTTGAGTTGTATGTAAATTACCGTGAAACCAATTTAAATGATTTACATTTTATTGCATTTTAGGAGCTTTGTTCAACCTTGAGTTCAGACAATTCTCTGCCAATGGGAACGAAGCAATAGTTAAGTTTAAGTGTTTGTTTATAAAGATAGCCTAGCGGTGATAGCGGTGATAGCCTAGTGGTTAGAACGTTGGTCTCCCGAACGCGGGGGCCCGGGTTCAAATCCTGGCACGCACCTCTAATTTTCAAATATTATGTGCGTATTACAAGTTAATTATCACTTGCTACGGTGAAGGAAAACATCGTGAGGAAACCTGCACACCTGAGAGTTCACCATAATGTTCTCAAAGGTGTGTGAAGTCTACCAATCCGCACTTGGCCAGCGTGGTAGACTATGGCCTGTACCCCTCACATTGTGAGAGGAGACCTCGAGCCCAGCAGTGGGACAATTATGTCAAAGTCAAAGTCAAAGTCAAAATATTTTATTCATATAGGTATCATTGATACACTTATGCACGTCATTGCACGTTGTTGCTTTGCTTTTGCTTTGCTTTATAAAGATATCATGAGCTACTGTTACCGCCAGGTGGATGGTCTGCTCGTTTAATGCCAATTCACATAAAAAAAACATTTGATTAATTGTAGGTTACGGAAATGGCCTTTGCTAAAGGTCAATCACACATAGCGAAATATGACACGATTAATTTATAATCTCGATTCACCCAATTATTGAAGTATGTGGTTCAACGTGTAAATAATAAATACATATATTTTGCACTAATTTTGACCCCTTAAATAATTCAAAGTAACTACCTATAGTACTAGTAGTCAATTTGCATACATAAAATACTCATATTTAATGTGTTGGAAGATGGTTGGAAGCTATTGATATTTTTTATCTTTTTGGGTGAAATTTCATATATGTAACAGTTAGAACCTTATATTTAGGACAGCTTGACGGTCTACTTTCACCACCACCACTCCAGTCCACTTGATTCCAGGGACCACCAGTGGTCAACTGACCATAAGTTAAGAACGACTCTTTTCGACGGTACTCACTCATTGTGAAAGGGAATTTTTGAAATGCTATCAACCTCTTTCTAAAACCGAAATATATTTCAAAATAATGTGGGTCGATGTGAATTTGAGAATAATATGGTTAACAACGTCTGGGTGATTCGGCTGCTCATTATTAACGATAATATCGATGATATATCTGTATATTTAAAAGGCAAAAGTGATTGACTGATGTATCTATCAACGCACAGGCCAAACCCTTATGACTAGAAACAAAACTTTGCACACGTATTCCTCATATGACGTAGGCATCCACTAAGGAAGTTTTTATCAAAATTCAACCCCCAAGGGGGATAAGTTAAATAGATGATAGAAGTTTATACATAAATGTTGTAGAACAACGTCTGCCGGGTCAGTTAGTTAGATATAAGAAAAAAAAAATAGGTACTAAGTATTATACAACAGAATAATATAGTTACGTTTCAGACACCACGAAAAATATTTACACATTGCATTATGCTAAGACGATTACTTATCATTAGAGTGAAGGCTTTGGTCATTCAAACACATTTTTTACGCAATACTTATATCTATTAGTTCAATATGTTTGCACGCAAATATCATACCGGTACATATAAAGGCCGTTTTTAAATACAGGTGTTACGTAAATTCTGCCGTCATACGGTGAAAGGCCGTAACTCAATTTTTGACAAAAATGAGTTAAATATAGATTCGGAATCACCAAGAAATTTCCAACCTTTCTGTGTAGGTGATATAGCTCTAACTCAATCGTAGCCCGAGTTACAAGTAGATAAAAAGGCGTAACTCAGTCCCTGAAACGTTGTTATCTAGGATGAATAGCCATAAATTCGTTTTTTAAGCCCTTTCTTATTAGTAAAAGCAATTCGCATGTTTGAAAAGCCGTAATTTCATTTTTAGGCCTTTTCAAATTAGCATAATTCACCAGCAATGATTCGATATCCTACAATCAAAAACCCTAATAGACGTTAGGGCTTTTAATTATTGTATTCTCGCCGAACTTTACTGTTAATTTTCAAATAACTTACATATTTTGAGTTATTGGTCGCGGCACGACCACTGACCAACAACAGACGGGCTACCGACCGGCCTAGTGCACCAGCGGCACATAATTATTATAAGAAATTGTAACATATCATTTAAATTCATTACAAGTACCTATTGAGTAAACGAGTAGTTTTACTTCTAATCAACCAATGACCACTTACCATCAGGTGGCCTGTCTGCTTTGTCGTCAGTCCTTCAGGATATAAAAAAAGACATTTTGTCAAAGACTGATAATAATAAATAAGTTTTATGTCACCAAATCTTATGAAAATACTAATGATAAAAGGCGTAATGTTTTAATTAAGGCTTTTCTATTTAAAAGGAATAACAGTATAAAATCTTCGATTCTAGTGAGAAAAGACGTTAACTGAAATCATAACAAGAAAAGACCTAACTATCTAGTTGAGGCTTTTCTGTTTAGGGTTGTATAATTTTCCTTATATTTTTTCTAAAATGAAAGGGAAAATTGAATTTAAAAAAAAACTGTGTTTCAGTTTATAATTAAAACCAAATGTAGTAGAAAAAAGGAATTATTATACGAATTATCAAAGATTAAAATCATAAAAAAAGCCTGTAGATAGTGCTTAAAACTTTGCTTCAGACAAAAGTGCAATTATCTCAAAACTGCTTTTTCGTAGTTACGGCCTTTCACCATATGGGGGCAGAATTAATCTTCTGCAATAGATTGACATAGGTTTTTTTTTATTACATACCTACCACAATATCTGCAATTTACATGACACTAAATATAATAATTATCACTTGCTTGAATGCTTTTTTAAGGTAAACATTATACTAGATCTATGGATTTTTCGTGATGCTTTCAAAGGTGTGTGAAGTTTGTCAATCCACAGTGCCCTTTTTTAGCCTTTTTTATACTTATTTAATTTTGGTTTTAAAACCAAAACCATGTTTAAACATGTACTAACAAATCAACCAAAATAATAACCAAACATAAAATACAATCCAGATTCTACGATTAAAAAAAACTATTTTTATCTTAAGTTTAAATCTATTCTATTATGTACTACAATACGTTATGGTATTGTAAGCTAAAATCGCGGTAGTACAAATCGTACCTAGCGGTAAAAGGATTCCGTATTTAAAATTATAAAGATCACTATATTTTTATAGTCGTGCTATTTTCAAGTTTTTGTGCTACAATAACATACGTACTTCCTAACATACGTCCCAATTTTTTGCTTATTTCGATTCTTAACTAAAAATCGGGCAACTGTGTTTCGGGCCACGCGCAATATAGGGTTCTGTAGTAGTAAGTTTATCGACTACTTAACTACGTAGGCTAACATAACTGTGAGAGTTTTCCTTGTGACTTCATCATATAACCTATTTTTGAGATTTTTTTCACTTGTCCAACTCCAACCGTTCAGCCGGCAGGGGAGGACACTTGATTTTAACCGTAATTAGCGCTTTAAAGCCAAATATTTCGAAAACGGACCCCTAGTTCCAAATAGGCCTTAAAGAGACCCATAATATTATATTTTTGGAAGACCTTGTCAACGATACCCCACACTAGGATACACGACGAATAAAAAAATCATTCTCACGTTACCTGTAAGGGGCCTACCCAGAAAAAAAGTTTTCAATATTTTACTCTTTTAATAAATATATAATTATATCCATGCCAAATTACAGCTTTCTAGTACTAAGGATCTCTGCGCTTTGCTTCGGACAGACGGACCGATGGCTGGACAGACGGACAGACGAACGGATGGACATGACGAAACTATAAGGGAACCGAAGTAAAAATCGACATTCGTTTATTTTTGAATATGCCCTACATTTCAACATTTTCTGAAGTTTTGTGTCTAAAAATATGAATAGATTCTGAGAAACAAAGTGTGAACGACACACATGATACCTAACTGCCTGATATTAATGGGATTTTTTAAAGTTTCAGTTCTTATATCTGTCGTGTGGAACCCTAAAAACGAACGTACGATAACTACACGAGGATGGTATCGCAGACAGTTTAAACAGACATTCCTTCGACGAATAAACATTGACCTTTGCCTACTAATATCGTAATATCGGTCATTGTCGTCGTTAATCGGTATTAAAGTTCTCATCAGCACAGCAGTTTTACGTACAGTAAAACTAAGCAATGTAAAGTTTCAAAAAAATAACTTTTAGAACTCTAGCAGGTAATAACTAGGTGTTGTCCGTATATTTGATATCAAAAGTAAATGAATAAAGGTCTGAAAAAACTGTAAACCTCTTTTTCTTACTCTCTCGTTTGGAATGAAGAAAATCTCTTTTTTATTACTGAGTATAATTTTCATTTGTTACACATCATTAATTTCATTATTGATAATCCTAAGTAACGTCAAAGAATCTTTTCTATGTTTTATTGAGCTATCATAGATGAACCCATCAGCCTAAAATTAAAAATTATGTTAATAATGACATTATTATTAGATAATATTAATAATAAATTACTTCAGTTATTTTCATTGAATTGAAGGAAATAATATCACTTACACTGATAAATACTTCAATCATATTTAAATAATTCAAAGTTTTACATAGCTCGGTTTTAATTTTTAAACTTAGGTACCTACACATCTTGTGTTCTTTTTTAATGGTCATTGCATTCATTTAATTTAAAAATATAAAAACATGTTTTTGTTGAGGTTTTTAATATCATTCAGCTAATGCTCTACAAATTTAGCTACCTGAAGTACACATTGCTGTGCTGTCTGCCCGTTTTCCTTTCTTGGCTTGAACTTGGCTTGACACGCAACCGCGTGCGTGACTAAATGCGTGCGGGAAAAACCTGTGTAATCTTATTGAAATTTTTGTACTTCTTTTTAAAAATAATGCACGCACTTAGGAATTTTGAGATTTAGTATCACGCTTACTATATGTATATTATGTGTTACAAATACTAAGTTTTAAGATCATGAATATGAATTTAGTGACAATGTAAAATAACTCTTTGATATAATACATTACGGTCTAATTTTGAAGGCAAGCATGTCCTCTGAATATTTTATAAACTATTTCGACCACAGCCACGCGTACTGGCAGCATGTACTCGTATATTTCGATAAACAATACACAACGACCTTTGTCGAACATCACATTATATATTTAAATAAATTCGTCATAATGCGTTAGCAATATCTACCTGCATATCTTTATCTCTATAATTTATAATGTCACTGAACACTGACTCTATTATTCTTACTCTATCATTTGGTTAGGAATAACTTTGAGAAGGATAAAGAGAAATTCGGTAGTGTTTTTACCAGTACACTTGATCGTGTATGGCCAGCTTTACAGTGTGGTTTTGTTCAATTCAAAAGTGAATGCTTTTACCAAGTAAATCACGTAAGTAAATGGACTTTCGTTACTGCACATGATAATACTGCACATAAAATGCATTGAAGTATACCTAATGTCATAGAACAGAAATCTCGAACAAAATGTGTGTCCTGCCCGGGAGGTTCAATTTTCAAAATTGAGCCCCCGTTCTTTCAAAATCGAACGAATCCATTGAAGATTGAAGCCACGTGGCGCCAATGCATTGGGACATACATGGTGTTTACGGTGCCGGTTCTATACGCTAGTAATAATACATCAATGGTAGAATGTGATCTTTTTGAATGCTTTTATTTCAGTTGTAATGTATGAATTTTGTATGTTCGGGTACTATTATGTACTATTATATCTTTTGTGGTTCGGGTCAGATCTTGCAAGCTGAATTATATTGTGATAACTAGTTGCAAAATCCATCATAAGCCGTCTGCATTTACCAGGGTTGGATTCAGACAAGAGAACTCCTCAACGGTGAATAGCATAGACGTAATTTTTTTGCATAAGTGCACTTAGCCTATAAAAGCTTGTTTTTAATTTTTAAACTATTAGTTTATTTGTATCCTGATGGGCTGAGAACAAATCTTACGAGCCATCTAATGTTGAATGGTCACCGTTATCTACGGGCATGTCCTACACCAAGGGAGACGTCAATGCAATGCCGGTTCTGAAAGATTTCTTTTTACTTTTCTGAAGAAGTCCATGCCATAAAGCTACGGAAATATATTAGAAAAAATGCTAATTTGTTATAGTGGCCATACACGATAAAGTATACTTGTCAAGTTCGCAGCGGACTTGACGCGGCATCCAGTAAACTTGACGGTGTATGGCCACAGTATGGCTATCTAGCCATATACTCGTAGCTGTCTCATCTCAAACTGCAAACTTGACAAGTACACTTGATCGTGTATGACCTCCATTAGTCTTCGAGTCACTGTAGATAATAACCAATTAAATCAATTTAAATGTTTTTGTAACCTAAGTACTTACATACTACGATTACCTACATCAATGAATCATCCTTTTAAGCTATGACCTAATTTTAAACAAGCGTTTAAAATAGCGAAGCAATAACAATATACTTTTATTGTTCTTAGGAATCTAATTTAAATAGTTTTACAATATTTGAGTTGTATGTAAATTACCGTGAAACCAATTTAAATGATTTACATTTTATTGCATTTTAGGAGCTTAGTTCAACCTTGAGTTCAGACAATTCTCTGCCAATGGGAACGAAGCAATAGTTAAGTTTAAGTGTTTGGTTATAAAGATAGCCTAGCGGTGATAACGGTGATAGCCTAGTGGTTAGAACGTTGGTCTCCCGAACGCGGGGGCCCGGGTTCAAATCCTGGCACGCACCTCTAATTTTCAAATATTATGTGCGTATTACAAGTTAATTATCACTTGCTACGGTGAAGGAAAACATCGTGAGGAAACCTGCACACCTGAGAGTTCTCCATAATGTTCTCAAAGGTGTGTGAAGTCTACCAATCCGCACTTGGCCAGTGTGGTAGACTATGGCCTGTACCCCTCACATTGTGAGAGGAGACCCCGAGCCCAGCAGTGGGACAATTATGGGTTGTTGCTTTGCTTTTGCTTTGCTTTATAAAGATATCCTGAGCTACTGTTACCGCCAGGTGGATGGTCTGCTCGTTTAATGCCAATTCACATAAAAAAAAACATTTGATTAATTGGAGGTTACGGAAATGGCCTTTGCTAAAGGTCAATCACACACAGCGAAATATGACACGATTAATTTATAATGTCGATTCACCCAATTATTGAAGTCTGTGGTTCAACGTTTAAATAATAAATATATATATTTTGCCCTAATTTGGGGAGTCCAAATTAACTATATAATTCAAAATAACTATGTACAGTGTAGTGCAATTGATTTACAGCAATTTAAATATGAAGTTACATACTTAAGAATTACATACTTAACAACGCGTTATATCGCGACTCGTGCTATGCGATATTAACTAAAATGAATGCAAAAACATATTGCATCGCATTCCACTGCCTAAACAATAACAAATATTCCAATCTCACGTTTTTCATGGTTTTTGTCCTATGTCATCTAAAAGTGGTCTACCTTTTTAAGACACTATCGCCACAACTCTAGTCACAGTTACTTTAATCGCTCCGTAGTAAAGAATCACCATAGAAATTCTAAGGAGCGATTTAAGTAACCGTTAGCGACTCTGAGTTGGGGAGTATGTTGCTTAAAAGAAATTGATCCTTATGAATGACATTTTCGATTGATGTCATAAAATCATCATAAAATACAGGATGTTTTCTTTTTCACATTTTACCGGTTCAATTCCCGGCTCAAGCAGGTGATTTTTCAAAAATCTTTGAATGCAGTTTTACTTATTTTTGAAAATAAAGAAATGTTTCGTTTCAGTAAAATTTGCTATCATCAATATTCAGGGTACTTTTCCTCCAACTACCGTCTTTTATTTCCAACCTGTATTTCATCAGGTTTGAATCGAATCGATCCTAAAGGAATTAAACTCCAAAAAGTATTTTTCTTTACCACCCAAGACAACTGCAACTCTTTCCTGAACTGTAGCTGTTCTCTAGCCTCTGTACCACCTAGATATTAGACCAGATATTCTTAGCCTTTTAGGGATGAGGAACCGTGTGACAAAATGTCTGTCATGAAATGGACCAATTACTTTTCGTTTTTCAATTTCAATATGCATACATAAAATACTCATATTTAATGTGTTGAAAGCTTTTGATATTTTTTTATCTTTTTGAGTGAAATTTCATAACAGTTAGGACCTTGTATTTAGGACACCTTGGCGGTCTACTTTCACCACCACCACTCCAGTCCACTTGCTTCCAGGAACCACCAGTGGTCCGCGGATCATAAGTTAAGAACCACTGTTTTCAATGGTACTCTCATTGTGAAAGGGGATTTTTGATATGCTATCAACCTCTTTCTAAAGCCGAAATATATTTAAAAACAACGTGGGCCTCGATATGAATTTGAGAATAATATGGTCGACAACGTCTCAGTGATTCAGCTGCTCATTATTAACGATAATATCGATGATATACACGTATATATAAACGGCAAATGTGATTGACAGATGTATCAACGCACAGTCAAATCCTTATGACTAGAAACTTAAAATTTTGCACACGTATTCCTCATATGACGTAGGTATCCACTAACGAAGGATTTATCAAAATTCAACCCCCAAGGGGGTTAAATCGAGGATAGAAGTTTATAGGTTGCAGAACAACGTCTGCCAGGTCAGCTAGTTAGGTATAAGACAAACAAATAAATAGGTACTAAGTATTATACAACAGAATAATATAGTTACGATTCAGACACTACGAAAAATATTTACACATTGCATTATGCTAAGACGATTACTTATCATTAGAGTGAAGGCTTTGGTCATTCAAACACATTTTTACGTAATACTTATATCTATTAGTTCAATATGTTTGCACGCAAATATCATACCGGTACAAATAAAGGCCGTTTTTAAATACAGGTGTTACGTAAATTAATCTTCTGCAATAGATTGACATAGGTTTTTTTTATTACTTACCACAATATCTGCAATTTACATGACACTAAATATAATAATTATCACTTGCTTGAATGCTTTTTTAAGGTAAACATGATAACATACTAAATCTATGGATTTTTCGTGATGCTTTCAAAAGTGTGTGAAGTTTGTCAATCCGCCGTGCCCTTTTTTAGCCTTTTTTATACTTATTTCATTTTGGTTTTAATACCAAAACCATATTTAAACATGTACTAACAAATCAACCAAAATAATAACCAAATTACCAAACATAAAATACAATCCAGATTCTACGATTAAAAAAAACTATTTTTATCTTAAGTTTAAATCTATTCCATTATGTACTACAATACATAATGGTATTGTAAGTACGCTAAAATTGCGGTAGTACAAATCGTACCTAGCAGTAAAAGGATTCCGTATTTAAAATTATAAAGATCACTATATTTTTATAGTCGTGCTAATTTCAAGTTTTTGTGCTACAATAGCATACCTACTTCCTAACATACGTCCCAAGTTTTTGCTAAGTATACGTATTCTTAACTAAAAATCGGGCAAGTGCGTGTCAGGCCACCAGCAATATAGGGTTCTGAAGTAGTAAGTTTATCGACTATTACTCATAACTGCGTAGGCTAACATAATCGTGAGAGTTTTTTTTATAAATTCATCATATTATAACCTATTTTTGAGAATTTTTTCACGTGTCTAACTCCAACCGTTTAGCCGGCAGGGGAGGACACTTGATTATAACCAAAATTAGCACTTTAAAGCCAAATATTTTTCAAACGGACCCCTAATTCCAAAAATGGCTTAAAAAGACCCATAATATTTTTGGAAGACCTTTTCAACGATACCCCACACACGACACACGACGAATAAAAAATTCATTCTCACGTTACCTGTAAGGGGTCCTACCCAGAAAAAAAAGTTTTTCAATATTTTACTCTAAGATTCTGGAGTTTTATTAAATATATAATTATATTCATGCCAAATTACAGCTTTCAAGCACTAAGGGTTTCGGCGCTTTGCTTCGGACAGACGGACCGATGGCTGGACAGACGGACAGACGAACGGATGGACATGACGAAACTATAAGGGAACCGAAGTAAAAATCGACATTCGTTTATTTTTGAATATGCCCTACATTTCTAAATAATACAGTGTCTAAAAATATGAATAGATTCTGAGAAACAAAGTGTGAACGACACACATGATACCTAACTGCCTGATATTACTTAATGGGATTTTTTAAAGTTTCAGTTCTTATATCTGTCGTGTGGAACCCTAAAAACGAACGTACGATAACTACACGAGGATGGTATCGCAGACAGTTTAAACAGACATTCCTTCGACGAATAAACATTGACCTTTGCCTACTAATATCGTAATATCGGTCATTGTCGTCGTTAATCGGTATTAAAGTTCTCATCAGCACAGCAGTTTTACGTACAGTAAAACTAAGCAATGTAAAGTTTCAAAAAAATAACTTTTAGAACTCTAGCAGGTAATAACTAGGTGTTGTCCGTATATTTGATATCAAAAGTAAATGAATAAAGGTCTGAAAAAACTGTAAACCTCTTTTTCTTACTCTCTCGTTTGGAATGAAGAAAATCTCTTTTTTATTACTGAGTATAATTTTCATTTGTTACACATCATTAATTTCATTATTGATAATCCTAAGTAACGTCAAAGAATCTTTTCTATGTTTTTTTGAGCGATCATAGATGAACCCATCAGCCTAAAATTAAAAATTATGTTAATAATGACATTATTATTAGATAATATTAATAATAAATTACTTCAGTTATTTTCATTGAATTGAAGGAAATAATATCACTTACACTGATAAAAACTTCAATCATATTTAAATAATTCAAAGTTTTACATAGCTCGGTTTTAATTTTTAAACTTAGGTACCTACACATCTTGCATCATCTCGCATTCATTTAATTTAAAAATATAAAAACATGTTTTTTTTGAGGTTTTTAATATCATTCAGCTAATGCTCTACAAATTGCTGTACACATTGCTGTGCTGTCTGCCCGTTCTCCTTTCTTGGCTTGAACTTGGCTTGACACGCAACCGCGTGCGTGACTAAATGCGTGCGGGAAAAACCTGTGTGTTCTTATTGTAATTTTTGTACTTCTTTTTAAAAATAATGCACGCACTTAGGAATTTTGAGATTTAGTATCACGCTTACTATATGTATATTATGTGTTACAAATACTAAATTTTAAGATCATGAATATGAATTTAGTGACAATGTAAAATAACTCTTTGATATAATAAATTAGGGTCTAATTTTGAAGTCAAGCAGGGCCTCTAGTTACTGCATATTTTAAAACTATTTCGACCAGAGCCACGCGTACTGGCAGCATGTATATTTCGATAAACAATACACAACGACCTTTGTCGAACATCACATTAGACATTTAAATAAATTCGTCATAAATCATAATGCGTTAGCATTATCTACATGCATATCTTTATCAACCATCTTATAATTTACAATGTCACTGAACACTGACTCTATTATTCTTACACTATCATTTGGTTAGGAATAACTTTGAGAAGGAAAAAGAGAAATTCGGTAGGGTTTTTACAAGTACACTTGATCGTGTATGGCCAGCTTTACAGTGTGGTTATATTCAATTCAAAAGTAAATGCTTTTACCATGTAACTAAATCACATAAGTAAATTGACTTTCGTTACCCTTGGCTATGCTAAACCGCTTACTGCACATGATCCAATGAAATGTATATCAATTTGACGTTCGTATGCCATCAGGTAGGATTGAGCGTAAGTATTTATTTATGATTTTTTAATAATTAAATAAACGTTGACGTTACATTGACTGTGATACTGAGCCCATTATTATAATATTATAAATAACGTAGGTATAACCATTTGCAAGTGTATACTAGTAGTTTCTGTTTTCTGTGTACTGTAGTTACTGTTTTCGCGCTACCATAGCGGTTTGCGATTTCCCTTAATTCATACCACGTGTACCCAGTAATGGAGAGATAAACATCAAAATAATAACAAACTTTCTTGTTTATAATATTAGTAGGATACGCACATACCTACATACAACATAAATACAACATAAGTACATAAAGTTGAAACCACAGTCACTCATCCTTCATTATCGCTAATCCTCCCACGCGAGACACAATTAATCAACATGCATTCTAAATTGAATGACCTTTACATTAAAATATAATTAAGTTCGCTTCATTGTTGAATAATCATGTGTGCACTTTATTAATAGTGTCTCAATGCAAAACTTGTGGAAACCACTTTGTCAAACTTATTAATATTATGTAAAGAAGCAGATGATTTGGTTAATGTGCAAACATTTTTCTAAGACGACACTTATTAATTGGTAAATAATCATAGCACTACTTTTTATTTAGATGTTAATTTGAATAACTTACTTTAAGAAATTATATACATTTTATCAGAGAGTTTTGGCATTTAAATTTTATTTATTTTTAAATCATTTTTATTTTGTATCTATTATTTTTTAAATCACAAATTAGGTAGGATAAGAATTCACTGATATCTGTTTACCAAATAGGAGTTGTCTAAAATAATTTCAACAAAAAATTAAACTTAACAGTAAATAAATAATTTGAGACGGTGCCAAACAAACAAGCAAAAATAATTACATAAAGCGTAAAATGACGGCTAGGCATGCGATGCACACGGCAGCAGCAGCGCGAACTATACGAACATCTAGTAAGCTTTAAGCGGACAGTAATACTATGTTCAATCTTCGTATCACAATGTTATAATGATGTTTCTTTTAAACTAAAATTTTCCACTCCAACTGGTGCTGATCATACACAGAAATCATTCAACAAATTTAATTGTACTGTGATTTTTACACACTACGATTTTTATAGCTTTTATGAGCAAATTACAGGAACGTGGCAAAAACTCATAGGCTTACGACAAAATACAAGTTATTTAAAAACCCAGTAATGTTTAATTGTTAATTAAACCAGACGTCAGCTTCGTTTGTAACTAGATTGCAGGTTCGTAACTAGATTGTAGAGTGGCAATATTAAGGAAACATGTTATACTAAGTAAATATAAATAAATATTTCCATTTACAAGATGTAACTATAATATTAAGTGGGGGGCATTACTCAACATATTTAATGGATCATTTTTAAAGTCAACGTTCTCTACTACAGACAGGAATGATTATGAACACTAGGATAACGATAGATCAAACCAGATAATATAACCTAATCAATAAATAAAGATCAACAACTTGTATATTCATCGCTATTGAAACCTTTGAGTCATTAAAACCATTCACGGTAACAGTCTTCATAAATAGCTATTTGCAATTATGACAACTGATGCCCGTCAATAGGTCCTAATCAGAGGTCGATTTGGAAAGCGAGTCTGTTAGCATGACCATTACGTTGTCGTTTTGGTAAAGGGAGATCTCCCTCCAGGCGAGATGTGTTGCCTGGGAGGGGCCCAAATGATTTTCGTCGAAGCATTTGTATATATGCCAGCGATCGTAGAAACTTCGATAGCGTGATTCAAGTTGGCGTGACGTCACCGGGTGACGCATACAGGTGCGTTTTCGCCACATAGTATTGTGTCACGTTTACATGAATGAATAGCTGATTCGAACATAACTTTATCAGGGATGTTCTAGAACTGCGTAAGCGTAACTCTGGAATATTTGATACTAGCGCTTATTACTATTTGATAATAAACATCCTATGTCCTATTTCAGATCATGTTCTAGCTGTGTGAAAAATTTCATGAAAAGTTGTTTTTTTTTGTTGTTTTTGCGTGAAAGGATAATAGAGTACTCTTCACCTGTTACGGTGAAGAGGTCTCTATTTTTGAGAAGGCCTGAAGCATACGATATTCCACCACAATTTACACCACGATCTTCCAATGTGGATTGGTGGGAGGGGTCCCACCAAGGGTTGGGTTGGGTTGGTTGGGTTGGGTTGGGTTGGGGAGAGGGGCTAGAGAGCGCGCCGTGCCGAGGCCGCCGTGGTAGCGGCCGCCGCGCCGGGGCAGTGGAGCGAGAATAGCACACAGTCCCGGCACCAATGCGGTAGGCGTCGACACCGTGTGGTTTTGGTGGGTTCAAGTCCCACATACCTGTCCGGCTTCCCGTGGCCGGATGGACGAGACGAAGGTCTTTCCACACGTTAAAAAAAAAAAAAAAAAAAAAAAAAAAAAAAAAAAAAAAAAAAAAAAAAAAAAAAAAAAAAAAAAAGGGTTGGGTCCTCACAAATGTAGTAGGAGACGATCTGTCGCTGCAGGCCATAGTGCGGAGGAAGGTCGGTAGCGCAGAGTCGTGGGACGCGGTGGTGTCCTTCTGCGAGGACGTGATGTCGCAGAAGGAAACTGCGGAACGGGAGAGGGAGATCTCGACTCTCTTCCCCAGCCGCAGAAGACGCACCGGGCGCAGGAGAAGGGCGGATCACGCCCTTTTCCAGCCCCCATGAATGGGTCCAGGGGCGAGGGACTTGGGGAAGTCCCCACCCCCTATTCGATGGACCCGAGTTGCAGGCGCACGTGGGTGTTGGCGTGCGCCTCCGAGGCGATGCACGGGGTAGTTCAACACCTCACTACCTCGTGCAGGAGACGAGGCCGGGATAGACCCGGCCAGCACTAGGGTGGGGCTGCGGAAGAATGTGGATTCCCGCGGCCCCGCGCGCACGTGCGAGGAGACACCGGGGTGGTTTTAGCCGGTAAGAGTCCGGCACACCCCTCCGCCTTACCCCAGGCGGAGGTAGTCCATGAGGATTTCCCCCCGAAAAAAAAAAAGGGTTGGGTTGAAGGGTTGGGTTGGGCGGAGCCGCGGGCGAGCCTCGCGGCGGTTATTGGGGGCGGCCTGTCGACAATCAAACTTACTTTTCTACAAAAGTTCCCCGATGCTATTTAGAGATAGTAAATGCGAGCGCAGTCAGTCATTGGACAAATGACCACAATGGGCAAAAAAATATGAACCGCTTCCGCGCAAGAACATATTGAAAGAAAGAAAGAAAAGAAAGAAACACTTTATTTTACAATACAATAAGCTGCAGTGCAGACATAGGGCTTAATACATAGCGGTAGGTACATAGGCGGTAGCGGTAGGTGTTTCACACAATTTACACATTGTACAGCCGGTATATTTCGAGGATTATTGCTACGTCTAATTGTCTGCGCTGCAGAGCTATACTGTAAAAAGCGACTTCACTCAGCATGTGCTGCAGTTTGTGTTGTGCTGCATTGAGAAGTAGGTAACTTTGGACAGCAGTTGATCATCCATGTCGGAGGCTGTTACGTTGTATAAAAATTTGGGTTGGTCACTAATACCTCCATCTATTCACATTGGTGCACCATGGAGGAGACACCCATGGGTGGAAAGGGTTAATGGGTTACAGTCAATTAAAGACTAGCAGGTGTCAGGTTAATTGTATGGTATGTCTGTGATCGACGATAAAATTTGTTATAAATTATTCTTAATAGAAGAAGGTTACAGAACTGGCATCAATAGATAGTCTGTCTATCCGATTGCAAATTCTACCTAAAACTGTAACATTACCATAATATTATCTTCCATATAAGATCATTGATTCTCAGATTCCACCAATCATGATGATTTATGACCATGTATTACTGCATCGGAAGCGATTAGTTTTAGATCAAATGTTAATCGTATCACTTAATTATTCCACTGACATTTGTAGTGTTATAGCCTAGATAGTGTAAAAAATCTGGATTTTAAGATAAGCTGAGAAAGATGAAAGAGGTCAAGGTAAATCTTGCAATCCAAAGATCCAAATAAAAAACATCCAACAATGATAAAACCAAGTGTGCATGTATTGTATAGACCTGGGTACCTCGGTACTAAGTCCTACTATATGTTATAAATGCAAAAGTTTATTTCTGAAAATGTATGGATGTTTGTGCCTCTTCTCTGGCTATTTGCAATAACATATATACAGTAATTAAGATATTAACTGGAAGCAGAGCCCTATTAATAATTACCTATTAATTACCTACTTGAGTCATCTATTAATAATATATTTTTAAGAACCCGGGTTAGATGTACAATCAATTGATTGTAGGTCTAAATACGAGATATTATTAAACTATTTATTTATAATTTTGTTTAAAAATGAGTTAATATGTTTTAACCAAAGTAATTAAAAACCATTAGAATATCAAAATACATGATCCTCCTCTTGCTTATCTAAGCATACTTAATTATTTATATTAAAAAATAAATTACTAGAAATACGAAATATACCGTAGGTAGTAAGAAAATGCTGGAATAATACATGATCATTTGGTAATATTCATTATTATACGGTAATTTCAGATTAATCTTTGACTGTATGGCGTATTAAACGAAGAAATACACTGTCATGTTGAAATTCAGAAGTCAAGGAAGTCCGGCATAAAGATCGTCAATCAGCCAAGCTACACTACACGTGCAATCATTATAAAAATTTCATATTGATTGTTAATTGACAATCATGCTTGTACGTGTAATTAGAATACATATTGATAAGGACAACATATGTAAGTATACTCGTATAAAAAAGTTACTATTTATTTGTAAATGGTATATGGGTTTCCTTTTAATTTTGTGATCACTCGTATAAAAAGGAGCTATATTAAATTAATTAAAATGAAATAAAAGTTGAGTATGTTCTAAATTACACTTTATTACAACATCGTTTCATCCTGTATTTTACATTGCTACGTAAAAATAAAAAACGAAAACAATTAACGTTGGGCAATCGCGGGGTCCTTGTTGATTGTACTACAGCGTTTGTTTAGTTAGCTTAGAACTTCCTGGTGGGCTCAACTGCTGGGGGGTGAGCCGCGATCCACTCGAGAGCGCGGGCGATGGCCTGGGGTACTGGGGGAGGGACTGGGATGTGGGCGCCCTGTGAAGAAAATAATATTAATAAATGAATCTGTTTTATAAGACTAGCTGATAAACGATCGAATCTACCTATCAGTAATACCAAATGCATCATTGATGCGTTGTTGAGAAAGAAAAAACAAGAAAGTAAGAAAGAATCCCAAGACTCTACAAGTCGTTAGGCGGCTGACATAGGCAAGCAAAGAAAAACTCTTCTTCGTCGTTAAATCGCCCATGTCTTAGTAGTTAGCTTGTAGTTATTTAGTTGATATAATGTTATATTAGGTACAAGTCCATTTTGTATGGGGAAGGTTATGGCCCTAGAGGTACTAGTGACTCTAGGAAATAATGGGAATTATGATCTGATCAAACAACGGAGACGTTGCCTTCCTCTTACACATTAATTACTAACTTATGCTGGTACTTTTATGTCTGGCAAATTATAATATAATTTTTCTTGTAGAATGAATCCTTATATTACATGTCGGAGAACTAATTGTTCCTTTTTGGTAAAACGCCAGTGACACCCAAAAGCTAACAGATGACACAACCAATTATTCCGGTCCGTCTGCTTAGTTAAAAATCATACTTACTTGGGCTTGGAATCCGTTCTCGTTGGCGATGTACTCGGTCTGAACGGGGGTACCCTCGGGAGATAAGTAGGAGTAAGATCCCCTGATTTCCAGAGTAGCGGCCTCCTGTCAAAGTTAATACAATTTGTTAAGTTTCTAACCCTGAAGTAAACTTCAACTAAACCCGAGTACGTTAACTGAAAATGGAAGAGCCTGGCCTAATAAGCTACGTAACCCCGGCGACTACTTGTTAAAGATGAAATCTTAAGTAATTTGTTTTTCGATCATTTAAAATTACATCTTGAAGTTATTAAGTTATTTCTTTGGATGACAAGGTTATTATTAAAGGTCACGTAATACAAAACAAAATCCCCATATCTGCACGAAAATATTACATCAAATTAGTCAAAACACGTAACTGGCATGATATCAGAGCATTAAGATTCGATCACTCGTCTCATGTGTGACTACTGACTAGGATATAAATATTCACATGATGGCAGGGCATCTTCTAAGTTGACATCATTGAATAGCTTAAACTGGAATTCTTTAGTTTTTTTAATGAAGATACCGGAGAACTCGTAAAACTTGTAGGAAACTTTTGATCTTTAGTTTTGTTTACATATTTAAAGCAATTTGTTTTATTTGTTGATTTAATATAATTATTGTGAGTGAATAGTGTGAATAATGAATTACAACTATACTATGTTATATACATCCGTTTAATTAATAAACTAGAGTGTTGTTATTGGCCACGAACTACTAACAGTCGTCCATCTACCTACAGAAACTGTAACACATCTGTAGATTGTGGTCTGATGAAACCACCAAATCTAATCCAATCCGATTCGAGGCCTTTAATTCTTACAAGGTTCGTTTCTGTTACTACAAAAGTTTGGTATATACACCATACACGATATAAATAGCAAATTCACCCAATTAAAATACATAATACACAATTAATTGGATGCAATTGTTGAAATGAAATTGATGCTACATAATTGAGTCTCATATCAAAACAAAATCATTGTGCTATCGTTATAAATCAATGACATTCAAATAATACATTAGATTAAACAAAGAAATTTAGTTTTGATAACTTACAGAGTTGGCGTTCTTGACAAGACCTTCGGCTTGAACGTTCATCTTGTTATCGGTCTCGTAGCCGTAGTTGAAGCTGCTGCCATCAGGGCTGCTGTCGTAAGAGTTGCGGAGGATGGAGGCTGCAGCCTCGCCGGTTCGGACGTCGGCGTTGGCGCACGCCACGGCGATAGCGAGAACTACTAGGAATTTCTGACAAGACAAGATAACGTTAACATTAGCATTAAGCAAATATAAATAGAAAATATAAATATAAAAGATATTGTAACGAGAGTTCAAGGTAACATTAATAGTTGTTAATATAGATACAAATAAAGGTGATACAGATAAACACGGCCAAAAAGGAAAGTATTTGGATCAAGATGAAGTTATGGAGATGTTAAATAATACGTTTCTAACTTATTATGATAGTGTTGTTCTTCAAGATCCGATCTTTTAGAAGAAATTAAGTTACATCTCCAAAATATTATGATACCTGGTCTCCCATATTTTAATACGGAAAGACAAAACTTTTTATCTTTCTAAGGACAAAGCAAAAATACTATTTTGTTACGTTCATAGTTAATTTATTAATTTCAAATATCTCTCTGACAAGATGAATTAAGCTTGAGTTTTCGTAGTGCGTCTATAAGCACTTATTATTTATGAGCTAATAATTAAAATGTTAATATTAAATTGTTATGTAATGTATTTAAATATTAATAGATTTTTTTTGTAATACGTAATTAACAGGAAAGTTATTCAATTCAAAATGAACTATGATCAAAATATGCCCAAGTATATTTAAAAGAAAATAATAGAAAACATTAGAAATTTTATCTTTTTAAATGTTTTAAATATTAAATACTTTAAAAGAAATGTATTAGCTTTCAATCAAATATATTATAAAAATACATTTGATTGGATCCTAGATCTCTTACCATTTTGAGTGGTTGGCTGAGTCTGGTAACGTGACAGTCTGATTAAATTCGGTTCATCAAAGTCTTTATATAGGATACCTCCTGAAACAAAACGAATACATTACTCTTCTCATTCTTGTTTCGAGAACTCGTCGGAACTGGTCAAAGATTATGCATAAATTTAACATAGACACTTTGTTTTTTTTCATAGTATCTTACATAAACATGTTCTTAAGCACAGTGCAAGTTATTTATTTATAAATTAAAATAAATCTTTGTATTTTAATTTTTAATAAGCAGTGATATATTAAATAAGCAGTGATAGCCTAGTGGTTAGAACGTTGGTCTCCCGAACGCGGGGGCCCGGGTTTGCATCCTGGCACGCACCTCTAATTTTCTAATATTATGTTACGCACATTATTACAAGTTAATTATCACTTGCTTCGGTGAAGGAAAACATCGTGAGGAAACCTGCACACCTGAGAGTTCTCCATGATGTTCTCAAAGGTGTGTGAAGTCTACCAATCCGCACTTGGCCAGCGTGGTAGACTATGGCCTGTACCCCCTCACATTGTGAGAGGAGACCCCGAGCCCAGCAGTGGGACAATTATGGGTTGTTGCTTTGCTTTTTGCTTTGCTTTTAATTTGTATTGTTTTAATTTGTTTAACTCGTTGAAAAATGTGTTACAAGTAACCTTTTTTGCATAATCCAGTAAAAGGGAATTATTAAATACATTTACTGAATATGTACGAGAAAAAATTATTCATTTCTTATTAATGCGATGTCAACTTTCACTTCTTTTTTATTTAAATATTAATTTGAAAAAGTTTTCGTAAAGCCGTTTTAAGTATTTGTTATAAAAGTATGTGTAAATAAAAAGTTAAAAATACATAATATGTGTTTGTTATTAAAATATATTTGAAAATATTTGCCTTAATTGAAATACCCAATACCTACTATTGCGTAGGTACCAAACATAGCCAGTTAAAAATCGGCGCTTCTGCACAATGTCATGTCATCTTTGGACCATTGTGTTAATATTATTAAAAGAATATGTGATATTTACTAAATGTATGCAAGACGAGTCTAATAGGTGAGCGTGAAGATCTGCCTCTGTTTTACGATACAAGGTCAAATGGTCCCGTACGTGCATAGGGAACTAAAACTATTCAATTAAATATACAGTATGGGTATTTACCTCACCTACTATTTAGTCAAACTAAATTTAACTACTCAAACTTTTTTCATCCTAATTTACTAAAAAGAAGTACCTTGTAAAGAAATAATAAAATTGACTCATGTATTTCCAAGATTGCCGTAGACAGGGTGTCCCAAAAGTAGTATAACAAACGAAACCTGCAGATAGCTCGGGAAATAACCTACCGGATGTCAAAATATTACTTTTGTAAAAGTGGCACGCACGGTTTTCGAGATTCGACCTTTGTTTAACTTTTTTGAAATTCAGCTATGTCGCCCTAATTTTTATTACAGAATCCACAAATATATTTCTATTTTTTTTGCAAGTACTCTCATCTAATTGTAATGTACTTGAGAGTCTCATCTAAGAGTACTAGGACAAAAAAAATTGATTCTGTTATTTATGTTAGAATTTATGTTAGAATTGACTATCTGTTTTTCTACAATACCAATATGTAACTTGATGCCAATCTATCAGGGAACTGATCTGTAAAAAATGTAAAAATTAGGGCAAAAGAGTCGAATTTCAAAAAAGTTAAACATAATTGGCATAGCTGGTGTCCTCACAGAACATCTAATAATTAGTTAGAAGGGGCATAGCACGTAATTTGTATGGGAACCGCTGTCGCCGTTTCAATAACCACTACTAACGAAAATGAACAAATTAGCACGAGGATTGTTATGAGTGCGTGAAGTAGGCGTGACTCTGTAGCTAGGGATTGATTGTCGATAAATTTTTATCGGTATTTATTTTCGCAAGGTATACTTATTCATTATATACTTTTATACTTTTTGATTGAAATTACTTACTCCGTCGACAGACTCATATTTCATCATGGCCTCCGAAACAAAGTTTTTTCCAATTACCGCACATGAAGGCATTTTTACGTAATTAAGTCGCAGTATTTTGCAGTACTTTTCTCCGTTGGAGTTTGCGAGTCACTAAACAGCGCAATCGCGTGTTTTTGTGCGATGTGCGCATTTGATCACAGTATTGGCGCGCCTACCTTGCCCACAATTCCTTTCTAACTAATTATTAGATGTTCTGTGGGTGTCCTGAAATACAGGCCAAAAGCTTAGTTTAGGCACCAGTCTCCCACATATAAAATGTTCAAGCTATATTGTGGTGAGAAATAAATGAATTTATTATTATTGTTATTATTATTAATTATTTCAAAATTTTCATTTTTAGGGTTCCGAAGTAAAATCGGAACCGTTATAGTTTCGTCATGTCCGTTTGTATGTCCGTCCGTTTGTCCGTCTGTCCGCCTTTTCGGCTGCCCGTCCGTCCGTCTGTCTGTCCGAAGCAAAGCGCCGCACCGAGATCCTTGGTGCTAGAAAGCTGTAATTTGGCATGGATATATGTACATATTTATTAAAACTCCAGAATCGTAGAATAAAATATTGAAAAAACATTTTTTACAGGTAACGTGAGGATGAATTTATTTTCGTCGCTTACCCTATAGTGTGGGATATCATTGAAAAGGTCTTTCAAAAATATTATAGGTCTTATAAGGCCATTTTTTTATAATTAGGAGTCCGTTTGCGAAATATTTGGCTTTCAATTGCTAATTTTGGTTAGAGTCAAGTGTTGGAGTTCGACAAGTGAAAAAATTCTCGAAAACTATCACAGCTATGTGAGCATAATTATGTATTATAGTTAATGAGTAATAGTCGATAAACTTACTACTTCGGAACCCTACATTCCGCGTGGCCTGACACGCACTTGCCCGGTTTTTCTTTATTTTATCTTCACACGATTTGTCATCAAAACGTTACAAGGAAAGAAGCTCTACCGTGCATAGTTTTTACAAGCAATAAATTAAATTAAACAACTATTTGTCTATGCCTTGCAGAACCGGTTGCAAGGCTGTTCATATCCAACCGTTTTTGTTCATAATATATTCATCTTTACTGATAGTGACCTTCAACTGCAAGCTGTGCTTTCACACATCGCTTCAACATTCCTCTGTGCAAAACGCCTTACATATGCCTTACATATGAGTGCATAACGAAATCTTTAACTACAGAGTGTCCCATATTAAGGTGCCAAAAAATAATAATTAAAATATCTGTTCATTTTAGGTTTTTTTTATACTTTATAAGTGCTTGACAACAATCCTACCTGATGGTAAGTGGTGATGTAGTCTTGGGTAATAAGACGCACTAACTTAGTAAAAGCCTATTCACTCTTGCCCTAAGGACACTTACATTATAATCGAGTGCAAACACCGAATCCGGCCATTTGTTCCTTTCCTTCGCAGTACGCATAACAAAAGATGAAGCGAAGTGCGTCGTCCATACAGGAGGGATGTATACGACGATGGGATGGATACACGCCGTGCATCGGGACGATCGATGATGGAAAGGGGATGGGGGACTTAAATCATGTAATTCCTGCTATCTTAAGATATGTTAAGACATGTTGGAGGTGGTGGACCGACACCTGGATTGGCCAATAACCCTTCCATCAACCCGCAATGGAGCAGCGTGGATGATTACTCAAGATGCTCTAGGCCTCCTCAAGAGGAGAGACCCGTGCTCAGTAATAGGATATTAATGGGTTGAAGTCATACCTATGAAAAGTTAATGATTGAATGCATTCCCACCTGATGGTAAAAATTGATGAAGTCAGGGATGGTAAGCGCACTGACTCCAAAGTATCTTATTTGAAAGACTCTTTTACTTTATGTATTTTTTACCTGAAAGTTTGACGAAAAAACTAGATAAACTTTTTTTATGAAATTGCTGACAATCGATCATACTGACACCTCATGATAAGAAGTCAGTCACATAAAAAAGATACGGGGGACTCCCATAAAAGCAAAACTACCCAAATATAATACGGTATACCTATACAAATTAATGATAGCCTGTCTAAAAGCAATAACCCATAATTGTCCCACTGCTTGGCTCGGGGTCTCCTCTCACGATGTCAGGGGTACAGGCCATAGTCTACCACGCTGACCAAGTGCGGATTGGTAGACTTCACACACCTTTGAGAACATTATGGAGAACTCTCAGGTGTGCAGGTTTCCTCACGATGTTTTCCTTCACCGAAGCAAGTGATAATTAACTTGTAATATGCACATAATATTTGAAAATTAGAGGTGCGTGCCAGGATTTGAACCCGGGCCCCCGCGTTCGGGAGACCAACGTTCTAACCACTGGCCTGGAGGCCCACAGAGGCCTGGAGTTAGGGTACTCTACCGTATGATGACGTCCTGTCTCCAGTGTGAGGCGTGTATCCCACAGTTCAGTAACTGTAATTCACAGTTATACACTATACAGTATACGAAGAACTGAAACATACAATTCTATTACTGTTTTAGAGATGAACATGCTCCTACTAAATATTATTATTAAGTAAATCATGTGCTTATTTAAAATAGTTTTGTGCTGTGTGTCTGGTGGACCATTTTAGTACCTATTAGCAAAATTTATTTTCTGGTGAATAACTAAATCTTACTAGTACTTCTGGCACATTTTTCAGTCTGTCGACAAAGGAGACTAGGACTTTTGGGCTACCGACCGAAACAAATAAAATGAGAGTTTAAAATTACGATCATATTTTTCTATTTTTAAGTATGAAATATTAGGTTAATCCGCAATTTAGAAAAAGAGCAATTGAAAAATGAGTATTTCTGAATTCAATATACAAAATAATCAAGTTGCAAGGGATGAATAATTAAAAAGGTAATTGTTATCATCTTATTATATCTTCATATTATTATCTTCATATAACTTATAGTCATAGAAATACCTGAATAAAATGTTATATGAGTCAATTTTACGTTTAAAATACGTCAAGAAATGTAACGATCTTTTTCGTCTGTTTTAATAATCTCACTTTTACAAAATCTTTTATTATACGAGTATTATCATCTTATTATATTATCTCTTATTATTATAACATTTTACTCACAGATCGCCCAATTTTTACAGATAACCTAATAATTTTCAAACTAGCATACTTTCATCTTGTTACGATCTTCTAGCCCAAGATTATTGTTAGAAACCATCCCAGTCACCTTTGTCATTGGATCCAATATCAATTTTCTCAATTTAAATTCCAAAAAAAACTATTCGTGGCAACGATCACAAAGATCCTTGACATTTAGTTGTCACTATGTGCCTTATCAAATACATCTAATTCCACTTAGCAACATAGATTGAATAGAACAATTTTAAGCATAGCATTAATATTATACAAAAAATCTATTATACAGCATTTAGAAAAAAATGCATAAATCCAAATATTAGGTCTTTACCTATAAAATTGGAGATTTGTATGAAAATTTTAAAATAATTATAAAAATTTTGGTATTTTTTCTTTTAGCTAATCAAAGTACTGACCCAAATTATCTAAACAATTTTGCCATTTTTATGACAGTTTGTTTAGACTTTTACAGTAAAAGGATTACTGTAGAAGTCTGCCGGACCAAAGGCGATGAAGTCAGCGAAAGCGTTTTGTACTGCCTCTCGGGTTTTGAAGTTTTTCCCGCTTAAAAAATTGTCTATATTTTGAAAAAAGTAAGAACTCTGTTGGGCAAGGTCCGATGAGTACGGTGGGTGACAGAGAGCTGTAACTCTTGTAGCTTTTCGATGGTCTGTCGTGAAGTGTGTGCTCGCGCGTTGTCAAAGAGATTCTAAAGAGTTTTTTACCTTTTAAGTTGCGATATTACCAAAACCATAAGCAGTTGCTACAGTGTTCTTTATTACGAGCTATGCTGTATGCTGTTTCTACTAGCCCTATTACAACTCATTTTAAGATCTAATGTTGTGTAATTTTAAAGGGGTATATGATAAATCAAAGTCAAAATCATTATTTCGTATATACTTACACACATATACACGTATTTTTTTCTATCACTATTACCTATGGATGGTTCAATTCTATGAGTCCACGTAAGAAATCATTTTAAAAGGCATCCTTGGCTTACTTCTTTCTTCCTTAATGATCTGTTTCCAGCCAAAAAATTGAGCCTGGAAATCTGGGTAATATTGACACCCTCATAATACATTTGCAATTACGCAGTATGTAAATAAAAATACAATTCAAGTAAATCGAATAACAATAGCATCATTTCAGCGCTACAAAAACCAATGGCGTAAAAATTAAATAATGTTACCATTCACGAGTCATTATTTTATTGACATTTTAACACGACGCGATGCGGGAAACAGGATAAAGTGGTTTTCATTATACTAGTCCCAATTGGTTCAAAAATAAAATAAAAATATATTTTATACGAATTCATCGCAGCGAACCTGAGTGATTTTAACGCAAAATGCATGTAAATCGAAAAGTTGCTATTTGGAGATTGAAAATGACTCCACGCAATTATTAGCTCACTGTATATGTCTGTTTATCATACTTCCCCACGCTGCTCCAGTGCACATTAGATTTTTTTTATGGAAATAGCCGGCAAATGAGCTAACGATCTACCTGATGGTAAGTGGCTATCGACGCCCATGGACACCAGCGACACCAAAGGTATCACTGATGCGTTGCCGGCCAAGAAAGAGAGAAGAAAAAGAAAGAAAGAACTGGCTCTCAAGTGCCCAGCCGAAACACGACGAGTCATTTGGCGGCTGACTCATGCTCAAGGGTGGTAGCTATCCAAGCGAACCCCATGGAGAAATAATAATAGTAAAACAATTACTAGTCTGTCAGAAGCATAGCACCGAGACCCTTAGTGGCTGTAATTTGGCCTAGATTTATATGTAATACCTTTAAACGAGTAATTCTTGTATATATATATCGGTGAGGCCATGAATCTCCAGTGAAGGTCCAGGGACGGACCTCTTTATTCTACAGCGCTTGCCTGATGCAGAGGCTGGCATATAAGAAATGTCATGTCATATTTAGATTAGGGAATTGTCAAGAATGTAGAACAGATTATTATTGATCACGTAGTGTTGAAGTACTTTGGAATATTGATGTGAGTGTTAGGAGAACTGGAAATATATCATGGTGCAAAGTAAAAGAAATATCATTTCATAACCAATACCATAGAATACCTCCTTCTGCTACATCAGAAGTGATGGACGAAACATGCCCACAAATCGGAAAATAAATGAGGAATGACACTAGTTCAGATGACGTTTGAAGAAAATTTTGCAATGAGAAATGAAACAATACAAAACGCGATGAAATCAGAATGTGGAAGTTCATAATATAATCAACGTGGACAATGCAAAACGTAGTGATGCGACTTAGTGGACCTAGAGTTCATATTAACCAAGCCATCCAATGTGTCATGATGACCGAAGGAGTATGGATCGCAGATAAGTAGCCTTAGTCTAGCATCAAATGTGTTATCATACGAGTAACCTGATATCATACGAGTCAAATTAACCTTATTTATTTTTCAGTTGCGGAAAATCGATAAGACATGAAATAATGATCTACCACGGGAAACCAAGAGACCCAGGAGCTAACACTGAAACCGATGGTTCGCTTGGAGACATGTCTGCTGCAGGTGTAAGTCCCGTAGAGAAACTATGGTCGGTCTGGTAGTATAGTAAAAGAAGGTTTAATGATGATGATATGATGATATCGATTTAATGTGTCGCAACAATGGCTATTGTAAAAAAAAAGTGAGAAAAAATAAAGAGGAAAGTAAAAACAGAGGTAAAAAAAATAGTACCTACTAAAAAAAGTGTAAAAAAGAGTGAAAAAAGAGAAGTGAAAATGAAAGGTAAAAAAGAGTACCTAGTAACAAAATGGAATTACAAAAAAAAATTGAGTAAAAAAAGGATGTAAAAAAAGGTGTCAAAAAAAAAAGAAAAAAAAAAGGAAAGAAGTGTGAATAGAGTCCGGGCCAGCATAGAACTGAAGGGGCGATGTACCTGAAGAGTCTTGGAGAGACTGGGCCAGGAGTCTGCAGGGTTTGAACCGGACCAGACGACAATGACATAATTGCGACGTTTCGTAGAGTTTTATGAACCAGATTGGTAACCAAATGGCCAGACCATAGTTCTCTCCACTATGTTTTAAGTGTCCACATTTAAAAGATATCAGACTTAATGAGCGAATTATTCTTGACTATAAATTAATAATGATGAATGATAAAAATGAATATGAGTGAGGTTAATGTAGTCAGAATAGCCGAGCAAGATACTGTTGAGACTATTTTTACAGAATTCTTATGATCGCACGAGGCCGTGCGGGTCGTCAGCGATGGCCGCGTGAGTGAACACAAAAACAACGTGTTTCGGACCCAGCAGTTAGAGCAGACCACATGCTTTGATCCAGTGATGACGTACCAAGATAAATTAATCCGCGCACGAGGACGAGCGCACGTCAGGATAGCCGTATCGGTGAGGCCATGAATCTCCAGTGAAGGTCCAGGGACGGACCTCCTTATTCTACAGCGCTTGCCTGATGCAGAGGCTGGCATATAAGAAATGTCATGTCATATTTAGATTAGGGAATTGTCAAGAATGTAGAACAGATTATTATTGATCACGTAGTGTTGAAGTACTTTGGAATATTGATGTGAGTGTTAGGAAAACTGGAAATATATCATGGTGCAAAGTAAAAGGAATATCATTTCATAACCAATACCATAGAATACCTCCTTCTGCTACATATATAATTGGAATCTCGGAATCGGCTCCAAAGATTTTCATGGTTTCGGGGGCGATAAATCGATCTAGCTAGGATTCATTTTTAGAAAATGTCTTTTTATCGGTGTTTTCAGGCAATGATAAACTTCTACAATATACTCTTCCTGACATCTATTGGCAAGTAGCAATACTAAAGCTACTTCAGTAAATGACGTTGCCTGACATCTATTGGCAAGTAGCAATACTAAAGCTACTTCAGTAAATGGCGTTGTTAAGCAACACTAAACCGAGCAAAGCTCGGTCCGGGTACTATTTATTTATACTCCAAAATCGTAGAACAATTTTTTGATTTTTTTTCATGGTACCTCCCCTACAGGTAACGTGAGGATAATTTTTTTTCGTTGCGTACCCCATAATGTGGGGTATCATCAATAAGGTCTTTCAAAAATATTATGAGTCTTCTAACAATAAGACCATTTTTGGTTAGAGTCAAGTGGGAGACACTTGACTCTAACCAAAATTGCTGCCTGCTGGCTAAATGGTTGGAGTTGGACAAGTTAAAAAATTCTCAAAAATAGGTTATATTATATTATGATGAATATTATAAGAAGTTAATGATTAATAGTCGATAAACTTAGTACTTCGGAACACTACATTGCGCGTGGGCACACACGCACTTGCCCGATTTTTTATGAAATACCACATCAGGTGTGAATAAACAAAGTCGTATAATAATACATTGGTATTTATTTCGTCATGTACGAATCACAGGTTAAACAAAAGTCAACAAATATTTACAAAGACAAATAAAAAATGCAGATTCGACATTCTTCACTGAGTATCATGCCTTAATACGTGCCTGTTATGAGCAAGTTAGTAAATAAAGAAAATTCTTAAGCGACTGGTTTGTATGGATGGTCCTCGAGGTACTTCACAAGCCGGACGACGTAGTCTGGGTAGGGGACCGGAGCTGGAGTAGTAGGCAGATGAGAACCCTAAAAAACAATGAAATAAAATGAATAAGTTCAATAGACCTAATAAAAAAGTAAAAGTCACAACCCATACTGGGCTAGGGTCTTCTCTCACAATGTGAGGGGCGCATGCCATAGTTTACCAAGTATGGATTCTTCACACACACACCTTCAAGAACATTATGGAGAACTCTCAGGTGTGCAGGTTTCATCATGATGTTTTCCTTTACCGAAGCAAGTGATAATTAACTTCTAATACGCACATATTTTATGAAAATTAGAGGTGCTTGCCAGAATTCGAACTCTGGCCCATGCGTTATAATATGCTTTATCTTAATCATTTTTCATAAGTATGAAAGAAACAAAACACTTAAGCCTTCTGTATCCTTGCTTCTTATTATAAATAAGAGGATTAAACTATTACCTGAGGTTGGTAACCAAACTCGTTAGCGATGTATGTCAGTTGAATTTTTTCACCATCGGGGGCGACGTATCCGCTGTTTCCAGTCACCTCAAGAGCAACTTCATCCTGCAAAAATTGAATGCAATTAAAAATATTAAACCTGTTTTCTGCATTTTTTTGTAGTCATTAATTTATGGAGATCAGTTCAAAGAATGAAATAAATAAAATCAATTTGAATATTGTGAACATAGTGAACAAATAACGATTCATCTATCTTTGAGTCAAAGCCAAGCTTCTCTGCTCGTGGTAAACCCAGGACGAACAACGGATTACGGGACCAAAGACGAACTAATGTAAGTCGATAAGCTCTACCGCATTTATAATTCCGACAGTACAGCAGACAGTAAGTACTACAAAATCCTTCCTCTAAAATCATCCCCGAAATTCGCTATAGTTCTAAAGTCTACCGTGACATGTTACAATAGTTTCGGTCGCTATAAAAGAGTGATCTCTCTTTACCTTGTCGAAACTTCTTACCTTGTTCAAAAATTTGACTTTGCCATCAGCGTTCGCATAAATGCCGTTGTCAGTTTCAAAGCCATACTGGAAGTTGCCCTCAGGTGACTGTTGGGACACGCTTTTGACAACAACGGCCGCTGGGTCGGATACGGCGGCGTAAGCACACGCCAAGCTGCATACTACAACCAGGAAGGATTTCTGGAAAATAACAGGTAATTAGTGATTTTATGATAAATATTTCCGCTGTAGAGATTTATTTATTTAAATAATAATAATAATAACTTGGAAGACTTATCGACGAGTCATTGTGCAGATAAAGGTTGATAATATACAATATTATTCCTGTAAAAGTTTATTATTTTTTTTGTTGTTATTTTTACTAACGCTTATTTTTACTAAAATACTAACTACTTAATACCTTTTAAAATATTTTACTCACTAATAGCTTTTTACTAACTTTTCATTAGCTTCACTTTATTTTCGCTTTTGCTTCACTTCTTTTAACTATTTCCTTTTAGCTTTTTCTATATTTTTTATTTCAATACAGAATGTATAAAACCGTAAATGATTTAAAATATAATTTATGAGAGGTGCCATGGTGACTTAGACCGTATGTTTGTTTAGACCTAACCTGCAACACAAGTCATGTTTAGTTTAAAAGGACCCCGCACTAATTGTTTGGAGAATACACGCAATATGGGGGGTCGTGCCTATTGGGACTCTTGTTTGGCATGATTAGGACTACAACATACTAAAAATTCAGAATGATTCCGCAGAAATTGAAAAAATAGACTTTGAGGGGGAAGTGCCCCCTGGAGGACAAAATACGCATTTGGGGGGGTTGTGCCCATTGGGACTCTTGTTTGGCATGATTAGGACTACAACATACTAAAAATTCAGAATGAATCTGCTGAAATCGAATAAATATACTTTGGGGGGAAAGTTCCCCCCTGGAGGAAAAAATACGCATTTGGGGAGGGGTCGTGCCCATTGGGACTTTTCGTCAGTACGGTTAGGGCTACAACATACCAAAAATTCAGACCAATCCGCTGAAACACAATTTCCATACAATTAGTGCGGGGTCCTTTGGAAATCTTTAGATCCTGCTTAATATTATAAAATGTGAATGTTTGAATGGATTATTGAATGGATATGGAATAGGATACTTAATACCCCAAAAAACGTGGGCGAAGCCTATGATAATATTCGTAAAAATATTACCAATTGATTAAAAATAACCGTATTACAAAAATATTTCTTGTCTTACCATGTTGACTGATCAGTGTTCTGATACGAATGAATATTCTCTTATCAGAGACATTTCTTTATATATTCTAAAGTTTCTCTCATTTAAACAACCTTGTTTTGTAAATTATATCAAAAAAAGGTTAATTTTTTATCTTTTTCTCATACACATTTACCGACTTTTGACATTTGGTGTTACAAAAAGTGAAACTAGTTTTGTAAATGCATAAAGAATAGCTAGATCAATTATTTTGATTAGTAGTAGAAAAAAATAAAATTAATGCTTGCATTATACATTTATGCGTTAATACGCTATTTATAATCCAATCTTTAACGCTATTCATTATCACCTTCTCCAATTCGGTTGGGTACACCACATACATAGATAGTAAAACATGTCTGTGGTCCACACCATAATACCACCATAATACAGGACCCTCTCCATTAAAGGGGCTAGGTGAGGACACCCATAGTTTTTGAGTTTTTTTTACTAGTATTTTGAGGTTAAGTCTGTGAATACAGCTCAATATTTGTCAATACTAGTCTAAATATTTATCTCAGGTGGTGGAGGAAGAAGTAAAATTTCGACCTCCATATGGAAAGACGTAACAGTACTAAACTCACCAATTTTAGAAAAAAAAATTACAAAAATCATTATATTTACAAAGTTACATATTATGCAATTTTAGACAGAATTTAGGGGTTTTTAATTCACAAACAGGCTTACGAACGTCTCCGGCGCTGCGGGAAATGCACGGGCGTTGCGGGCGCTCCGCCCTTGTGTAACAAACTACAGGCCCTTCATGAGAGCCTAAGCGGGGCTGGTCGCCGCATTCGATTAAAGCCGATTAAAGGATACTAAAACCAACTCAATTATTGCCTTAAGTAGTATTAAGTGTGTCTGTAACTGTGAGTAGGAAAAAAATAATCTCGGTAGTTTCTTGGCGCTTTTTCTCCCGGAACCACTCACGGTAGGGATTTCTTGAAGCGATAGCGTAGAGTGACATTCGAAAAGCGTTTGTAACAAACCTGCTTCGAATAAAAATTATTTCATTTCCACACAATAATTATAAATAAGTTTGTATGATTTTAAGAACATGATCTTTTTCAATAGTTCACAAATTATGTTTTTGCACTTTACAGCTAAATGATATGTTTGATCATAAAAATAGGTACACAAAACTGTCGATAATGCCATTATCTGTAAAAATTCTTACCTTATTTTTCCCAAGACAACCATTTATCAGCATTAGGCGAATTTATGCAAGCTTACCCTTATTTTTAAACTAATCAGACTGGACTAATTAGTAGGTAACTAATCAGTTATCTTATACATCAATGACACATACTGCAGCGGCAAAGTTCATGACCTTAGTTTTCTGATCAATATTGACAAAGATTAAGGATTTATGGCCGATTTATCGGATTAATCAACATTTAAAAATATCATGCTTCTGCAAATAAATAAATAGTTAAAACCTACTTTATAATATGATGATGATGGTTTGAGTTTTTGTGATTTTATTTGTGTGAACGTCTGCTAAATATTCCTACTGCTTTACTAAATAAAATTACTTAGAGAAAAACTACAATGATGTTTAAAATAAATTCATGGCCCCACGATCTATGAAATCCATTCTGAAAAAACTTGGTACTTAAATTTACGGAATAAACCGAATAGAACGTCGGAGCTTAAATAATTGTATGTGGAACTTGTTGACAAGAGCTTACATAATAATCTAAAAATTTAACAAAAAAAACCGACACCAAATTAAGGACACCTTTCCAATAAAAAAAGAAACATCGCAATCGGTTGGCGTGTTATTGAGTTATTCGTCCATTTGTCGCGCACATACTTAATGCTTTAAGACTATATATATAAAAGTATATGGTTTTCTCATGGATTCCACTATCGGATCTCGCAAAGGAGATCCCCAATTTTCGGCCCCGAACCATATGTAATCTGTGTTAGAACATCGGACTAGACAAGAGTAAACTATATACCAAAAAATTCGTCTTATTTATAAGATAAACATATTTAAATCTTAGCTTCAGCTGCTCTTGCCAAATGAACAAAATAATGCAAAAAAGTTTTCACAGTATTTACCTCATTACATACGATGTTATAATCGATTGAATCGATTGATAATTATCGATTGATGGAACTTAATAATATGTTTTATATATTATTTATTGATTATAATTATAATATTAATTTAATTTTAACATATTCTCGTATTCCATTTAAATCAAAACTATGTAATATATTATAATTACCATTTAATCGTTACGCTAATTTTATTAAATTACATTTCGAATATTTTGACATCGATTAATCGATTGACAACAAAGATGATGTAATCCCTAATAATGTCATTTTGGTAACCATAGTATTTATAAATAACATCACTGTATTGTCATATTTGTCATCGATCTTTCATCTTTCTACGTTCTTTCTAGTTCTTGTATATTTTTACTATCAAATATTTTCAGCGTATTTGGAGTCCTATTTACTATTGAAACTCATCGACACGCACATAGTGATTTTAATTTTCTATTGTATTCGCTTTCGTACTTGTGTTTTGGTGAATGTGTTTCGCAGTTTCGCTACAATTTCTTGCAAACCAATACTATATGAATATGGACTCCTTAATCGCCTGTTTTGTGACTGACAAAGGTTCAGAATAAGTCCAGAACACTGGATAATGTACCCTATACATCTTTAGAAGATCAGGAGGTTGCTGTGGCCATACTTACAATGGGTATATTATGGTATCTTGATTGGGCAAGGTACCAACGAAATATAGCGCTTCCTGCACAACTAGACGAAATATTAATATAATATTATAATGATAACTAATAAAATCTCTTGAAATATGTAATAGCTTTTATTAAACAACCTTTTTATGACATTCGTTTTGGGTGAAAACCATTGAAGTAGTAGATAGTATAATAGTCACCCGCCAACTTAGTTTTAGCCATTAAACTCGTAGTTTATGTGTTAGTATTTTTGAGAAACTTTTTATTTTATTACGTTTGTAATGATTATTCGTAGGTATTTGGTTTATAGTAAGTGCAACATACATATCAAATAGCACTGTGACACGAGTATGACATAATCATAACCTATAATTAAGGTGATTCATTCTAGGATTTCCTTAGTTGGCCATTGCTGACAGCCGTGAAAATTGGAGAAATTAAACCTTTTGCAATGATCTAATTGACAGCCAATTTCCAGTCTTGTCTACTTAGGCCTGAGTTTCTATGGAAGCTGGGGTTCTCCTTTAAGTGGTGATTGTCATATGGTACCACCACATGACAAACATCAGGTTTTAATTAAAAAAAGAATCGTCAAAATCGGTTCTCCAAGTCGAAATTTTTGAGGTAACAAACAGGAAAAAAATACAGTCAAATTGAGAACCTCCTTTTTTTGAAGTCGGTAAAAAGTTGTTTTTTTTACTTGATCCATAGAAATTCGTGTTTTAAATATCAATTTTTATTGTTTCAGACATACACAGCCACTCAAATAAGTATAAATCTATTATTATCACGGTGTTCTTGGAATCAATGGAAAAAAGCACAGACACCTATTCACATAATTTATTCAACTCGTAAAGTTGAACACATTCCAATACATAATTATAATATTTTCCCTGACGATGGCCTTGACCGGTCATCCATACAAGTTTCAACGTGAACAATGAATTCTATCTCAAACAAGTTCCATTTGAACCTGATTCGATAGTTTTTGTTTTACTTATAATAATATAAAGAAAACCAAAGTCAACTAGAGGATTTTTTAGGAATGTACTCAATTATTAGAAAAGATAATAAAATAAGCAGTTGATCTTTCAAAACAGAATTGCAACGAAAATTAGGTATGTGTTCTTGAATTTATAATCGTCAAATCGTTTATATACTTACCTACTTCCATCAGTTTAATGAGTCCTTTTTCTTAAATCCAACATTATCAAAACGTTGCTATCTCAAGAATTATGTAATCAACTATTAGATACCCGGAGTGTTCCACTACTTAAAAAAAATCTGATGACAATGACAGATGATCAGTGTTTTTGTGTTGACGTTGACGTTGATCTTTACATAATATGTAATATGTTTACATAATATGTAAAATTATTATCTTCAAACCAAATTATTGTAGGTACAGGAAAAGTGGAAAATCGTCTTTATCAATGAACCGCATGTCTATAATGCATTGTTTTAGTAGTCTCAAACCACCTTTGGATTATCGCCTTTAAAATGAAATCATTTTGAGGCATAACGGTTGGATGGTTTCAGAGTCTATAAAGGACATCCGTACAAAATTTTTTGTGTTTTAAGTTTTATACATATAGTTTTATATATCAATGAGTTATCAAAGGAAGGTTTATTTTGACACGTTTTTTCACGTTTATGTGAAGTCTGGTGTCCACGTAAGCATTATGACACAACATTATGACAAGAGATTGACCTGTAGCTTTGCAACCCAGTACAATACAATACAATACAATATTCTTTATTGTGCACACTAGAAGTACATAAAATATTACAATTTAAGTATTACAGACAACCTAAGAGGACACAGTCGTTCAAGAAACGCGTAGGTAGAGGTGCAAACAGTAAGAAATTTACGAACTAATAGTAGTACCACAAATAGTATTTATAGATTCCAGTAGCGAGACACTGTATCAAGAGCTGTATAATGATAATTTGGGGATATTAAAATAACAGATCAATTTATATAACAATTATTGTGATGACGTTTGAAGGACGGGTATGTTCGTGATTTTAGACACTAGCAAGTCATCCATGGAGTGGCATCATCCATCCATCCAACTCTCGACCACATCTGATGTTACCGTACGATCCATCACTCAAGACTGACACCAACTTGTCTTGTAATGGGCTGTTGTAAAAAGGGTTAAGCAGTAAAAGAGTATTAAGATATTATTCACATTATTATTATACTAGGAAATCGCCCTCGCAATGCTTCGGGAAAAATAGTGGAAAAAAAATATAATATATCCTATGTCACCCGGGGATACTGTAGCTTCCCAACAGTGAAAGAATTTTTCAAATCGGTTCGGTAGTTTCGGAGCTTATTCAGTGCAAACAATCAAATCTTTCCACTTTATAATATTAGTAAGTATATATATATAGATAATGGCACGGAATAAATTGAATATTAGTACTCCAAACTCATAACTCATACACTTAATGTCTGAACCTAATCCCTCTCGTGTTCAGATATAGTCACTTCAGTCTATGATACAGCGTAATAGTTATTTGCTCTAGAGAAAGAACACCTTTCATAACTGCAGCTCAAAGGTAAGTCACCTCCCCTGTGAGATCATCTATGGCATTTCTTTCTTTGATATGCTGCTTTGAGATTGTATCGTTGCTGCAAGCGTTTTAAGTACGTAGAACAAGGTCATTGAACTGATCCAAAGAAATTGTTGTTTGTTTTTCAGAACTGAAAATAAAACGTGACGAGAAATCTTGGTATCGTTAATAAGTACATCTCAAGTATAGTGACTCTCAAGTGTTTGAAAATACATAATTGAAAAATATTATATTTTTTATCATTAACAAATACCTAGCCTGGAACCAATGGTATGTATAAAAGAGGGATCTAAGTTCAAATCCTAGCACGCACCTCTGATTTCCAAAAATGATGCACGTATTATTATAGAATTTAATTATCACTTGTTTCGGTGAAGGAAAACATCGTGAGGAAACCTGCACACCGGAGAGTTCTCCAAATTGTTCTCAAACGTGTGTGAAGTCTACCAATCCGCACTTGGCCAGCGAGGTAGACTATGGCCTGTACCCCTCACATTGTGAGAGGAGACTCGAGCCCAATGGGACAATTATGGGTTGTGACTTTTTATAAAACAGGCATGGCACAAAGACCATATAGACGTATTTTATCAAAATTGTTATATGTATGTATGAACCACTTTGATTTAGGCTAGACAATTTAACAAATTGCCTCGTCTATTGTTCACTGTAAGGGTGAGGCCACACGAGCGTATTTGTTGAGCTGTGCGTCGTGTGAAATGAGTCGATTTTATACTAAAGTCCGAACTCAATTTGCGATGCCATGTGGTACAGAGAGGACTTTATTGACTCATTTTTCACGACTGACAGCTCAAAAAACATGAACGTTTGGCTTCACCCAATGATATTAAACTATAGATACGTTACGCCCTTACAAATCAACCAAAAAATCTGTTCCAACCGAGCTACAACACACACACGTTTATCTTTTGTTTCACTACACCAATCACTATTACATTGGTAAATTATGTAAAAGGGATGGCACTACTAAAACCATAATAGTGAAAAAGACAGCTAGACGGCCTCACTCAGAGGCAGCTATCAACTGTCTGAATTAAAATCGCTATACTTGACTAAATTCGACTGACGTAATTTCAGCGCCGTCTTGGCATATCTACCTCTTTTATACATAATATTATATCATTGGCTTCACCCTAAGGAGTACTAAGGAGAGAGATTGACTTTGACTCCAGATGAATAGAGACCTGCTTTTGAAATAATTTTTAACAAAAAACTAACCAAGTTCAAATAAAACATCATCAACGTAGTCGAAGTCAATTGAATACGCATTGTTAGGGATAACTCAAAAACTACTCGTTAGATCTTTCTCAAATTGAAATGAGACTACATGACAAGCACCAGCTTTTGAATGTAAAAAGAATCATCAAAATCAATATATCCAGTAAAAAGTTATGAGGTAACATACATATAAAATATACTACAATAGAACCTCCTCCTTTTTTTGAAGTCGATTTAAATATTCCGACATCTGGTTGGACACCACTGATTGTATAGTACATACTGTTGTTACTATGGGTACCTTTTATTTGTTATAAATTCTTGAATTTATTGTAGTCTTTACACAAGCCTACGTGTTACGATTTCCTCAGCATTATGACAGAATGATTTTATTATACAAACCTGTTAAAAACTTCTAGGTACTAGGTATACATGTCTGTGTTGGTACAAAACGAACGAAAACGGTGTTGCACACAAAACGAGGTGAAATAGCGACCACTCTTGTAACCTTTATTTAAATATAAGGATTGGAATAGCCTTCCTGCGTCCAGTTCCCACCCGCCTATGACGTGGATGTCTTCAAGAAAAGAGTGATCACATCTACTTACCATTAGGTGGAATTGTGGTCAAGCATTAGATAGATAGATAGATAGATTACTCATTATTGTACACACCAACTATGCTATTGACACAATAAAATACTTAAAAATTGAGGTACAAAAGGCGGTCTTATCGCTATAGAGCGATCTCTTCCAGACAACCTTTGGGAGGAGGACACAGTCCAATAGGAATAGGCATTAGCTTATTGTAACTATAATAAAAAAAATAGAAGTTTATTTGTAAACCAAACACAATTGCAAAATCTATGTATAAGACAAAATACACATTTTTTCGTCGTGCTATACATTAGCCGTTTGATTGCTTCAATCGTGGATTTAAAATGGATAAAAATCGAGCAAAAGTAGACTTTAATAAAAGCGCAAGGTCAAGCGCAAATCGTAGTAGCGATGATAGGATGCCGTAATATCAAAATTGTAATGGAGATTGTCCATTGAACGAAACTTTAACCAAAGACTATTCGACGTACGAAAAAACGGTGCCGTCGACTTTATTCACCTGAGTTAATTCACCCAGGTGTCTTAAGTCTACTTTTAGTGTACTTTATTCACCTATGCACCCAGCATTAGCAGTATTTTGTTGTTTTTATTAGACTATACAGTATACAAGTCAAAATAAAAAAATGCTCATATTCTCTACAAGTATTTTCAAAATTTAAGGCCTCGAAGTCCAAACGACATTTAAGGTATTTATTTAAATATTTTAATTAAATAAAATACATATAATTTCCCAACTGGTTTTTCATGTAACTACGGAACACTAAAAAGGATAGACGACATCGTATGGTATTTAGACAAGCTACAATTAACGAATTATAAAACTTTTTAATCGTCTCTTTGGGTTGACCTATGGACATAGGATACTTTTTTATATTGATAAAAACTGGTTACATCACGTTAAAGGTTAATGAATAAAAAACTTAGTTTTTAAATATGACTATGCTGTTTAATTCCAGCCAGATATCTACCATTTAAGGTATTAAGGCAGGTAGTGAAGCAAGGAACCCATATTATATAGATTCTGATGCCGAATGATGAGATGATAGGTGATATTAATCTGATCAAAAAAAAAGACGAGGATCTTAATTCGGTTGTATTTTTGTATTTGTTATCTCTGAAATTCGATATTTATGAGTATTATTTGTAAAGCACACACGATCAAGTATACTTGTCAAGTTTGCAGTTTGAGATGATGCGGCAACCAGTTTGCATAAGATATACTTGATAGCTATACTTGATCTTGTATGGCCAGCATTGTAGACACCATTTTATTTAAAGCACTGCCCCAACTCAGAGTCACTTAATGGTTATTTAAATCGCTCCTTAGTACATAATCACAAAAAATTACTCTCAAAGTCAGTTTAAGGACAATTAAAGTTAAGTATACAAATATCTTTACATTATTTAATAATTTAATGTTGATTAACATTTAAGTTTTTGAATGTGAAGTCAAATCAACCACTCATCATTGACACTGACAGTTTGCGGTACTGCCATAAATAAAATAGCGTAACCTCTTTATTTTATTTTAAAGAAAAAACTATTTTGCAATGTTTTTTATGTAAGAAAAAACAGAAAACGATTTTCTTGTTGTCATATTAGAATAAATCATAATTCTAAAAGCATGAAAATAAATATTATCTTGGATTTACTATTAACGTAATTTACGTGTGGCTACACAAACACTTCATCGATATGATTATCGATAAGGCTATTTGAAGTTGGACCGCACTAAGGTCACTTAAAGTTAGCAATATGACTTTGAGATGAATCGTTACTTAACATATTTAATGTCAATTAGTTATGGACTGCTTACGGCTAAATAAACGAACCTTCCTGAGTTGGGGCGTAAGTAACTATTGTTGTTTCGAGCTTAGCACCGACTTTAAACATGTCAGTAGTTAGCACATAATGTAATATTTTATTGTGACTAATAATAGTTACTTATAAGTAAAACTTAAAGTTCAGCTTGTCATTCAGCCATTTTCCACTTTTAGGCCCATTTCGTAATTTTTAACCGACTTCAAAAAAAGGAGAAGGTTCTCAATTCGACTGTATTTTTTTATGTTTGTTACCTCAGAACTTTGGATTGGATGAACCGATTTGGATGATTTTTTTTTAATCGAAAGCTGGTGCTTGTCGTGTGGTCCTACATAAATTTGAGCGAGATCTGACAATGGCATCCATGTCAAAATCATATAAGTCTTAAATTTGCATTACTAACTCAATATCGCGCCAACCGATTTCGATGTTACTTTTTTTATTGGATGCACTTCATTTGAAGTCGGTTATTTTTTTGTTAAAATGTTAGATTATCCCGTAAAAACTACATAATGTTGTTACCAGTTTAGTTAGTTTGCATGATTTAACTTGCAATTAAATAAGCAATTCTAGTTTTATAAATGTGGTACCGGATCAAATCTTCTGCACTTTTTAATGGATTATTGTATTTTTCTGACTGCAAAAAGGAGGTGGTTCTTGTGTGTCTAAATACAATAGTATCTAAATACTAAAATATTAGATATGTATTTTTTAGTTATAACAGTCACAACAACAATCAACAAAGCTTATTCAGCCTACGCCGATACTTATTAATTGAAGACAAACTTTCCATCCGTTTTCAACCATAGGGCGTGAACCTAAGATATGGCGTAGTTCAAGCACATGTTTAACTTGCAATGTCATACAGTGTAATAAGATAGACATATAATACATTATTTGTTTTCATACTATCAATGTCAAAATATCGTTGACAACGGAATCTATTACTCTACTTCCGTCGTCTGTGAATAACTTGAAGTAAGTCTTTAACAATCTTTAACAGCTTTTAAACTCGGTTCGGTAAGCTTAGTAACGAAATTTGTTAAATAGCCAGCTAGGAAATTAGCAGTAATTTCATATTGTGTTCGGGAATCAGAGCAAAAACAGTGTTGACATTCTGAAACAATAATATAACAGCCTTTGTAAGCGTTGATTTATGTGTCTACGGTGAATTGCGCTAGTGACTCATTTACTGGTGTTGTTCGGTATTTTGTTAGGATAAAACGTCCATTACTCTGCTTTTGTCGTTCGTAAACGATCGAGTGAGTTATAAGGCGAGTTTTGCCTTCTTTCCACGGTTATTTACTTGACCATTGCATGCAAGGTGCATAATAAAGCCGTATTGGAGTTGCTTATTAACCCCAATCCCATGCCCATGGGTTTTGTAATGTAGCATCCGATTTTTAAATATATGTCTTTAAATATTTATGATTTTTTTAATGAATAGTTTCCATCCATCCGTCAGCCCTTGGAGGCATTACTGGACATAGGCCTCCCCTAACTTGTGCCACTCTGACCGGTCCTGAGCCTTCTGAATCCAGCGGATGCCCACTGTCTTCTTCAGGTCGTTAGTCCACCTGGTCGGAGAGCGTCCTATGCTCCTTTTTCCGAGACGTGGGTGCCATTTGAGGAAGAAAGCTTCCCCAATGGTAATCGGTCTTTTGAACTATGTAGCCAGCGAGCCCATTGCCACTTCAGCCGGCTTAATCGTTGAGCTTCGTCGGTTATCCTAGTTCGTCTACGGATTTCATCATTTCTGATGCGATCACGCAGAGAAATACCGAGCATAGCTGTCTCCATAGCTCGCTGTGTGACTACAAAATTTAATTAGTAATTTAACTTTAATTAAAACCATAATAAGTAATTTCAAAAACGTTCGAAAAAAAAATCTTTTGTTTTACTTCAAAAACACAATGGGGTCACACACACTCACTTGTACAGCATGCGAAGAGCGACATATCACTAAACTAAAATTCGTCTATCGTGTTTCGCCTTGTCACCCACTACTTTCACCCGTTGCACCCCTCACCCCATCCCGAATGATTTAAGATATATATATTTGCTTTGTTTTTATCATCCACCGTTTCAAACGTACCCACGTCCTAATTTTTTAATTCTCGTGACTTATTTATTTTTAACTTAATCGTCATTTGTTACAATGCCAAAGAACTTTTACTTCAGTCATACCACATCTCTACACACTGAATATGTTTCTACCTTCCTATTCTAAGCGATACCCACATCAAAAGAATAAATACAAATTGTATTAAATCTCTATACACCAAAAATACAATTAAATGTCTGTCTCTCCTATATTTATAATGAAGAAACACATAATATTCTCTCCCTAGAGGACAATTTATGAACACACTTAGCGGCGAAAGCGGTTTATTATGAGAATAATTCATGAATTTCGTATTACTACGAAGTATTAAGGCACATATTTTATACCCTGCTCTTGTTATCTGTTATATTAAAAAATATATACATTATATTTCCAATAACGATCGTAATATGTCTTTTGCCTCTCCGTTTAATCATTTTATCAGCAAAACATTAACAATAGGTGCTTTAGGTAAGGGATTTTTTAACAGTTTATTGAGCTTTGTATGTATGAATTACCTACGTAGTTACGTATTTGACATCAATGGCTTTAATCCATTGGCACTGGCAACTTAAGAGTCTTTCCTCGTAACTATCTAAAAATAGGAGTAAAAATAGGAGTTGGAAGTCACTTTTATACAATACAAACCAACTTCGTCAGTTTTGGAGTTATAATTATGAATTTTTTTAAGTAACTTTATACTCGTAGTTATGAATAAAAGTAACTAAGTAAGTAAGTGAGTGTTTACTTTAACACATTTTTTTAGAAAATCATCCCTTAAAGGGTGATGGAACTTAGTACGCAACTTCGTCATTAAGACGCTTTTATTAGCTTCATACGTATCTATGTATGTAGGTAACGGTAATTTTGAACATGATTTTGACCTCCTTCAAAACATCGGATTAAATCGAAATTCGCAGGCGGATCCCCTATTTCACCTTTATCCCCTATTTCGCCCCCTTGGGGACTTTTGAAAAATCCTTCCTTAGTGGATACCTACGTCATAAGAAGTATATACATAATGTGTGCGAAATTTCAAATTTCTAGCCCTAAGGGTTTGGCCTGTGCGTTAATATATCTGTCAATCACTTTTGCCTTTTGTATACAGACATGAACAGTCTTTAGGAATAGTAATCTGTGATAATAATGGCCATCTATACTAACTACTACTACATGGTTATCTAAATCTCTTCGGATGCTACATCGAAGTATAATAGTTATTATACTACCATTACACGCTTTCGCAAAAATCGACCCACCATTTTTTATTATTATATTATAATATAACAAGACTTCATGATTCTCATATTTCAGTTATTTTAAATTATTAATGTAACTTGTTTATTACTCGGAGTTAATGGGAAATCTACAATGAACATATTTTTTCCTAAGAATGAACCTCAAAAATATTATCGTAAAAACTGATACATTTCCTGCCCTAAACAGATATCTTTATGTTTAATAGCACCATAATTCCCATTTATTAAGGACGTATTTGGTGGGTGATAGTAGTTTTTTGAATATATGTAAATACAAAGATTTAATATATAATATCTTTGTGTAAATACAAACCATTATATTATTTACATTATGACCATGTGGTTGAAAAGCATTATGCGGAAACCATTGAAGGGTTTTTTAATTTCATTTATGGACGAACTATGAACATCTCGAATAGGTTCCTTCCACTCATCATTTAATTTATTTTCATTCCACTTCTCATTTAATTTATTAACCCAAGGATTAATTTTCCCCACAGCAAAGCAAGGATGAGTTTGTCGGTGAATTAAGAATAGGCTATAATTATTACAATCATGCAATGCAAGTTTGTAGGTGCAAGTGCAAAGGTGCAAAGTAAAAAACTCAGTTCATCGATGTTATTTCATTCCTGATTTAGATAAAAAAACCTGCACATATTTTAAGATTAACATGTGTTTTTGGAGGAATACGTTTTCCCATTTACGTTTTACGTAGGTATTTACTTATTTGTTGGCGCACCGCAATAGCTTTCAGATATTCCTGTATTTAATTTAAGGTTATAATATATAATGGCAATTATTGAAGGAGGTTTTTTGTTAATATCGTTTAATATACAGTATAATGTGTATATCTAATAATGTAATATTTAGGTTACCTGATAAATAAAACTAAATATTAAACGCCTGATAGTTTTCAAAAGCAAATTCATCGTTCATCAGGATTCCTCTTACTAATAATACAACAACTATAATAGGTATGTCAAATAGGTGTATAAAATAAAATAATTCTTTTATTTGTGTGATTTACTTAATATTTAACTGTAGAAGAAAATTTTATCGTCCAAGGATGAATGTGGAACTATCCTGGATTTGAGAAGTTGTATGGGGAACCTACTCACCAGAGTCCCTAATTTCAATTACAATCGTTAATCGTTTAGGCGCGTTAATGTGTTTGTGGTTTCGCGAATATTAATGGCGAATATTAAGCATTATTTCATTATGCTATAATATATTTGTTTATCCCATATTCCATTGTATCTGTAGGTACTTTTGATTGATATTAAATTGAATGTTTTTAATATTATGTTAGAACTTTTAAACAATGGTGTACGTACATATGTACCTTGTTAGGAGCACTTGTGAAGAAAGGCTGACATTAATATACATAAATGTAGTTAAGTATTAAAATTAATAACAACTATTAATACGTAAGCAACAACAGATGTAACAAAAGGTGAATATAAACTAGTGTTAAAGGTTTAATTTTACTGTAACAATGCCTATAGATAACTTACAGTAAGACAAGAGTAGTTTAGGACAGCTATACCCAACCTGCGGCCCGCCGGAATCTTGAGTGCGGCCTGCCGGACTTTTGTGGTTGGCCTATCTGATGTTACATTATTTTAAACCATTTTGAATTTCGCGGCCATTAGAAAAATTGAGAGTGCACTGAATAAATAGGTCCGAACCGGCATTTGTGCATTGCTTTTATTGATACGGTAATTTACCGTAATATAAGGCAATTTATTCATTTATTTTTAAAATTTTAGCAGACCTATGATTGTATCACGGCAACACGTCATTTTAGTATTTACGTAAGCCTTTAGGACCACAATATTGAATTTGCAAAATGTTGAATTTTTATCGCGTTGAATTGGCAAAATGTTGAATCCCAAAATTTTTAATGCGTAAAAGTTGAGTAGCTAAATCCAATCGTCCAATTGACCTTGTAAGTGGCCTAATTATTTAAGTTTATCTATCTATCAGCCTTTTAGAATCCACTGCTAGACATAGGTCATAGGCAACCCGTAATTGGAACCACTCTGACCGGTCTTGGGCCCTCTGAATCCAGCGGTTTCCCACTGTCTTACATAGCATGGTAAATTACATGTATAATACACCAAATCTATCGTTTTCCGAGCCTGTATTGGTTGATGAGCGAGAATTAAACATTTTAGAAATTCAAAAAATTCTATTTTTACGAATCCAACATTTTGGAATTCAAAATGTGGCGAACTCAACATTATGGTCCTGAACGATGGTAAATATGGCTGATCGTGTGTTGTGTCCCTAAACACTGCAATGTATTTGAATCATCAGGGAATAACAAAAAAAGTAAAAATGTATGCAATGAACGCGTTGTTTAAATCAATGTGTAGTATTTGCCCATTTTTTTCTTACGGGCCGTGACACCATAGCTAACACGAGTTTGTGGCCCTTATGAAAAGAAGGTTGAGGACCACTGCTCTAGGAGGTAACTTGGCAAGATTTCTAGTTTAGATAAGTATTCAGTAACGCATGGTCTCAGGTAGATAGTGGTTTCCTTACTATGAAGCTGGATAGTGATAACTATACATGGTCGTTAGTGTACGTCGTAGGCGACATAGCTCGCATTACAAATTTACAATACCTTGCGTTATCTACATAATTATGTAAGTAGTTACTATAAATATTTAATAGTTACTGGTAACTGCCCTCACTTTGCTTCGGTTTTCGTATTTTTTGAATAAAATATAGCCTATGTTACTCAGAAACAACAGAGTATCCTAGATGAAATAATTTTTGTAATCGGTGCAGTAGTTTTAGAGTTTATCCACTACCAACAAATAAACGAAAAAATTTAATCTTTCTTCTTTATCTCAATATATTATTATATAAATTTCGTGTCACGTTGTTTGTTTGCAATGGACTCCTAAACTACTTAACCGATTTTAATCAAATTTTATTTGCACACCGTGTACAGTTTGATCCAACTTGATAGCTTAGCTTACATCTCAATTTATTGTCAAAATTTTCGCATGCGAAGCTGCGGGCAACGGTGGTACAGCTTGAGATGAGTTACATAAATTACATATTTCTCACATTTAGCTACACATAAGCTTGCAAATATTAGGTATACATAGATGATAAAAGTTAATTTAAAGGTAATCAATTATATGGTACGAGTATAACGACTTATTACCGTGCACACTAGGCCTTAGTTTAACTTTTTGAAGTGAAACTTCTTTAGAATCGTTAGTGATTTGAAACCGGATGCAACGACAGGTAAGATAATATAACCGCTAATTTCGACTTTCAACTTAACTCCTCCGTAGCTCAATGGTCAGGATGTAGATACACAATACCTGATGCGCAGGTTCGCGTCTCTCAGTATTTTTTTTTTAGTTTTATTTTTTTTTTTGTTTTATTTTTATACTGTTTTTAAATACTTTCAAATGCTCTTTTAAATATTTTCAAAGAATTTATCAACAAAAAATAAGAATTTCATTCTTTCATTCTGTCGATCGACCAACCGATTATACAGACAGTAAAAATGCTAAGTTGTATTCATAGATGGCGTGAGGAGTAAGATAGAACATTCGTTTTATTGCTAGATAGATTTTTAAAAAGTGCTAAGTTGTATTCATAGATGGCGCTTCGATTTATTGCTTTAAGATTCGATTTATTGCTTTTTCATCTCATTATCTTGAAACCAAAATTTTGGAAAGTTTCACTTCTACCACGTGTGAATTGCACACATTTTCTTTTTTGTTTTAGCTATTTAATGCAGGTTCCTAAGTAATATCGTTTAAATTACATTTAACAATGGTCTTGGAACTTTCAAAGTCGGAAATGGTATTCAATAGCCAATCTCGGGATTAAAGACATTTTTTCCTCAGCCATTTGAATCCCAACTGATGAACGCCGAACGCCCCTTAATGAGTGAATGGAACTCTGATGACGGCATTACTCTACGCGATCCCATGTAACTCGATTGAATTCTATTGAATTTCTCTTTTAAGAAAATTACTTTCGGGTATATTTAGAATGCTTCTTTTTTGACACTTTTATTGTATTAACTTTTTTATTTTAAATGCGTTTATACGAGTATAGCGTGGGTCAAATCTTGCGAACTTAATTATAGCTACTTCCTCTTATCTTTAGGAGTTGAAATTTTACACTGACAATGAATTTTTGTGATAAGCATGAGCTGATTCTCTTATAGGTACCTACTAGAAAAAACGCAGCAAGTGTGTGTCAGGCCATGCGCAATATAGGGTTCCGAAGAAAAAAGTTTATCGACTATTACTCATTAATAACTTGTGCTTACATAGCTGTGATAGTTTTCTTTGTAAATTCATAATATTTTTGAGAATTTTTTTCACTTGTCCAACTCCAACCGTTTAGCTGCCAGGGAGGACACTTAACTCTAACCAAAATTAGCTCTTTAAAGCCAAATATTTCGAAAACGAACCCCTAAATTTAAAAATGATTTTAAGAGACCTATAATATTTTTAAAAGACCTTTTCAAGGATACCCCACACTATGAGACACACTACGAAAAAAAATTTCATCCTTACGTTACCTGTAGGGGAGGTACCCAGAAAAAAATATTTTTCAATATTTTATTCTACGATTCTGGAGTTTAATACATAATATGTGTATCCATGCTAAATTACAGCTTTCTAGCACTAAGGGTCTCGGCGCTTTGCTTCGGAGTTCGGACTGACGGACGAACGGACGGATGGACAGATGGACAGACGGACAGATGGACAGAAGGACAGACAGACAGATGGACAGATGGACAGACGGAATCCTAAAAAAAGGTATCTATGTATTTAGCTTTATACTACTTATTTTAGATTACGCTACTACTAAAATGTTAACGTCCAATTAATTTTGGTGTTTTGAATCAAAAAATATTCGTGATTACAAATAATATAGTCAATTTATTGATATTGGTATTAATAAATACGTAGAAATACGATAAATAGAAATGTGATAACAGTGAAATCAAGTATTGCAGCTTTCGCAATATCCTACATGATTAGCGGCAGGTGCAACCCGCCATTTCTTCAGCGGAGTTGTATTCTGGAGTAAGGCAAATACAGGAAAATACAAACAAATTAAGTTTGTATTTGTAATATAATTATTTGTTTTCCTCCCCTGTATGGGTATGATAAACAACAAAAGTAGACCGTAGTATTAAAAACCCATGATTACCATTTTCATTGTAAATAAGTTCTGAACAAACTACAATGCTAACGGTAAAAATCATGACTAACCATTATCAGGTTTGATTGAAACAAAAACCAGAGCTTTACCATCGAAATTATTGGTTTAATACGGTTTTATTTAGCTTGCCCTGTTTGTTGGATATTTTTGGGTCAAAATTATTTAAAATTTTACCCCCTTCCTGTCGACAGATGGACCTGATATTTGGTACACACCTTTAGTTCTGATGTTATTACATTCTTTTTTTAACTTAATACTACACTTAGGATGGGCTCCAGACGAGGAAACTCCTTAACAGTTAACAACAACTTTCTTTCTTCTTCTTCTTTCTTTCTTGGCCGGCAACGCATCAGTGATGCCTTTGGTGTTGCTGATGTCCATGGACGGCGATAGCCACTTACCATCAGGTGGATCGTCAGCTCGTTTGCCGGCTATTTCCATAAAAAAAACACAGTACTTAACCATTTTTGTATTAGAACTTATATTTACGCCATAAAACCATGAATTTAGTGTTTAGATACGAGTGTATAGAATACGCCCAGCTGATATACTAAGTTGCTGTATCATTTCTGAACGGAAAAAACATTAAAACGACCAACTTTCACAGGATAGCACCCCATGCATATTTTAATGCAAGCAAATGCAGCGAAGCGCGAAATGGAAATCTTTCCTTAACGTGAATGCAATATCTGGTTGTATCTCGAAAAAAATCCCAACGACTAAGCAGCAGGATTACGCTTTAAGACGTTCCTGAATCTTGGCTCTAATATTCGCAAGATTTTGATGTCGTCATGCTTAAAACTGTTGAGTAATTTTAAATAGGTATTCTTATTTTTGGTCTCTTAATAATAAACGCTTACTCAGTCATAGCCCCACACTAGGATTTCCTTCGTCGTGGGTACCATAGACGAGACACAAAGACTAGAAAAACCGGTAACAAAAATTGAAACTCATCATTTGAATTTCGGCCTCGCTGGGAATTGAACATCGGAACCGAACACCCTTTTGTAAATTGCTCATATAGTAACCATTGCACCAAACGGGAATTGCTTAGCCCACTACTGGGCACGGGTCTCTCCTCTTGAGGAGGCCTAGAGCATACTCCATCACGCTGCTTCAGTGCGGATTGGTGGAGGGGTTAGTGACCAACCCGAGTGTCGGAAGTTTTCAAACCACCCGAGAGCCTTCAACGTGGCTTAACGACTGTTATCTTATGATAACAACCGGGACCGTCGGCTTTACGTGCCATCCGAAGCACGGAAACGCTCAAGAATATTTTTGCCACTAGCGGTCACCTATCCAACTACCGACCGCGCCCGCGGCATACTCATACTCATGGCACAAGAACAATATCTATCAAATAAATCTGCACCTGCCAAGAATCGAAGCTTCGTAAGCAAGGTCACACTTGAAAATAAATACGTTATTTCTACCAAATATAACTAAAGACCAACTCGATCACGTACGTCAGCTTTCAAAAAAAAACCGCATTAAAATCGATCGAGTCATTTAGGAGCTACGATGCCATAGACAGACACGCAGTCACGTCAAACTTATAACATTTCCCTTTTTCCGTTGGGAGTTATACAGGTACCATAAAAAGAAATGAGAGGTGTCAAGGGACACCCGGATGGAACGAAGTTCCTTTCGATTTAAGTATTGTTTTGTTTTACAGCGCCATCTCTGTTAAACGCTCTGAATCACTTCAAAAAAAGTGTCGTCATTCGTAAGAATCAAAAAGTGTCGTAATTTTCCGTCTAGCCCCCTTTCACAACGCGTGAAAACACTGAGTTGTACAGCGCCATCTCTGTACTTCTTACAACTTCAATAGCAAAAAGTGTCGTCACGACTTTTCGTAAGAATCAAAAAGTGTCGTAAGAATTTTTTCCGTCTAGCCCCCTTTCACAACGCGCGATAAGGAACTTCGTTCCAATAATCCTGGTATTAGTTACTTTCAGTAACTCCGTCTGGCCAGCTACCACCATTTTACTTGAGGAAGCCACCAAACGCCTCGTCGTATTCCAGCAGGGGGCTTGAGATCTTCTCCTTTCTGTTATTTTTCTCTCAAGATAGAACTTGGCAGGAAGTTCATCGGTGATGCCTTATGTTACTGATATCCATGGGTGATGATGGTCACTGACCATCCCGTGGCTCGTCTGCTCCTTTGTTGGCTATTCATAAAGAAAGTTTTACCAGTGACCGATGTCGCGATGTAATAAGATTTACCGACATACTTTCATAAAGGCTTCCTAATACGGCATAGGTACATCTTTATCTTTCTGGCTTCCTATTGAAATCAAACAAAATAAAACCATCATATACCATACCAGAATTTACTACATTTTTCGCACATTAATACTAATTTTATACGAATGCTGATCCCTCGTTGCTCTTTGGACTTAAGCCAGGTTTAAACGCGTAGTAAGTAATTACTTAGCAAGTAGTAGTAAGAAGTGATAGGTACATCAAGAAATAAATCTGTCGGGGAATTTTAAATTTATAGTACACGTATTTTATAGACGGCGATGACCAATTACTAGATGACGTTGGTATTCAGCTTTTGAAATAAAAATCAACACTGCTCCATTCATTCGCATTTCATTTAAAACATTGACTCCATTTCGTAACAGGTAATGTAGGTAACAGTCATTACGGAGGTAGGTACGTCAATTGCCTTAATGGGATTAAAACACTTAACGTAGTTACTCCAGCTATACTATCATCAATGTTATCATCATCTCTATCGCTGATGGTTCCTTAAATTCGTTTTCATTACTTAGATGTAGTCTATTAACTTTATTACTAACAGAAGTTCAGAACTTAACACAAAATCATTAATCAAATAGTTCAGTTTACAACTATTGGGTACTCCTAGGTTTTCTCATAGGTAATGGTTTGCTTTAGTTATCGAAACAAAAAATGGTTGTCTGTAAAGTCGGTTTACGGACGGTAGTTTAACGTGACAACGTCATGACAAAACATTGATGAAATGATTGCATACTTTTATAGATAACAAACTTTTATCTTTATACTACAACGCCATCTAGAACACTTGAACTAAACTATTTTTTCAGCAAGTTCCTTTCTGACTTAATTGTGTATATTATAGTTTTGTACATAGATGGCGCTTTCTCCATTGTTCGCTCGCAGAACGCGACAAATGAGTCATGCTTTTTCGTGCGTGCACCCGGCGTTCATCGTTTTAATAGACGTTGTCACGTCAATAAAACTAGAGGTGCCTGAATCGAACTAGGATCTTACGGGCGAGATATTGCCATAAATTTCTCATTAATACGCGTCCTATCTTTAAATATTAATAAGCAAGTTCTGCTAAATTGAAAACATACAAAAGGTGGGCAAATAAAATAAGCTTAACTTTTTAATTACCCGCATCGTCCGAAAAGATTCTCTGCATTTTTTCCCGTTTCGTTCTATTATAATTTTTTATCATATTCCACATAAACTAAGTCCATTAAAATCATTCAACTAATTTGCTTTTTACGGATGATCAAGTAAAAGCTGAATGCTAAATAAATTTAGATAGCCAGTTTGTTTTTATAACGAAAAAAATGTTCTTAAAGCGAGTGGGTAGCTTGAAAACATTTCGTATTTTTCTCAGCAATGTGTAGGTATTTTAAAAATAGATTTTTGTGACACTAAACGTTACAATTCAGTGAAGCATTAAAAGCGTTATGTTATTTTGCCTGAGTACTCGTAAAAAGTAAGTAATTACCAATTACCTACTGCTAGTATTATTGTAGTCTATTAATATTTTTACATAATGATATGTTAAACAATACCTTAGTATATTAATTATTGCTTTTGTATTTTGATATCGTTCGCAGTGTTTATATTACTAGAATTTATAAACATCATATAATTTGTGACTTTTGTTACACAATTTGTTGAGATAGAAAACTTGTACACTTATATTTTATGAATGATTTTATTGAATTATTTGACCTATAAACGACAGTGAAGCTGAAAAAGCCGTTTTATCTATAGGAGATAAAAATTTAATTAATCCCTGTGTTTATCTATCACTCAATTGCTAACACTTCAGTTCTGAAGCATTGACAAGTAAGGCAACACAAAATTTGTAAAATTAAATTAAATAATTGATTTCAGGGACTATAAAGTGAGCAGAGTCGAATGTTCATCGCAGAAGGCATATTAAACTGTGTTACTACAAACCTATCTACAAACAAACCCAAGAACGACCCAGCTAACCGACATACCGCACATGCGCAGAAGTAGTGAACACCTCACTCGAACCAAGAGTACGCGTCGTTCGTAAAAAGTAATGAAAATACTCATAAATACCGCGTAAAGAGAAGAAATACTCATATCAAATGCAAGTTTTAGCGTCAGAAAACTATAGCATAGTGAAGACGAAGAGGCCCACGCATCCGTATCAAAACATATCAACGCTTTTGCAATGTAAACATGGACGACCGTAAGCTCCTGCTTTTTATACTCTCTGTGATCGTCTACTGCCTATACAGCGTTCACATGTGGTTTCTAACTATTAATGTCCACGAAGAGAAACCTCACATGACGGGTACAAACGCGGTCGATATTCACGTAGAAGTTAATGTGAAACACAATAACACGCAACCGCCTGTAATTGAAAAAAAGATAAAAGTGATTCCGTTACACATAAAAGATGCGTGCAGTATCTTAGAAGTTTTTACAAGGAAGCCGGAGACTAAAAAAGAAAATATTAAAAGTAAAGAAATGGATTTTGAAAACAACACTGTCACCGTAATAGGTATTACTGTTTTCTTAGTTATTTTGCTGATTAACGCAATGCTGGATATTCTTAAAGTGAAAGAAGAAGAAAAGATAAGATTGAAACTAAATCCAGACGGTGAAAGAAGGAAGTCGCTCGCAGAATTTGCGAATAAAAAATCGTTACGCAGAGAATCGAGTAAGTTTGGACTCCAATTATTTCAAATCGCTGAATCAGCCATGGGCAAGAATGATGATACAAAGAGTCGTCGCGAATCTAGACCTTATACTCGAGGAGAGTCTATCAATTCATATTTAAGTGATAAAAACCCATCGTCTGATTCCGCGCCCCCTTCAATTGGCGAGACACCCACAGATATTCGTGTAACTAAACGACAATCGGTTGTGAAATTATTCGGTACGTATTTCAAATAGAAATATATTATTTATTCCTAATCTAATAATAATAAAATGCTTTTATGTGCTTTCTTTGATGTTTTTCATTATTGTGATATATTTAATCTGTGTTCACTTTTTAATGTTTACAATATTGTCAATGTTGAATGAATGAATGTTTACAATATCTTTACTAACTATCCTATTACCTTTAATTTTCTCTTTCCATATAAGGTCTGTCTGACGACTGAATACAATTTCAGGTAATTAATAAATGTTTTTACACCCTTTACATTTTATTAAGTTAGATTTTGCCTACACAGCTTTTATCTGAATTTTTCTGTAGATATTCGTTATTTTTATAAGCATTAGTTTAGAATTTTAGTAGATGTATATTATGGGATCGAATAAATATCGTATTATGTATGTTTCGTATTTATTTTACCCACCAATCACTAATACCTAATTCCCTTTTTTCCATTTTTGCACTGATATGGAAGTAATGTGATTTGTAAAGGCTATACAATAGTTCAAGCTTTCATTTATTTATAATAGTTATAGATAATAGTTCAGTAGATGAACTGATTTATGGTTTGTATTCATCCAAATTAAGAAGGTAACACGTAAGTAAATAATATTTATTGCAATGAAAACAATTTTAAGTAAATATTTCAATAAGTAATTATAATATTCCAATAGGTACTTATTTAAAATTGGAAGCACAAACGCAATAAAAATTCAACAAAATTCTAAAATTAGTTTAGTATTTTATTACATGTATATTGTGGGATCGTATAAATATCGTATTATGTATGTAGGTACGTTTCGTATTTAATTTACCCACAAATAGTTGAGTATTATAGCTGGTCTATAATGTATGAGACGTATAGATGCTAAAGCAGTAATGCTATAGTAGGTATGCAAAAAACAGCAGGATTATATATATTTCTCAGGACAGCAGTTCCATTTCACATAAGGTAACATTTGGGAATTTTACAAAAGACTTCTAATATTGCTGATGTTTAAAAAATATTGCTGACTAGTGGATACCCGGCGTGTGCTACTTACTACGCAAAAAAATTGTAGCTGTATGGAGATAATCGAAAATGTGCGTAATGCATTGTTTTAGTGGTCTCAAACCATCTACGCATTATTGCTTTTAAAATGAAACCATTTAGAAACCGTTAGGGTGTATAACAATATTAACGGTAACATTTTTTGTGTTGTATTTTTTAATAAAAATACGAAATAGAATATTTACAAGTAATTTAACTTCTAGAATTGAACAACTGCAGTGGTAACTAAGCACAAAATATAACAAAAATATTTCATACCAATAAAACCACAGAACATTTAATAATTAGTTAAATGTTCTGTGAATAAGACTCAATGAAAGTATAATACCTAGGAACTTCAATAATTAAGTTTTTATTAGTGACCAAAGCCCAGGGCATAATAATTATTATTATCAATATCGATGTCTTCTCTTAGGTACTTTTAATAAAAAAAAACACATAAGTAGCAAAGAACAATGCCCAACTGCCATACATCGTTTTATTTCATTTTCAACTTTAGCGTCTTAAAATAAAAAAAAATCTAAAAATCGCCGCTTTAATTTCTGAGCTTAGATATATAAGAATTTTCAGCAGACACACCCCAGAACCAAAGTATTTTGAGATTGAATTCTTATAACCATTGAGTCATAGAGTAGGGGAGACTTACGGTTGCCTGTAATTTTTACCATTATTTTATTCTGACTTTTTTTTGATTGACAACCGGAAATGGAAATTTGACATCATTACATTTGTCATACCAACATTTATAACGAAATTCTGTCTATAATATTGGCCAGAAGTCTCCCTATATCTTGCTTGATACAAGCTATGTATCGAAGTAAGTGCCCGAATGAAAATGGACATTGTTGACATCATTGTTATTATAGTCAATTCATCACTTATTAATAAAATTATTTTACACTGGGTAATACGGGTACAGGTATTAATTTTAAAATACTTAAAAAAATAATTTAATTGCTTCGGTATAACTGACGTTTTAAGACGCTAACAAAAATGAAAAATAATTTTTGGGCATTGTTCTTTCATTCCTATCTCGGACCGTCTGCATATTTTATGCATTTTGAAGAATTACAAATACCTTATAAATAGTCATAGTAAGCATTATGTAATTATAGTTAAAATTTTGGTAAGCATGTACGTTCCCTATTTACTTTTCGTAGTTGAGAGGTACATACCATCTTAGGGTACAATTACAACAGTAAGGATCAAATATTACCTATTGTATTTGTAGTAATTCTAAACAGTTTATCTTACTAATATTATAAAGAGGAAAGATTTGATTGTTTGCATTGAATAGGCTCCAAAACTACCGAACCGATTTGAAAAATTCTTTCACTGTTGGGAAGCTATACTATCCCCGGGTGACATAGGCTAGGTAGGTATATATTTTTTTACAATTTTTCCTGAAGCGAAGCGAAGGCGATTTCCTATGTCTTATAATTATTAGATAGCTCCAGCACAATACTAGGTTTTCTAAATTATGATGTCTTTTACCTAGTACGAGTATAACGTCAAAATCTAAATCCGAAAAGAATTTTCAACTGCCAAAAACTGAGGTAAACTTGTAAAGCTGGAAAATATTAGAACATTTTGACCGAAAATTAGCCTGTTTCAGCTCGTAACAAATATAATTATAATTTAATATTTTCATTTCAGGCGCACGACCGGTACCAATGGTACGAAGATCATCTTTTCCTGCTCTGCCTCTGAACCCTGAGATACAAGCCCTCATGCTGGGTGGAAGACAACCCTCCTTCGATAGCGATGATGAAGATGGAAAGGGGCGTCGTGTCAGAATAATCCGCAGATATTAATTTATAAGCAACTTTGGAAAGCTTTATAAGCAGCTTTGGAATGTTTATAAGTGAATCTAGAGTACTTTATGAGTAAGTTTGGAATACTTTAATATTAAATTTAGTTGGACTTCATATCAAACTATCAAAGAGTAATTGAATAGTTTGGATATGTTTGTGACATAAACTACGGAGAGAAAAAATATAGAAGATGGAATAAGGAAAATTTTATAGAGCTTTGCAGGAGATTTATTGATGGTGTGTTGAATTGTTTAACAACGATTCCATTACGAATTCCCTTATCTACACTTAGAATTTACATTTCCTTAAAATATTAAGGTAAAAACACTACCTACAAGACCAACGAGAATTACGTATGTGGAAAAGTGTCTTTGTACCTATATTCTACTACTTTAATTAAAAAAATAAGTATTAGGTAATAGTTGAATCAACGGAATGGCGAATTAATATTTGTTAGTCGATATTTATTGGTCGACTTTAGCAGACATATTTATAGCTATACCTGATTATAATACCTAAAGCTCGTAAATTTCCTTATACTTATTACTGAGCTTATAATAATTGTGATTACAAATTTTTATTAGTACACTAATAAAAAGTTTTCAAATTACGAGTATATACCTAAACCAAATACATAGGTACATATATTTTGATTGATAACCGTGCATATACGAGTACATATTTTATCACGTGGTTAGTGCTATCTTAGCTCCTCTTTTTAATATATAATATCATTGTCTTAGCTGCTATTTTTTATTCTGTAGAATGATGGAAAAAGTCAACTTGGTAACTTTAATAATAGGGGAGACCGGGGGCAAAAGTAACAGTTTTTAGTTCGTGGCCGATTGTGCCAAAACTGTTGATATCTAAAAAAATCCTGTTATTCTCCAAGAAACTTAGTTTAAGTGTCTACCAACTTGTCCAGTCAACGTTAGCGTACTAATCGTAATTATGTTGCAATCCCACTTTTAAAAAGGAGTCTCGAGTGTTACAATTGACCCATAGTGCGGGGTCGTTTGTTACATTGTTTTGATGAACAATAAAATTACAATGTTAATGAATTTAGCCATATTTTAATTTTAAAAACAATCTCAATCTTAAATAGAATCAGTATTTTAATTGGTAACTAAAATAAATGCTTTTACTTCTTCAAGCCTCTTCGAAATAAAAAAGTATACATTTCTCTTTATAACTGATCAAAAGCGAATATATTACTATCTAAAATTACAATTTTAGATAAGTTATAAGCATAACGGCATTAAATACCATTTAAATCATATATTTATTTGATGAATTCAACAATCAAAAACAACAAATTTGTATGAAAACGTGTGTGTTACTAACAACCCCCTGTTACATTTAACCCCTGTCATATTTCTGCGAACAAAAAGATTACAAGCACCACACGAACCAACAATACGAACAGCCCATCTATGAATCCGGTTAAGGGGATCCGCTTGAGTAGTCGGTGCTCCAGCCCAAAGATGGAATGGATGAATTTCCGTGTGTGAAGCTGCGGGCAATAGCTAGTGTAAAAATAAAAGAAAAAAGGCAAATAAATGTAGATATTTAAGATTTCCAAAATGCGCTTCCGGAAGAATCTTTTTGTCCTAGATTTGCGATTGATGACACTTTAATTATTAATAAAGATCACTTATTAAGATTTAATAAAATTTGATGTTTGATATGTGATCTCCAATACAAAAAAAGGATAAAAGTTCTGACTAGATAGAAATTATGTAATGATTGCCCAGCCATCACGTGAATATTTTATTCGGGTTAAGGTGTGGGTGTCACTGGGTAGAGGTTTTCCCACGAAGGGGATAGCAACTAAGATATAATATAAACGAAACTTTTCGAAAACCGCATTTTCTAATTCACGCGAATGAAGCTGCACTCCTAAGCTGCTCCACTAAGTAGTATGAAAATACTAAAGATTTCTTAATGGCTCAAAATATATAAATTAGGTAAAACAATTATTGTCACCTCGGGGCTATTTGTAGCAAGGGGTCAATAGTAACGTTACTATTGACCCCGAAAAAAATGGTACAATTATTCCTGAAGACTGTTTTATTTAAAAACAAAAATAAATCAGAAACTCTGAACACTATTTTACTTTTGCGATAAGGTTTATATTGTGTGATATATATAGATTCTAATATTTGTTGTTAATTTACTTATACTTTATAAATTAAAGAGTAATAACTGATTTTTCAAAGTACAAGAAATTACTTCGGGGCTGTCCAAATGGCAATAGTCAATTACACATATCCACGCTGCTCGGAGCACATTGCTCAGTGGTTAGCCTACCCGAGCATGTTACGGCCTATGCCCCCTCGGCTGCACACTCTTCAGCGTTGCTTGCCAACCAAAATATCACCAACGTTACTATTGCCCCGTGATACTTTTGCCCCCAGTCTCCCCTACACATATCTATCAAAATATTTTCTTGTAAATTGTACCTATTGCAAACAATGTCTAATTTAAAATTAGAATATCTTTACATTATAAGCCTTCAAATATCTACGTAGTTCTTTCGTCTGTATAATGATGATAATAATTATAATAAAACATTTTACGTCGTGGGCCTAAAGTGAAATAAGATTTTTATAATAAATAAAAAATAATATTATAAATTAGACCACAACTACCTATGTATTACGAAGCTATCAACGAATAAGAACGCATCTTATTTATTTATTTAACATGGTAAGTATACTTAATACCACAGACATGTATTAATACAATTATTATTGATCTCTGATATACAATATTTATTAGTAACTTAGCTTAATTTAACAATTATTACTTTTGACTGGACAATATTTTACATTTGCAGTTTTTTTTTTGGGAAAATAGGATCTATAGTATAATTAAAAAAAGCTTTAATTTTTTAGTTGCAGCATGAGACAAGAAGAATTATGTATTATTTTCTATTTATTAAGATTATTTATTGTATTTACCATATATGTGAATAATTTATAAAATTATGCCTTTCACAATTTTCAATACCTACCTATACTATAAGTACATAGATAAAATTAAACTTTCAATTAATTCTTTATAAAAAATATTTCTATATCACAGTAAGTCTGAATATTGCATGCGTATTTACTCATTGGTTAATTATATTATTACTCTAAGGTTAATAATATTGTAGAACAGAATTAAAGATACACTTAGATAAAATGGGTTTTTCCTATCTTTCTGGTACCAATTACTGAATAATGAACAAATATGATAAAGAACAAATAAAATATATACTACTAAATAGATCATAGCCAACCTTGTTGCAACTTATAACAGACTTATATATTAAAAAAGTAGTGAATCCCCTTATACCACAAAACAGAATATTTAATTTTAAGTAATGTAATTTATTTAAAACCTTTTAGAAAAATACAATTTCGGTAAAATAAATAAATAAACGTAGTTACATTAATTATTTCAATTATCGAAAAGGTTATAATATATTCTTCTGTATAATATTTTATGCTAATGTTCTGTGATGTGATTAAACTTGAATGCAGGGTTATGATAATGGATAAGAGAATTGAAGAAGAGAATAAGACAAGAACAGTGTGTATAAATGAATTAACGAAAAGTGGGTTACGATTTGTGAATTCGTATTACCTATCATGAAATATAACTTTTTTGTATTATAAAAATGTACCTCCTTATAGGTATATCTCAGTATATTATCATATGAAAGCTACCCTGATTATGGACCTGCAAGTTAGTAGGCATAATCATTTAATATTTTGTGATTTAATTACCGTGTCAACATACGGTACACAATTTGTGAAGTTTTCGTTAATTATACCTACTATATGATGTGAAAACAATATAGGTACTTAATTATTTATTGACTACCTAAAGTACCTATATGTATACCTATCTGCAGCTTTCTTAAATAAAAGCGAATTTTATATCTATCATTTGATGATTTGATGAATTCATATTTTTCAAAACTAAATTAGAAAAAAATACTATAACATATCCTAAAAATGCACCTAGTAGGTATATTAAAATGTATCCAAAAACAAATTATTATGTAAAAAGAAAATGTCGACAGAACTTCGAAGTCTGATTGAGAACCAATTCTTGTACTGAATGAGTGTGATACTGTAGGTAGATTGTCTTTTCAGGTTTTTCATAATGTCCACTCTTTAGGTAATAGTACCTGTCTAATTACTGCTTTAAGTACCCTTTAAGTACACTTAACACAATATTTAATGTATTTTACTCTTCAATAAATTTATGAAATTTACAGCGTTTTTTTTTATTTTACACTACTTTTGGGATCATCGCATATTTGTTTGTTTGTTTGCTTGTCTGTTTTTGTCTATCTTTCTGTCTGTCGCATTTAATGAAAATCTACTGCACCAAAACGTTGATATTTTGGTACAGCAGCGTCTACTTATAAATGGCCGTCAATCATTGAAGTAATAGCTTTCCTAATTAAAATAAGATATTTTAGAAATTCTGAAAGTAGATTCTTCATGTTCATCATATTATTCGTAAGTTTGAAGGACTCCTTAAGCATAGTAACATACGAAAATCTCAAAGATATTAATAAAATAAACGTACTGTAGGTACAGTCAGCAAAATAATTAGGTATGCAGGGCTTAACTCTAAAAACTTTTGTAATTATTAATAATACAGAATTTTACTATTATTATCATTATAAAATCATACCTTGTGTTTATAGGCATATAACAATGATAATAACACAAACATTCTGTAATATTAATAATTACAAAACGTTTTAGGATTATGTCCTGACTGTAGTTTCATACATACCTATCTGATTGCGAAGTGTTGAAGCGATGTGAAACTGAACAATGTTCTATTTTCGCGTATCGTACCCGTTTTCATCAACCTTGCTCTCAATCTCTTGCCGAGAATAAAATAACTCGCTTAAAAATTAATACTTTGAGGTTCAAAACAATATTGATAGATACACGTAGGTGACCAGGCATGATGATGATTTTTCTTCCTGAACTTTGTGAAAAATAAAAACAGAATGCTTAGAGACGTACATTTAATTTTGTAGATCTACATCACGGACGTGAAAATAACCCTTCTTTTTTATTTTATTGTTTTTATTTATTAATTCTTTTTTAAGTCTGTGGTCTGCTTGTAAAAGTTTCTACTACAGTATTGATAAGAAGTTAAGAAGATATCTATTTTACAAACATATTTAAACTGACTGTTACTAATCATTAACAAGATTTAATCTACTTATATTTTAGGAACAGAAAAATAAATCAGTACGTTATTTATTAGTCGTGTCTCCTTAACAGAAAGCTAAAAGCTCGTAATTTTTACTCTGGATACGGAAGTTATAAAAGGTTCACTTAAAGAACTCGCGTTTGGAAATAAAGTTTCGCTGTCATCGAGAAATGAGCATTACTAGCTAAGTGGTCTATGTTTTCTGTTTGTAATACAAATAAAAATCTAACATTGATGAGAGCTAATTTTAAACGTAAGGCCTTGCTATATTTTAAAAATAACTCACGATAATCTCTCCTCGCGAGACAGTATTCTTCAGGCGGGAACTAACGCTACTCGTCTGAAACGTGGCAATATTCAGAAACTATTTTGTTTAGTTTAAGCTTTAGCCGAAACAGAAAGAAGCGTTCGATTTAACGACCAAAATTACCGAATTTATTTCAGTGTGATTTCTTAAATGTTATTGATTAAAAACGACTATAAATTGTACCTACATGATTGTGTGCAGATAAATAAACATTAATATTGAATGTTTTTAAATCTCTAGCTTCGTAGGTATGCCACGCTCAATTGTGATTTCAGTGCCAAACAAATAAATCCAGTTTATATTGACCGTAGTGACCAGAAAAATATTTGTACAGACCAAAAAGAGCAATTAATACAGCAATAACAATGAACTTCAATATAAATAATATGAACGCAGCTAACGTTCTACATTGGAACTATAGAGGCTTCACCGAGTTCCCCTTACATAGAATAGAGGGCGAGGAGAGTGACGTAACAGATATATATCTCAAAGAGAATTTGATAACTCGTGTTCCAAGCGATATAGGTAAACTAGAAAACTTGGAAAGTCTCTACTTGAGCGGAAACGATATAACCGAGTTACCGAGGGAAATATCCAAGTTGAAATGTCTGAAGTGTCTCGACCTAAGTGGCAATCGATTGCGAAGTATCCCCAATGAGATCGGTGAAGTGAGGAACCTGAAGTTTCTGATATTGGACGAGAATGATCTGTTCCAGTTGCCTCTGCGGTTAGCTGATCTGCGCGCACTGCGATACTTATCGGTTTGTGGTAAACATTTTGTTGATTTAGATTGTGTTTACAAAACAACAGTTTTTTTATACATGTACCTAATATTCACTAAAGGTTACTTAGGAAACATCTACTTTTAACTTTAATTTTTCAGTTTTCTTTAGATACTGTTCGTTTACGAGCAGATTAGAGTTGAGGAATACAATTCATAACAATATTAAACAATTTTGATACTTTGATCGGAATATTAAGTATGTTATAAAATTAAATAACGTTGCTATCATCTTTTGCTTCTTTCGAAAGGAGTTTTGAAAGTCCTGAATTTTAGATTTATGTTATTCAAATGAATGAATTAGGTACCAACCACAGAACATCTAATTATTAAACGTCTAATCTAATTCATAATCTAATTATTAAAAAACACCGAGAACAGAAATTCAAACTTATCATTCAAATTCCCGCCTCACTGGAAATCGAACCCAGGACCCTTGCACGGCGATCTGGCATGGTTAACATGGCGGCAACCGAGGCTTTATTGCATAGGTACCCAACCTACTATGTTGATGTAAAGTACATCTAATTATTACATGTTCTGTGGTACCAACCTACTTTCCTACATTGTATATTAAATTTCTTTATCAAGTAGGTAACCTTAAATACATCTAATACAGAACATCTAATAATTAGATGTACCTACAGTGTTCTGTGGTACCAACCTACTTTCCTACATTGTATATATCGATGAGGCCATAAATCTCCAGTGAAGGTCCAGGGACGGACCTCTTTATTCTACAGCGCTTGTCTGATGCAGAGGCTGGCATATAAGAAATGTCATGTCATATTTAGATTAGGGAATTGTCAAGAATGTAGGACAGATTATTATTGATGGCGTAGTCACAGAGTACTTAATCACTACGTTTTATGGTCGTAGCGCACATATCAACTCGGAAAGGGATCGGCACCGGATCGCCTCGCCGTCAACCTAACGTAAGCTCGGCTACGGCTAGGCGACGCCGCGCTTACGGCTCGCCGGCCGCTGGTTGACGGAATGAATGACAGCAGTTCGCCGACGCAACGGTAGCCGCGGCGCGGCGCGCGCACGAGGAAACGGAAAGTCGACGGATAGCGTACGGTGAGACGTAAGCGCGGGTACGGCAAGTCGTCCACGCACCGTAAGCTTGTCTCGAGGCGAGGCGATTACGTTACGGATCCGATAAGTGTGCTTTACAGTAGGGAGTTTCATACAAAGAATACTGACATGCAAGAGTTGATACGTTTACGTTCCGTTTACGAGTTGATATGTGTGCTATGACCATTAGGCGTAGTGTTGAAGTACTTTGGAATATTGATGTAAACGTTAAGAGAACTGGAAATATATCATGGTGCAAAGTAAAAGGAATATCATTTCATAACCAACATCATAGAATACCTCCTTCTGCTATATAATAATATATTTCTTTATCAAGTAGGTAACCCTAAATACTTTACTTTTTACTTTACATCAACATAGTAGGTTGGGTACCTATGCAATGAAGACTCGGTTGTCGCAATGTTTAGCATGCCAGTGTGCAAAGGTCCTGCAAAGATCCTCGTATGGGGCTATGAGTGTGCAGCGTTATTTATCTAATAACTGGGCCATGAAACGTGCACCCCGCTATTATTTGCAACAAGCAATACGCATCATTATTTGACGACCCTATAGCCAAGTTGATAGCGTCCCTGCCTGCGAAGCGAGGGGTCCCGTGCTCGATTCCCGGCCGGGGCAGATATTTACATATGTGACAGATAAATATTTGTACCTATTCGGGTCATGGGTGTTATTGTGATGTGTTATATTATGTGTTGTCCATGCCACCCGCGACACAGGTGAAAACATACTGGAGTATGAGTATGTAAGCGTTTATTTATTTATAGTAAATCGCAACGAAATTCAAATAATATTGCTACAATTTGTTACTCTGCTAAATAACTCCAGCGCAGAAGAGCTGTGGTTCTGTCTAACAAAAATGAGTGTGCCTCTCGAATCACGGAAACGTTCATGACATTGAACCTACATTTAACTCGATTACGCCCAACGTCTCCTGTTGATCGCTAACGATTCAGAAAAACCAAATCCTTTCATCCTCCTTCCCGCTCCTTCCTATGGTTTATATATGTGAAAGTTTGTGAGGAGATGGATTTTCATTATTCTCTCACGCAAAAACTACTGAAGGGACTTTTCTTTTAAAGATTACAGGTACACACAGGTAGAATATTATTTGGAATAAGATAATAGGGTACTTATAATATTATCCCGGAAAACACGGGCGGAGCGGTAGTCTACCTACGTATATTAAAGAAGGCGATCGCAAGCCGCATTTCACAATCCGTCCGCACTATTTTCTCAAAACAAACCATACAAATGCGTTCTAAGTTATGACGCTGTAAATTCAATTTGTTGGTTTGCAATGTTTAGGTACGGTTTACGGGCCAGCTGTTAAAGAGCCAAATTAATGTTTCCCTGTACCATATTGCGAGACAAATGGATTATTTAAACAGCACAATGATTCGTTGTTTACTCAAGCCTGTTTACTGGAATTTGATAGCGTTCAGCTTGAAAATGACGCTCGCCGCACGGACCTAAGATTCCTACGTCCGTGGCTCGCAGTCACACTCTCACACTACGCTTCTGTATTATTGAAGCCACACACAAATAAGACATCACAAGCACTTGCCTTACAAGAACCGGTCAAAATTCGAACCCGGAATCTGTCGAAGCAAAATCTTTACCAAGTAGCCCTACGTAGCTAGGTAAGCGTCGTAAGGCTCATCGCCGCTCATCCAAAGTTAGCCGATAAAAGACGACTTGCAATATTAACGCAACGAGATACCTGATATCAGTGGTTTCCGTCACCCAAGGACTTCAGCCTGTATCAGTATTTACCTTTTGACTTGCTCTGTAGACATTGCTTCTCTGTCTCTCTAACGCATCTGTGACCTAACGTACATAGGTACCTACATCATACAGAAGTGGTCTTATTATTACACTCATACCCCCAGTAGGTTTTTACCTGTGACGATACATATAACACATCACAATAGCACCCACGACCCGAGTAAGTACCTACAAATATTTATCTGTCATTTAAATACTTGCTCCGGCCGGAAATCGAACCCGGGACCCTTTGCTACGCAGGCAGGGTCGCTACCGAATATTGTCAATACATAGGTACTAGGAAATAAATAGGTACTTAGGTAATAGGGTCTTCGGCGCACTAGTGACATATCTACCTCTTTTTTACTTATAGGTAATATCATTGGTTTGGGGATTTCATTTCTGATTTGATCGCGTAGATCAATAGGCACAAATCGTACCTACCTACCTACATACGTGTCCCAAACGATCAATCTAAGTATCATTAACCCGGAAAGTTGTATTATTTTTGCCTCAATACATTAGTGTTATCGTTAATATATTTAATGGGTTGTCGGTTGTCGGAAAGCTCCCGTTCTATCGGTTGCACAATTTTATTTCCGACTGTAGATAGGTCAGCATTCAGTCCAGTCCAGATCAATGAGGAAAGCGTGAAGTTGATTTATCACGGACATTGATTTAGGACGATAAACGTTAACAGTAAAACCTATTTTAAATCCCAGTAGAATACTGCACGGTCGTATACCGAACTGATTTTGAAAAGAAAAGAACAATGCCCAACTGCCATACATCGTTTTATTTCATTATCAACTTTAGCGTCTTAAAATAAAAAAAAATCTAAAAATCGCCGCTTTAATTTCTGAGCTTAGATACTTATATAAGAATTTTCAGCAGACACACCCCAGAACCAAAGTATTTTGAGATTGAATTCTTATAACTATTGAGTCATAGAGTAGGGGAGAATGTAATTTTTACCATTATTTTTTATTCTGACTTTTTTTTGATTGACAACCGGAAATGGAAATTTATAACGAAATTCTGTGTGTAATATTGGCCAGAAATCTCCCTATATCTTGCTTGATACAAGCTATGTATCGAAGTGAGTGCCCGAATGAAAATGGACATTGTTGACATAAATGTTATTATAGTCAATTCATCACTTATTAATAAAATTATTTTACGCTGGGTAATACGGGCACAGGTATTAATTTTAAAATACGTAAAAAAATAATTGAATTGCTTCGGTATAACTGACGTTTTAAGACGCTACAAAAAATAAAAAATAATTTTTGGGCATTGTTCTTTATTTCATTGCTGATTGTTTATAATCACAAGTTTGTGAAAAAAATTATAACTTACAAGCAGTAACATGATAAGACAGCCTGTGTCTTGAAGATGGTTTTATTTCCAAACCTTTATTAGGTACCTACGTATACATATAGCTAGGTACCTACCTACCATCAAAATAGAAGCAGTAATTTGCGGTAGCTACCCACAGAAGAAACGGCGAAAAAAGAAAAGGTTTTGCGGATTTTAAAGAGCTTAATCCAATGAGTCCAAGCTAACCTCGCCTGTTACGTGGTGCCAAAATTGTCCTTACGTAATTAACGAATGGCCTTCAACGGACGAGATTATGGCTAACCATCCTGTACCACCAGTACCGGATGTATATGTTTTATGTGTGTAGGCCAATTTATTTCCGCCGCCCCATGTACCTTTCTAAAATAATAATTTTCCATTCATGTTAAGGAAGGCACTGAATTAGTCACTAAGAAAGTGCGTAAAAAAACAAGAATTACAATTTTTTGCGACACTTTTTAATAGCAAAATCATCTATATAATATCATCTTCTGAAATCTGCCGCCCCTAGGCCGCGGCCTATACGGCCTATTGACAAATCCAGGACTGTGTACCACCCGGTTTTATCCCCGCGATACTTGCAAGGTGGTAGGAAGTAGATATAGGTAGATGATAGCCTGTCTAGATACTTAATAAATAGTTTTTACAATTGACGATCCGTGTGGTGCAATGCATACCTACCAGAGCGCCATTCAAAGGGTCCTGGGTTTGATTTCCATCGACGGAATTTGTGAATTTCTGTTCTCGGTCTGGGTGTGTGTGTATTCTTGTCTGTGTGTTGTCCATGGCACCCACTTACACACGTAAGCCTAGTGTGGGTCTGAGTACTCTAGTATATAGCTTTTTTTTAATTTGTTCCAGACAACAAACTACAGTGGCTAGCACAACGACCGGTGTACAATTACCATCACTGCGAATTCAGGTTCTGGAGAAACGTCGGGCTGCAGACTATTCCTTATTCTCTGTGGTATCACATGTTTCGAGAACAACAGACCAGAAGTCTTAATATTGGGTAATAATAGTGTAAAGGTCGTAGCCCATCTACACGACACCGCTCCCACCCAACCAAAGTATGAGAATTCAAATATAAACTTAAAATCGTGCTCTGTAGGTACAACTATTGAGTGGCAAGGTTGCGGTTAGCTCGCTTACCGCGTGTTGGCTGCTAATTTTTGTTGTTACTGTAAAGTGCACCTACAGAGCACGATTTTAAGTTTATATTTGAATTCTCATACTTTGGTTGGGTGGGAGCGGTGTTGTGTAAGTGAGCTACGACCTTAAGGCTACTTCGACTTCATGCACACAATCGAGGCAATTGTATCTACCTACCAGGATCATGCTTGTACTCGTATCCTATCAAAAGACCCATCCAATACACTTCAATTCACCCATTCAATTCACATTTTCTACCTCAGATCAATAAAAAAGGCTTTATACCACAGATTACCACAATATTTTACTGTTTTTTTTACATGAAATAAATTAGTGCTTGACAACAATCCCATGATCTGAGGTTTCTACCCCATTTTACACATTTAGGAGTTGAATTTCCTAAAGTAATTTCTTATTGCTTCTCTTCAGCTCATTTGATGAATAAGTAAAGCGAAAAAGGGCTTCCTCTTTATAGTATTATTAGCAAGTAATAATAAAACCTTTTACTTACAGATGCTTAAACGCTCCGAAATGTCAATACATCCCTGGGATTCCTAAGTGTCGTTTACAACTAAAACAGGGATCAAGAGGATGGGATATTGACATACAATTTCCACCTCAATATAGACACATTATTGAAAACGACAGACCTTCCCCGCCGAGTTTATTTGAGCTTAGCAAAAGAGTCCTTTATGAAATGATTACTCTCGCCGCTAAGAATTTATCCACAAGCCCTCGGAGCATTTATTCGGATGGTTGGAATGGAAAAAGAACTGATCAGGATAATAATAACGTAAGCAATCTTCAAGAATATTTGGAGGGATTTAATCGGATAGCCTCTGATTTCAATGGGTATGGACCACTTTCTCCGATAAGCAAAAGAAGATATCATAGTGTGTCGGAATTGGTTGAAGAACATTACTATTATTTACCAAGTTTCATTAAAGATGATCTTTGCAACGGACCAGTGTCAAGATGCGAAAATGCTTACTGCAGAAAACCGGTTTTTGATCACGTGATTTATGAGTTTTGTTTGGAGTAAGTAAAATATGTAAAAGTAAAATTATATTAAGTAACCTTTGAGTGGCTTCGACTTTAACATAAAGTTTATGCGTAATTTTATATTGGCTTGGCATCAACCCATAGTAGGCGGTTAGATGCATTAAATTAATTCGTTGCTTTCTTTATGAAATAGCAGACTAATGAGCAGACCAGATGGTAAAAAGCCTCACTGATGTGTTGTCGAAAGAATACGAAAGAATCTTTAACTTCGGTAAAGATTGACAATCGGCCATATCTCTATTTATAAAATTATTGTAAGAGTAGTTAGCCGAGAGTATCTTTTTGTGTTTCAATTAAAAATTAAATTAGGCGTCAAAGGTCTATAGAAGATAAACAAGGCTAGATAATTTTAAAAAATAAAAAAAAAACGCCTGCAAAAAAGCTGTCAAGATATATCTTTTTGAAACCCTTATAGTGAGCTCTTTAATTTCATACCCATATGGCATTATTCGATTTATTTGTATTTTTTGATACTTCAAACAAAGACATCTCACAGTCACCATATAGGGGAAGGGGGGGCATAACGGGGACGTTAAGGGAAATAGCCAATAACAGAATAAACAAAATATATTAAGTAATTATTATAATCATAACACTTTGGTTACATATTAGGGTTATCATTTGGCATAGAATTTGGCGAAGTAACTAATCAATTATTGCTTAAATTTTAATTTTACGAAACCCTCATGAAAACCCCATTGTGCCCCGTGGTAGGGGCAGTATGGGGTACATGGTTATTTTATTCACAATATGTGCAGATGTGAATTTCTTCTGGGTTCTCGTCGTCAATACCAGCACAGGCTGTATGACACCATCGTCTGTACAGCTGGCAGGCCACCCAAACCTCCGCAGACTTTAAATATGTATGTTTCTCATCAAGGCAATACAGGCATAAAGTATCCTCGTCTACGTTTTGTACAATGTATGTATTGCCTCTCGAACTTTTCTTTTTGTACGTTCGTACCATATTTAATACCTAAAACAAAATTAAAATTCCAATATCAAACATTCACATCATTCCTTTAGGACACCATACATAAAAGGGGTACCCCGTCATGCCCCCACTGGTAACATTATGTGAAATAATTGATAAAAAAAACAAATCTATAGTTAGAGTGATTTTGTTTAAAACATATCAATAAATAATATCTCTACAAAAACACAACAAATAAACAATAATAGTAATGAAAACACTTAGCTTTTTAAATGTGTTTCCGTATTCACTCAAAATTAGATGAAATCACATTATTTATTTTCGTAAAAACCAAACGACTGCAGACTAGTCGCCGGTCACTGTCGGATTAAATACTAATACAAAATGGCCATCTATCAGTGAAAACAACAAACGTCTAGTGTGCATCGTTACTTGTTTTTTTGGGTGACCCCGTCTTGCCCCGTGACCCCGTTATGCCCCCCCTTCCCTTACGTATTATTTATTCAATTTATTATACGCGCGAAAAACCTAACCTTTCCTGGCAGTCGCGTAAAAAAGGTAACTCATCGTTATTCGCAGTAAAGGATAGATCAGTATTAGGCAGCATCCATTACGCATTTTTATAAGACGGATGATTCAGCTATGTAACTGAAGTTCGATCTAACGAATGTTCTTTTTTGCCTTTTTCAGGAAAATCATCCTTATAGACAAGACAGAAGAAGTAATTCTAAGTGCAGCTTTTTGTTCCAAATCATGCGCTGATTTATGGAAACATGGGAAATCTTCTATTCTCTCATGGACATGTTGTTAAGGAAAAAATAAAACAAGTTTATTTTAAATTTTAACTTTATTTACCTTAAATAACCGACCACCACAGGTGTTATAAAAAAGAAAAATAATTTATTTTATATGAGAATCAAAAAATACTATCCTCAATCAAAATCTAGCTGTCTAACTATACAAATAATAACATCAGTTGTTCCAGCAAGAGCAAGTTAAAATATTTCGGTTTAGAAAAAATCTTCAAGTCACAACCGAACATCAAAAAATCATTTTACTACATAAGCCCAATGTGACTGATATAATGAGTCAGCATACATACTCTGGAATTATCATGATTCATACATGTTTGATTCATATTTTTTTTGCATATCAATGTATATTTTTTATTTCTCTATCTCTCATCATAGATTGAATAATATAGAAGAATAATAACATGGGAAAAAGCAACACAGATAATATTTTTTAAAGCTTTAATATCATTGCGATTCGTAAACGTTCAAAATAAACCATTTAATAATGTATACCGTATAATGTTATTATACTATGGATATTGACATTGAAGACCTTCAACTCTTAAAAATAAGAAAGCGAAGGAATTAATGACACTCAACAAATTATACCTAACTTGCAAAGAATACAATTATTTTAGATTATGCAAATTAAAAACAGTAAAAATGTTTTGTATTTATGAGAGAAATTCTCAGATTTCTATATATTTCTGCGTTGCGAATTCCCAGTTTGATTTCTGATTAAAATGGTCTACAAATACAACATAAAACTTTTGTATTTCACATCAGAATAAGGATATTACTCTTAATGGTTTAAAAGAATGTCTGTAATAATTTTTATAATTATTAAAATCAATTTTAATTTTAATACAAGGCTCTTAATCTTACATATCTTTGTTTAGTCAATTAATAATATACTTTTTAACATGTCAATAATACCAAACAGAAAATTATGAGCATCCAAATTTTGTCCTCATTTATTGCAATCCTTATTCTGAAGTGAAAACAATTAACAAATTATGCTATGCCATGCTTCTGGAGGTATGGCGAGTAACAATAAACATGTGCTAGCAATTCACAATAAAACTGACGATTGCTATCGAACGTTAACAATCGGGGACGGGGTTGCGTGCCCTCCGAGGCACAGAGGGTTTTAAGAAATTCAGCTATGTCACCCATCCTGTTACAGATCACGCCCATAAAGTCTTCCATAAGGTCACATTACACAAACTGGATAGCAATCCAACATCGTTTCAACTTTAACTTTCGGTTCAACAAATCAACTATAATTAACAATAATATGCTGTTATTTAAGGGAATATGCGACATCGATTAGTGGAAAGTCTACTATTATGTAATTGCATTAAAAATGAACAAGGAAATCATGAATCTAGATTAAAAACAGAACATAGTCATAATCGATTAATAAAATCGAGTCAAAGTGGATTCGATGTTGTATGTATAATGTTAGAAGGTCTTAAGTCGTTCGATCACAAGGCTTCGAATGAGCGTTTAGAACACATGCTTGACCAAAATAAGGCCTAAGGGAATGAAAAAAACATTACATTCTATCTCTCTTCACGATTCTATACAATTTATCTTATCACGATTTTACAATAATTTACTCTACTCGATTTCACGATTAAAATATCAATTTTGTTCTAACATGTAAGTCTTAGTTTAATGGATTTAACTTTGTCTTATTTACTAATGTTCGCTGCAGCAATAATTTTAATAAAAGTATCTTAAGTTGTGGGATTTGCAGTACGTAAGATTATTTGTCATTTGAAATGTCATTTTTACAAGGAATATCATAGCTATTACTATAACTGAGTAATAATTGCTGACTTTTTTGGGAATGAATAATAATTGTATTCGTCACAAAATAAGTTATTCTGACAAGGTTTATAGAATATTATCAGAAAATATTACAAATACTCTCAAATATTCAAAGAAATCCCAAAACTTATAACACGTATACAGTAGCGTAAATTTGTATCATGTTACAGCATTTAATTATAAAAAAATATTCGTATAAACGTCATATAAAAATAAAATATTTAACGAAACTGAAAATGGATGTACAAATCATTTTATATTTTGTCACAGCTTTATTCGCAGTTAGCCTTTAATTTTAAACATCTTAATTTTAATATATATTTCGCATTAAATTTACAGATGTTTATTTCGTAAGTTAGTAACATACGAAGTTTAGATTTCTTTCTATTGAGAAAATATATAGATACAAATTAAGTAATAATACAAACTTCAATAATTAATTTTTGTAGTTCAACTGAGATATTAAGTAGTTGTGTAAATATTATATCAATCAGGACCTCTAACTTTTTTTATATTTCAAGGCATTCTATATAAGAGTATAAAACTCGATAAAATGTTTTTAAAGTCACTAAAATAAAGTTCACTAAAATATTGCATTTTCCCCAACAAAGGTAAGAATTAGACAAATTAATCGCATGTATCGAATAAATGGAGTGCAGTGTATAATTATGGTTCTTTACACCTCGGCCGGGAATCGAACTTGGGGAACTCAGTAGGCGAAACTATTGCAAAGCTACAGTCATCATAGAGAAAATATACGTTTTAACTATCTTAGATATTAATCATCTTACTGCCTGAACCTGAAGTTCGATTCCAAATACACATTTATGTCACAAAATGTTTTGTTTTCTTGGTAGTGATATATTGCTAAATTGTAAATTATTATATACGGTATGAATGTGTGAGGGATTTATCGATTTACATATACATACATATATCTGTATGAGCTTATATTATGACATTACAGACCAAATGACACATTTAACACTCCATAACATATTATAAATAAAATCTTAAGTAGTCATCCATTTTACTATTTTCCACAAACCTATCCATCTTGCTTTAATGACACTGATCTTTATAATGTAAATACACTTAACAATATTGACTGTTTCATTAGTTACTTATTCGCGCCAATTCGCGGTAAATAAGGGCTGATTCTACAGGGTCTTTTTTGTGATTTATGGGTGTTTTTATTTATTTCATTATTTATTCGGGTTCAGAATCGAGAACTGAACGTCCTCCTGAAATATTTCCGTTGAATATAAAACACCTTGTATATTAATGCATGCTGTCATTGTAACGACAGTTGATATCAAAACTGCATAAAATTTTCCGTTGCGCTATAAAAGTATTGTATTTTATTTCGGTTGGCTTAGATATACATTCATCTTTTATTCGCCTACCATAGGAGGGATATTATAATAACTCTGATATAAATTGTCATGTTAATTTTGATCAAATCCGGCCTTGTAAATAACAGCGCTGCGTAAGTTTTCTTCTATTTCTTGTGCGTTTTATTTACTAAAATTTGTTGCAAATATTTTTTGTCTATCAACAATATGACACTGTCAATTCATAGAGCATAGTCCATTTATACCATAGAGATCAGTGTCTAGACAATAATAACTCTACCTTACGCTAACGATCCACACTTCACCGCTCAGACTTTGTTTAGGAATTATTACGTTTAGGAAGTACTATTGGACGATTGTAGTTGTGTTGTCCTTCGATTGGCAGATGGCTGAACATCTCGTTCAGTGGGTATGGACCCGCACTGAAATTTACAAGTATAAATATATAGTGGAAGTATATACGAATATGTTTTTATATTGCTATAAAAAATAAGCGCATGTGTAACGTATAGTTCGTTTTTAGGCGTCTTATTTAGAACAACTTTTTATCGTAATTTGAAATTTAAAAATAAGGTTTTAGGGTTTCTAAATGAAAAAGATGTAAAAATCTAAATTTTTTAGTTAAGTTAGTGGCCTCAGCGCCCTGGACATTGTCCCCACTTACCATCGGATGGGATTATTTTAAATTTAAAGCATTACTTTAGTAAGTTACAGATGTTTATAGATTGAGAGACTAATCTCCCCGTTATCAGCGTTAACGTTAATATTAACGGGAGCGCCGAAATGCACCTTACTTAGCGTGCTAGGCCGCAGATGTGGCTCGATTTTATTTGACTGAACTACTAAGTTAACTTTCGTGTTAGTTGATTTTTAACTCTCGACGAAAAAAGAGGAGTGTTATAAGTTTCACGTGTCTTTGGTATCGTAGCTCCCAAACGGATGAACCGATTTTTAACTAGTTTTTTTTGTTTGAAAGGCAAAAATCGAGTGTTCTTAGCTATTTGTAGTATAAAGAAAACTGTCGGGGTTTTTTAAATTTTAATTTCAAATTCTAAGTTCAAAATTATTCATAGGTATCACTTATGCACGTCATTTTTTAAATCTACCAGCTTTTCGGAAAGGTGCTTTGTCATGGATGAAAAGAAAAGCCTAAAAGAAACTCTGTAAATGTAATATTATGATTATGATATATGTATGTATGTATATGAGGTACATACGCATCAGCGGGCCCGTGTGACCGCTAGGAGGCGCGGCTGGAGTAGAACAGCACGCACGGGGACTTCCACCACGCGCCCAGCTGCACCACCTCCTCGGGGCTCACTGACACTATACTGTACCACAACAATACTATTGTATTGTCAACCTTACTAATGTTAAGGTCATTTCGAGAATGGTTAATGAGTTAAATAGGGATGGTGACTAATTTTAGGATTCAATTTTATTTTATAGATATAACTTTACTATTCACGAAAAAAATATTATAAAAATAATTATGTTCAATATAAAAATAAAAATTGATAAATTAAAATCACGTGACGTCACTAACCAACACTAACTAAAAATTGGTTGAATTTGCTTTTAAAATACGAACAATGATGTCATAAGTTCAAAATGGCGTTTGAGGTCACGTGACAGTGATACTGTTTTTGACATTTTAAATTAGTTATATTTATAGTCCCCACGAACTAAGAATGCATATTTGTCGTTTGTCATCGCAGTGACATTAGAGATGTACAAAAAAAATCGATTCACGAAAGAACCAATTATTGCAACAAATCGATTCAAAATTGTAAGACTCTAATCGATTCAATAATTAAATTGTAAATTCTAAAAACCGAAACATTTAGATATCCACAAGTAACTGGAATGATACTGCCTCCATTGAGCTACTTAAGTTACTTTACCGTACCTATACGCTCAATAATTATGTATTTACGACTATAATAAAATATTTTTTTCCTAAAAAACTTACTGTTAATTCGTCCGTGCCGCATCCAGTGTATGAAATTTGGGTTTCGGTTGAATAATGAATATTCTAACCGTATTTTAATCAGTTCAAATGGCTGCGATTAGAGATTATCGTAATAAACACTTTTGGTCATGTTCTTATAGAAGAGAAGAAATTAAATTGTTTAATTGTTAAACACAAAGAAAGAAATAAAATAAATTCATTTTTATTTTAAGTTTCGATTATAGTAATGTATCGATTATTATGGTTTTATAAGTGGCTTCATGCCGTCACATCACTTAACGTCAGTGTAGATTTTGTCATCTTCATATAACATTGATTCGACGCCTTATTTTTTTATTCAATTTTGCATAAATTATGATGTGATAGGATTTTTACTATACTCTGTTTATTTTAACAAACGAGTACTGAGTATGTCTCTCGCACATTTCCGATATTGACAGAGTGAGATGGGTCATTGTTCGGGGCGGGACCAACGCTTTTGTTCTTGTCTCAAAACTGTTAAGGCCCGTTCATATTGAATACTTCTAAAATTTACTGTAGAGAAAATTAAATTATTATTTTATGATTTAAATTTGCATAACTACTTAGTATATTCATAACAAAATTTTCTGTTCGCGTAAAATTATATTTTCATAAATAAATAGCAATAAAACAGTATTGTAATAGTATATTTATATATTATCATCACTTCCTTCTGATGAACTTTCAGATATGTGACTAATAAACTGCTCTAACATGACTCTCTAGAAATGATTTTAATTTTTTAATTTTAAACAAATTTTATATAATTTGTTTTTATGTAGATTGCAAAGGGCGCTTAGTACGCTTAACTACAGGAGACATCTCCGCCATTACTCATGCACAAACAATATCGTCTGGTTCTACTAAAGCACGTGCGACGCGCAGGTAGTCGATGGCTCAAGTGAATGTACATGTTTGTACACAACTACTACAGCGTTTGTGTGGAACAGGCTTTATGTTGATTACGTGGACCAATAGAAACGCAGTGAAAATTTTCGGTACTCGCTTGTTAAAATAAATAGACTATAGATTATAACGTTTAATATGATTTATACATAACGTCAATACGAATACGATACAATACGAATAGGGATGTTTAACAAATTTTGCCAAAATCCTTTGTTCGTAAGTATCCAACTATTCATGTCAAATAAATAATTATTCCATTTTGCTCAAAGACGTACGTACAAGGTTGGTTCATATTAATAAATGGCAGCTATCATTAATGCGTTCTTAGATAATTTTGAGTATAATTTACCGTGATTGATTTCGATAAAACAATATTATTTTAGGTGTTTAAATGTTTCCCCTAATACTTTAAACATACATTTGTCAAGTATTAATTTACAATTAGTGTCAACATCCCTGTTGTTAATTAGCGAGTTGATTTTATGTACATACAGATAATTATTGTATTTATATATTGTTTGCAAGGAAAGAGCGAAGGCGTGGTAGGTAGTTGGATGGGACCGCTATTGGCCAAAATTTCTTGAACACTCCCGGTTGTTATCGCAAGATAATAGTCGTTAAGTGATGTCGGAGGCCAAACTTTAATTAAGTTTTCTTTACTTCAATAATGACACTATTTTGACATGAGGGGACAACCCTCATGTCACTTCATGGGAAACGTTGCATTATTTAACTGACTTCAAAAAAGGAGGAGGTATTCAATCATACAGTTTTTTTTATGTTTGTTACCTCTGAATTTTCTCGACTGGGTGAACCGATTTTAATTATTATTTTTTTAATCGAAAGCTGGTGCTTGTCAAGGGTCCCACTTAAATTTGAACGAGATCTGATGAGTAGTTTTTGAGTTATTCCTAACTTTGAAGTCGATTATTTTTTGTCAAGAATTATATCGTCACCCTGATGCCGCATCGACATAGTATAACTACAAGCACATAGTACAAGCTACTACAGTAATCACTTGAGATCATTTTGGTTACCCCATCCATTGAAGTATTATTACTAGCGTATAGAACCGACACCTCGAACACCATGTATGCTCCAATGCATTGGCGCTACGTGGCTTCAATCTTCAATGGATTTGTTCGATTTTGAAAGGAGAACGGGAGGCTCAATTTCGAAAATGGAACCTCCCGGGCGGGACACACATTTTGTTCGAGATGTCTGTTCTATGACATTATACTTCAATGACCCCATCCCACATCGATATAACCCTTCAAGCCACAGTATACCTGAGATCGTTGAACAGGAACCACCCAGCCGGCGCCCGCACGTACGCGACGAGGTTCCGCGGGTTGTCCTCCACGCACACCACCGCCGCGCTCAGTGCGTACTGCTGCTCGCTCACACACACAACGCCCTTCTTGCTGCCCACGAGCGCGCGGGTCGACTCCGATACGTCACACTGGATACATAGATATACCTTTACTGAGATGCGCTTTTGGTGTAAAAAGGACATCAAATATACCTAATATTATCGACAAAAACATTTTTTTTGACGTGATAACGTCTATTAAAACGATGCCGGCCGCACGCATGAAAAAGCATGACTCATCTGTCGCGTTACGCGAGCGAGCGAACAATGGGGAAAGCGCCATCTATGAACAAAGCCATATACACAATTAAGTCAGAAAGGAACTTGCTGAAAAAATAGTTTAGTTCAGGAGTTCTAGATGGCGTTGTATTATAAAGATAAAAGTTTCTAATTATAAGTTAACTTCCAGAGATAATATTATATTCGAGCACTACTTCATCAATGTTTTGTCATGACAATTTTTTTCAATTTAGCACGTAGCTGGACGCAAAATGTATGGAAACTCGCATAAAGCTCATATTTAAACAGCAATAAGTCACCAGTTTTGCAACTTAGAGCAATGATTTTGATGTCGTTTTGTACATAATATCCTTGTTAATCAATGCATGTATAAAAAAGGTGTGTTAATGTGCTAGTTTTTGAAGTATGTTAGAAAAACTAAAAAAAAATGTGAAAATTTGACTACACTGAGTATCATAATTTTTTTTAATCACCTTTGTAACTTGAAACTTCATCCAATCTTTTTTGTAATTAATACATGAGTCTTACTACCTTTCAATCAAAAGATTTTTCACATCTGTAGTCCAGAGAAATCGAAGTTTTCGACAGAGTCATCTTACAATAAAAAAAAATGGCGGCCATTCCTGTCATAAAGATATATTATGGGTCTTTTTGTCAATAAAATTAGGTATATTTCATGCCCTTAAATTATCGCTAGTTGGTCGCTGGACAGACTATAAGTTTTAATGTACGTATATAATTGTAATTTATAAGAATTTTTATTTATAATAATTTTAATGTATATTATTATTATTAATTTGATTTTAATTATATTACTCTAACGCATTAGTTAATGAGCTGTAATGTTAGATGTAATTTTGAATATAAATAAATAAATATAACTGACCTTATCATTAATAACAACATCGCCGTCGGCTTGTAATCGTATGTTTAGTACGTGCGGCAACACACACGCGATCTCCTGCACGGGACTCTTCAACGCAGTCGTAGAGGGAGGCGGCGGTCTGGAAGAGTATTTGTTTTAAAATAAAAGACCATATAATTTTTTTACCCACAACGGATAAAACGGAACTGAGGTATATGCGTTTGGGGTTAGAGATTGTTTGTTTGTATGTATATCTGTTAAAGTACTGGGCCGATTTCATTGCGGTTTTATGCGTTCAAAAGGTATTATTATAGAGCAGGTTCTCAGATATGTTTTATGGCAGTAGACCACCAGAGGGCGGTACAGGAGCCTGATATTGTTAGCTACATTAGGGATTTCATCCCTTTTCTTTTTTTTTTGTTACCATCCGGCGTGGTTTTTTTCAAAAAAAAATTATTTTGTGATTATTTTATACATATCTGAATAACGAGCACGCGTGCCAGTCCTTTGAAGGCTTCACAAACATACACAAACTCATTCAAGCATCGTCCTTTAGCCCTTGGATGTCCATTACTGGACATAGGTCTCCCCTAACTATCATCACTCTAACCAGTCTTGAGCCTTTTGAATCCAGTGGGTGCCTGCTGTCTTCTTCACTTCTTTAGCTCAGTTTCGGCTCGCCTGTTCCAGGGCGTCCTACAGAAACATATATTCCCTTTTCTTACACGTGGATGCCATTCAAGCAGCCTTCTTCGAACTGTGTGGCCAGCCCTTTGCCATTGCCTTTTTTAATGGAAATAGCCTCAAATGAGGTGACGATCCATCTGATGGTAAGTGGCTATCGTCGTCCATGAACATCAGTAACACCAAAGGCATCAATGATGCGTTGCCGGCCAAGAAAGAATGAAGAAAAAGAAAGGAAGAACTGGCTCTCAAGCCCCCAGCCGGAACACGACGAGTCGTTTGGCGGCTGACTCATGCTCAAGGGTGGTAGCTATCCAGGCGAACCCCATGGAGAAATAATAATAGCAATAATGGTATTAATGGTATTAATTATTTCTTTCTTTCTTTCTTTCTTCTTTCTATTAATTAACAATTAAAATCAATATTACCAATATAATCCCTCCGAGGGCCCTACCACCAGCGTGCCGGATTTAGTCGCCTCTTACGACACCCATCCAGCGTGGGATCGGAGTTAGTATTCTAAGCCGCCCCAGTACGGGAAAAAAATTTACGTATATAATGGTAATAGTATAATATAATAGTATGTATAGTTTATAAGTGTATGTATGTATGTATATGTACGTAAGTAGTATTTGTTTTTCTCCTTTTTTATCTTTTTTTTCTTTCTTGTAGTTTTAACACCTGCCATCAGTTCTTTCCACATCCACCCTGGGTTGACTGGTGGACAATGCCATTAGGCATTAAGTTTGCCATTTGTTCATCCTTTTTTATAAGGTGACATAAATTTTAAATAAATAAATAAATAAATGATTCACCTCTCGGGATGTTTAAATCTACAGCCGGGCCGCGCACAATTCAGTCCGTACCGACACGGCTTGCTAGTGCCACCGCGCTTCGCTATCTCCAACTGAAAATATACAATCACATACAACGCCATTGAACTGTTATTTTATTACTAGCGTCGGGCATGGCGCACTCCGCACTTTTGGTATGACGTTACAAGTACGTGCCGAGTTCGACGTGTCGGGCCAGTTTCTGAAGGGCTGCCACGCCATGTCATACATTAGTAATCTATCACATATGTCATCACAAAAAACAACCCTGACGTTGTCAGAGAGGATAAGAGTTATGATTAGAAAGAGAGGCAACGTCTAGATATCAACGGCTATTGGCCACCAACCCCTCCACCAATCCCCACTGAAGCAGCGTGGTGGAGTATGCTCTAGGCCTCCCTGAGGAGCCTAACTGATTATGAGGAGAGACCTATACCCTGTAGCAAGCATTTTCATAACATTCTTAATCGCTCATTGCAACGTCCAAGAAAACCAACAAATACTGATTGTCGATGGCAGCAATAGTTCCATTATGTAGGAAAAACAAAATACAAGTAAAAGAAAACAGTACATACCTCCAATATTTCTTTCTAAAAAGTCCCGATATATACAACTGCGCAGGAACTTAAATGGGCGAAAAAAATTATAATCACCGTTTCCTTTTGAGGCCCCTTCGACCAGAACGCCTTCTCATGCGCTGACATGCCACCGCAATTGATAGCCAGAATGGGAGGTAACCTGAAACATAGTAAATCACTGTAGCACATCCGTTCACAGAATCTATAATATTAACATAAAATTTCATAATATCCATGGCTTCAACCTATTAATGGCCCACTACTGGGCACGGGTCTCTCCTCTTAAGGAGGCCTTGAGCATACTCCACCACGCTGCTCCAATGCGGATTGATGGAGGGGTCAGTGGCCAACCCGAATGTCGGAAGTTTTCAAACCGCCCGAGGGCCTCCGACATGGCTTAACGACTGTTATCATATGATAACAACCGGGACCGACGGCTTTACGTGCCCTCCGAAAGCACGGAAACGCTCAAGAATTTTTTGTCACTAGCGGTCACCCATCCAACTACCAACCGCGCCCGCTGTTACTTAACTTTGTCGATCACTTAGGATCGACGCAAGCCGCAGGGCTATGAGCGCTTCATAATATCCATACGAGTACAGAAATATAGCTAAATTAAACTGAATCCTAAAATTAGTCAACATCCCTATTGTGCTGACACGTTTTGTAAGATTCTACTGGCGATTGTACCTGACGATCCTCCCGCGTTGTGTAGTGGGCGTGAACCGCGCACAGTGCTCGCACCAGGCGGGCGTGCTGCGTCGCGCCGCTAGCGACGCGCGAACCAGCTCCGTAAACCCACGCGCCTCGTCCCGCCCGTTCGTGTATTGAAGCGCGCACGCTAGGACTACCGACTCGCGTTCCTCCTGGGAAAGGCATCGGCATGGGATGGGTGAATGGTTTTTTTTATTGGCGTGTTTGTTACGAGTTTAATGTATTTCAAAGATCACGCACGCAGTTTACGAATAAAACTTTTCAGAATTTGGGTCTTCGACATTGTAATGTAGCTATGGCATAATATATAATATTAATGGTCCATTGACAGCACTTGTGGATCCAGGAGAAAGCGAGGGCAAGTGGGCTCCCACTTACACGCACACACGCACGCATGCGCGCACGCACACACGCACGCATGCGCGCACGCACACAGGCACCCACGCACGCACGCACACACATCACACAAAAATTGGTTAAAAACCCACCCTCAAACAAAAATCCTGGATTCGCTACTAATTTATAGACACAATATCTTGATTAAAATGTTTATACGCACCTCCTTATTACACTTCAAGCACCTGTTAAGCTGGTGTCGTCCTATCGCGAACAGCTGCGATATCTCAGACTCCTCGCGATCCTTGCTCGAGTGCTGGCTGTTGATCTCCTGGTTGTTGGTTGGTTGGACCGGCGCGGGCGGCACCTCAGGGACTACCACTAGGACATAATTATATTGATGTGTTAGTCTTGGAAAAAAAAAAGAAAACCAAAACATTAATTTCTGTGGCCACACACACGAACATAGATAACAAAAAATGGAAATTTGCAAAAATAGACACAAAAAAAAACAAAAATAAATATTTATGATTTAAAGATAGTTTGTAGAATTGTGTAACGAGCGATCTAACTAAACACATTTATTATATTATAACATAAATAAGTTTACTTACGTGTATATCCTTAAGAGGCAAAGAACATAATTAAAAATTTCTTTACAATATAAGGTTAAATTTTAAAATTGAATAACTGTGTAAAAGTTATAACTGGATAGTTAGATAAAAAACATTGATAAAGATAGCAACACTATCGAATGTTGTAATAATACAGAATGAGTTTTTTTTTTCAAAATCAACGGGTTTGATTCCTGGCCAGGAATATTAATTTTTCTAAAATCTAATGATACAGTTCTAGTTTTCATCAAAATCGGCCCCGAGACTCCTTTGAACATTTTTCGATATTCCTCATAGTTTAAAATTTAGCCATCCACGCACACTTGAAAAATTCACCCTGCATATGACCTTGATCCTAACCTACAATAATTTACTACAAGTTATCAAAACCTACCTTCCTCCGGGTTCCTCCACGGTCCCTCCGCGCCCTCTCTACACACCTCCGGTTCATACTCAGCCGGGTACTCTAGCTCAGTGTATTGAAACTCCTCCGGGTAACCGTTCGTCAGTCGGTTCAGTTTCACTATTCGCGGCTTAGGCGGACTCGCGTTAGCCAACAATGCTAGTTCTTTCTCTTTCTTGCGCGTCTCCAGTATTTCATAGTGGATTTGATGAAGGATGAAGCGTATCCAACTCTGCGAATAATTAAATATAATAATTAAATAGATAAAAAAAGAGTTTAACAACCTGTAAATGCAATCTCATCAAAAACAAATGTGAAATGAGAGCAAAGTTAAAAAAAGAATTGAGATCAAATGGGTGCCAAGTTCTGTGTAGAAGACCCTAAAATTTTAGTCACAATAACATGTAATTCAAGCTCTACATTTGACTTGGTTAGTTTTCACGTACCTACAGGCTATATTATATTTGTATAATTCTTCTCTTCATCTTAATCTTCGTTAAGTCTGTTAGATTGATAAAATACCTATGTTACTTTTCTAAAATTTGGTTTGTTGGTTGCTAACTGATGAAAACTAGCCAAGTCAAATGTAAAGCGTGAATTACATGTTGTTGTGACTAAAATTTTAGGCTTTTCTACACAGAACTTGGCACCCATTTAGATCTCAATTCTTTTTTTTAGGTAAGGAGAGCCATCTCTTTGTATGAAGTCTGTAAAAACGCGTCCAATAACAGGTGGCACTGCGGTGCGCTAGGATAAATTTTACTGAACTCAGCAAACTCCAAAGCTCAACCTTCATTCAATACCATCGTTGTTGAACTTGCATAAAATACAAGCAATGACGTCAAAAACTCAAAATGACGTTTGAGGTCACGTGACAGTGAGAACTATTTTTAACGTTTTAAATTAATTATATTCAATTTAATGTAATTGATTTCAATAAAATAATAATATTTTAGGTGGGTACAGTAATTATTCAAAAATACGTGAAAAAAATTTAATAGCTTCGGTGTAACTGACGTTTTAAGACGCTACTAAAAATAAAAAAAATATATTTTTGGCATTGTTCTTTATATTAATTTACAGTGAGTGTCAACATCCCTATTAAAAAAGAGTACAGCCCCCTCCACAGACCTGTATAAGCGACACGAGGTCGACCTTCTGATCAGTTCCCCTATCGGGCAGGATCAGTCCCAGCGCGGCCGCCTCGGGTACCGTGCGGAACGCGCGCAGGAAATTGCTCGCCTGACACGGCGCGCCGCCCGACGTATCTAGCATTCTGAATAGGAAACCTGAAATATCTTTTGTATTGAGTTTTGTTTTTAAAATGTGCAGAGGAGTTTCTTCCGCCGATTCTTCTCTTAATAAGGGACGTTTCGTAGACGGTGGTAAATTGTAAAGATTTGAAGTTTGAGTTTATTGGGCTATTGAAACACGGTTTATAGGAAACCTGGAAGATGGTTTATGTAAAAAGGTTGATGAAACATGAAATATCTTTTGTATTAAGTTCAGTGTTTAAAAAACGTGCAGAGGAGTTTCTTTCGCCGTTTCTTCTCTTAATAAGGAACCTTTCGTAGACGGTGGTAGATTGAAAAGATTTGACGTTCATAAATGATTAATACCTACATGAAATAAGCAGTTTGAGTTTGAATTTATTAGGTTATTGAAACACGGTTTATAGGAAATCTGAAAGATGGTTTACGTTAAAATTATGAAACCTGAAAAATCTTTTGTATCAAGTTATTGAAACACATTTCGTAGTCAAAATTGACCGCGCCTAAATAACTTATAACTATAAACAATATAAAAAAACATTACCAAGCTCGCAGCTCAAACAAAATTCCTTCGCACAAGTATGCGCGAGCAACATCGACTTTAGCGGGGGTATGTAATATAATACCTGGAATTAATCAACACTTTTAAAAACTACAACACATTGTTAACAAAATATATAAAAAGATATCTCACTGCCAACTGATTAAGAGCGCTATGTGTTTTATTCTTTATTTAGGTAGATTTTTAACCAACGGATTTATGAAGCATTGAAGAGGTATTCAAATTTTAATTACATTTTGTAAATGGTGTGTAATGATGTAATGGTAATTTGTAAGGTTAGAATTCAACTTTGAACTTCGTACAGGATACAATTTAATTCTACTTGTGTTCAAATTCTTAAAATTTAATTAATGTTAATTTGGTACCTTTATATAAATGCAAGTATTGCAGGTACATCAATATTTTTAAAACTATTTTTGATTAGCTGTTGCCCGCAGCTTTGCATACGGAAATTATATTTAACTTATTCAACCTTTTATCATGTTTTCCCGGGAAACCTTTTAATTTTCCGGGATGAAAATTTTTCTAAAATATGACTAAGGGTATCAGTAACAACTTTACTAATTTTCATCGAAATCCGTTCAAGGGTTTTTATGTGATGCCCGGACAGACAAACAGACACTTTGAGTTTTATTATATATTAGTGTAGATTTATCAATTTTAATGCCTATCGCATATCAGTTATCAGTGAGATAGATAGTTAGGAAAATTGCACCAATAAAGAATGAAATTAAAAATTTAATTGCATATCACATTCATAGTGTAAGATTGTGTAAAGTGTAAGAAATTAATGCAGTGAGACAAACTTTTCGAATCATGCACAGGGGTCAAAATAATGTAAAATGTTAGAAAGGTAAATTTAAAATAACTATTACCATTACTATAATGCAGTGTAAACAATGAAAACAAATTGTGTTAGTAGTGTTGGGGCTGCATGCAGTTTTTAAGTTCATCCTTTATCGTCACAAATGATATAAGACAAATAATAATATTAATATATAAAATAATTCATGGGCACCAAGAATTACTTACAAAAGCGGAAAGTTCTAAGCATTACAAAGTATTTTGCGTGCAGTATACTTGCTATAGCGATCTGAAGAATGAAGACAAACATTATCAAATTATTACGATTAATTACATTTTACACTATATAAATATGTTCATTAATCCTTTTAAAATCTAATTATTACAATATTTACTTGTATTATATACAGGACATAATATATACTGATAAACTCATTTACTCTATGGTATTCACTCAAACTAACTCATGCAACGATTCAACTCCATCTAACAAAAAATAATGTGTAACACTCTAGTTCAATCACATACCTTTCGCTCCGTATTTAGTCAATCTATTTATTTACTCTTGAGGCTTATTCATCTTCCTGAATTTGTTTCTTTTTATGACCCCCCATCTTGTATCATGAAAATCTTTTCATTCACATAATCCTTTCAATCATTCACTTTTATTCACAAATTACCCCTTATTCAACACATTTCGTTCGTCACACTTAAATTATTTGAAATACAAGTATTCCTTTTTCGAAACTTTCCTCTAAAGACGTAAAACTATTATATGAAATTCACATCATATAACCCTAAGGGAAAGTCAAACCACCATTAGGTACTTTGATACTAATACAGCTAGGCTAACACGGTGATTTAAGTGTGTACTCCGAACGCATATCGAATAGTTCCAATTATGCGTATATATGTAGCAAATACATATAAATCACACATTTCGGTGAAGGAAAATATAAAGATATTTATATCATAGTTCTACGTTATTTTAAAGGACGCGAAAATCTAACCTTTTACTTTCTATGTGGGAATAAATATGACAAAAAATAGCTTATAATTATAGTAAAAGTACTTATTCAATATTTTTTATAATAACTTTCATCTTTTCAAAAATACGCCCATCATTAACTCAGCCATACATAGTGAAGTACTATTATATTATGTACTATTATCTCTTCTGTTATACATATATTATATTTTATTAACTAGCATTTATAAATGACTGATACGTATGAAATAACGAGCTTAATTGCTTTTAAATGCTTGTAATATACCTGTAACATAGGATTGCAGTATGAATTTGGCAATGTAGCTTCCAACCCTGGCAATCCCGTTTTATTACACTCTTCCAACTCTTCGTTAGGACAATGCTTATTGATTCTTATATCCAACTGAAATAAAAAATACAGACTAATAACAAAAAAGCGAATATTTCTATTATGCACGGAGCGTTGGCTATTAATTTGGCCTGAAATTATGTGTGTATCTGTGTGTTTTACATGCGTGCGTGCGTAAACGCTCAATGCACGCACACGCACTTTGCGTGTAAGTTAGCTACGTAATAGCGTCTTATGTATTGGTTTATTAATTCACTTATCAAACTTCAATTAGTATTGGGGTATTTATAAATCGATAAAAATTATAATATACTGATTTTACCCATCAATTTCGTTACAGTTAGTTATAGACACGATTTTGTATAATTATGTAGTTTTTACGAGGTTTGATAGCTCATTACAGCATTTTCCATATTGATAGTTATCAACACTCTTAATTTTTTTTACCACTAAAAAACTATAAAAATATGGATAGTTTACTTTACGTGCCCTCCAAGGTACGGAAGCGATTTCAAATAAACCATAAATAATGATACTAAATAGTTATCATTACATTATGTAGATGCCTGTTTGTCAACGTTTTTATTTAAAGTATGTCAAAAAGGAATGTTCTTTTGAAAACTGTTAACTGAATACACAAATTCAATAAATTGAGCCAATTAAAAAAAAAAAAATTTTTAATTTTTAACGTTATTACTAACTATAGAATTAAATCATATCGATTTTTAATACAAATGAATTGCATTTGTTTACGATTTTTTATTTCGTAAAAAATACGGGTAGAAAATTAAACGAAATGAAAATGATAAAAATAATGGTTAAAAAATTAAACAAAGAGTACTTTTAATCCTTTATTTAAGGTCACAAAGTCTACTCCGTAAACAGTATTATCTTAGATATTACTTTAAACCTAATATTTGAGATCAGAATACATTGATTAAATAATGTTATTTAAAACATCTAAGTTGACTACATTTCTTTGGCATTTATATTAAAGTTATCATTCCTTCTTGAGATACATCAATTATTAAGATATAAGCACTATTGTTACTGACAAATTGACAAACAGACATTTAATATAACATTTTTTTATACTTTTTTGCAGTATGTTTTTTTCTTCTTTTGCTTACTACATACAATAATACTGGTATGTACCAATTAATTAATCTAACACCATACAGATATAATATGACGAAAATAATGGAAAATACAAATGGCGATTATCCTATTCTATTATAATACATCAGTCACAAACCAGTCCATCATGAATCCATCAATAACAAATTATTGTAATTATTGTAACATGGTAATCAAATATCGCATCATTAAAATGATGTACAAATACTTTTATCTTTAAGTCCAGGTATTACCACAAAAGTATGTATTTCCAGACGACTGATCGGGCCGGCCGAGACTCCACACTCAGGAATTTAGTGTAAGTATTTAAACAACAATCATTGTATTAAATCAAACTTAGCGAATTTACCTAGAAATATTTAGCGTCTTTAGTTATTAGTATAAGAATGAAATGGAAAATGTCAGTAGTTTAGTCATAATATTGAAAAAAGACATATCTTTTTTTCATAATTTAAAAAACCTGTTTTCTCCCAGATATTTAAAAAAAACTCAAAATGCGGCCTTTGCTGGAATCCCTAGCCTTAATAGAATATTAAAAAAAACCTAAATAATATTCAAAATAAAAAAAAATTGCGAGAAAAATAACCTTATAAATTTTATTATAATACCAACATGGCATAAGCTTGAAGTGATAGTTGCTTTAAGCACTGTTATTAGATAACAATGAATATAAATGCATTTTCTTTCGATAAAAATGACGCCATAATTTTTTTACCATGGCATGAGGCAAATAATCAGATGCTTTAAGCACTGTCATTACATGACTAAACATAAATGCATTTTCTTTCGACAAAAATTATGTCATCAATTTTATTTATAAGACAAGCTGTCAGTTACTTTATGCCCTGCTATTACATTATACAGAAACAGAATAAAAATGTATTTTCTTTCGACAAAAACCCTTCAAATTAACTATATTACATAGGCTAAGGCGATAATAAGATCCCCAGATCTGTGACTGATGTAAATGCTACGAATGAATGACGACAATTAACATTTAAAATGATTTTGTTTTTTAATGTTCATGTAAGCTAGCCAAATAAGAAACTGAATTACCTTCTGATAATATTTAGGGATAGGTTGAGTGTGATATTTGTCCTGGCTCTTAGCTTTGAGATCGTCCAAGGTGTCAGGCACATATGGGATCTGAAAAATAGTAAAAACACTTGTTAAATATATTCAAAATCGTTTATTCATACCTATACCCATACCTATTTCGGAATAGTGCTTTAAAAGAAACAGCGAAAGAAAAATCCTCACCACGTCTTTTCACTAACCTCTTGTTCCTTTTTTATTTTATCATAATTAATGTACTACATACATATACCTATATTAAAATCCTAGTTGTCCAAAAATACTAGTTCTAACGTACAAATACTTCAGCTCAATAAAAATATATCTAAACTATGAAATCGCCCTCGCTTCGCTTCGGGAAAAATAGTAAAAAAAAAATATAATATAGCCTTTGTCACCCGGGGATAGTGTAGCTTCCCAACAGTGAAATAATTTTTCAAATCGGTTCGGTAGTTTCGGAGCCTATTCAATGCAAACAAACAATCAAATCTTTCCCCTTTATAATATTAGTATAGATATACATTACATGTAATTTGTTCTGTTTCAATAAATCGCCACCTGATTCCAGGACCCTTTATGCTCTGGATACACAGCGGACGGGAGAAGACGGAGACGCGATCAGATTAAATGAACATGAACCGGCCGCCAACATCGATTTTATACTATCTACATTTAAATAGTATTATGAAAATGCGTTTGATACTAGAAACTGTCACTTCTGTATCGCATTTTGTATGATGGGCGTTATATATTGCACGCAGATTCGAGTTTGGCTCAAAGGCTCGCAGCTCTTGTCTAAAGCGACGCCCGGTAAACAGGTAGCTGATAGTAAAAGTAAAAAAGTAAATTAGTGGACCGTTATTTGTACCTTCTCATGAGTTTAGTAACCCTGAGTTTGTTTTGTTTTTATCAACTCTCGTTAATGTACTAAAATCGTAGTCGTATAAACTTTATTTATTTATTTTACTCTTTATTGCACACCAAGAATAGGACAACAAGAATGTAAAGTAAGCAAGTATATAGAGTATAAAAGGCGGTCTTATCGCTACACAGCGATCTCTTCCAGACAACCTTTAGATGGGGAATGCTGTATATAGTTAGATAAGATGAGGTAAGATGGACGAATAATATTAATATTACTTTAGTAGATTACAACCTGATCATCGCGTCACCGTCCCATTCCGCCGCTGTATATCACGAACATAAGTATAGTACTCACCTGATTTCTTTTTCGAGCTTTTGGGTTTGGTGCATATCCTATGGGACCCTGCATTTTCATTGACTTCTCTACTTCTGGATCAATGGATTTAGGTTTCCTGCATTAAACGTCCTTTTAAGTATAGCTGTAGCATATCGTATAGCTTATTGTTATGTTGAAAATGTTTGGAAAACCACAGCGGATTGGTTAGAGGGTTTCGTATCAAGCCTGATATCAATGAAAGAACACATTTACTTGGTACGAGTGAGTAAAAATGTTTTCGTTGATTACATGGTAAAAAGTTTTGCATTACGGTGTGAAAGTTACCAACTTAATGGAGGCCATATACGATCATGTGTACTAGATACCGCGTCAAGTGGACTTGACGCGGTATCTAGTATACTTGATCGTGTATGGCCACGGTAAGCTATTTAGCCATAATAATATAGTTATCTCATGCACACTGAATGGCGCGTCAAGTCAAACTGCAGATTTGACAAGTACACTTGATCCTGTATGGCCTCCATAAGAAGTGAAGTTTCATCTCCATTAATATGAGCTACTATATTTTCATATCATTAATTTTATTAGAGTGTGGAAAATTTCTCAAATCTGAAGATGCCCGTTCAAATCTGGAGTGATTGTTAAGGAATATCCACAAATTGGCAAGTGGTATATTGTCGCATGGTGGAATTTTGTATATCTAATCTACCCATTATTACTGTAATCCACCCAAAATAATACAAAAAAAAACTTGAAAAAAAGACGCTTAACTTAACCATGTTCTAACAGCCAACCTGGGATCACCCTGTGAAGATAAGATTATTATTAAATCTTAATACTAAGTAACACACAAACCGGTACCTGTAGATCCGTTTAAAGAAGTCTTCGGACAACTCATTGAACCATTTCTTTCCCGTGGTGAGAGGTGGGAGGGACACTGAAGAGATATTGAAGTTCGGATCGGTGACTCGAGCGTATGGCAGGCCCGGTACTGGGTCAGCAAACTCAGTTGCTCTGCAAGGTAAATAGTTTTTGGAGTTTAACGCCCCAACTCAAAGTCACTAACGGTTACTTTAATCGCTCCTTAGTAAAGAATCACCATACAAATTCTGTAGTAAAGAGCGATTTAAGTAACAGTTAGTAACTCTGAGTTGGGGCGTAACTCCTTTGGAATCAATTTTCATATATAAGCCCAGGGTATGACAATTTATGGAGAGTAAAATAAAACTTCCTGCGTTACGTTAGGTTTTATACGTTACTAATCAGTAATAACGCCATCTAATAATAATAATAATTTTGATACTGATTTGACAATCGCAATCTAGATGGCGTTGTTACTGATTTGACTATCGCAAACTAAACTATAATAGATGGTGTTGTCGTTGTTGATTTGACGATAAAGTCATGTATTTTATAATCGTTCGTAAGGAGTAAACTCAGAGGGATTATATTAGTAATATTGATTTTAATTGTTAGGTAATACCATTATTGCTATTATTATTTCTCCATGGGGTTCGCCTGGATAGCTACCACCCTTGAGCATGAGTCAGCCGCCAAACGACTCGTCGTGTTCCGGCTGGGGGCTTGAGCCAGTTCTTTCTTTCCTTATCTTCTTTCGTTCTTGACCGGGCAACGCTTCATTGATGGCTCTGGTGTCGCTGATATCTATGGACCACGCTAGCCACTTACCATCAGGTGGATCATCAGCTCGTTAGCTGGCTATTTCCATACAATAACCCTTACCTGGAGAAGTTATTGAAGACCGGCTCGTGGTTATGTCTAGCGGAGAACAGATTGAGATGTCCCGTCTGGTCACCGAACACCAGCGCTTGGCTCGTGCTGGACACGTCCATCACACTACACAGGGAGCTTTGGGTGTCCACCTGAGAGAATATTGTTATATATATATATTTTTTTTTCATTTATTTAATACAAACAGGTTTACAAATGTGTTTAACTTATGGAGCTTTGCATAAACCGTATTGGTTTGTCTGCAAGCTTGTTAGCCTCTAATACAAATTACAAATAATGTTACTACTATTGCTAGACAATCTTACAACAAAAACAGTCATCGCGTCTTGGTGCATTGAAAACCGGTTTTAACAACCGTGCAAGTGCAAGCAAGACAGAGTACAATACAATGCTCATAGACATATTGTGCATTATACAGAAAGAACAATATACAGGTTGATGCATAATATGTTTTTTTTTTAATTGATTTATTTATTTTATTATAATTATGATATTATTTTGGTATTTTACGTATTATTGAATTTGTTATTCTGCTACATGTAACATTGAAGTCTTTGAAAATTAATTTTACATAATGTTTACATAAATTTATATAACATTATTTTTAAGAATTTAGAAGCAGGTCATAGAAGTACTTTTTATATTTAAGCTGAAAGTTTTGGTCCTTAATCTCTGATAATATTTTTGATGGAATTTCATTCATAAGAGTAGGTACTAGATGTTTGTTTGTGCGTTTTCCGTAATAATTATAAGCCCTGGGGATCAAAAGTTTTTCTTGTGCAATTTTTCTTGTAAATATTGAATGCTCTATTTTTATTTGTACATCTTTATTCTGAAACTGTTCTATTAATATTAACATTTTTATTTTAGTATGGATTGGTAGTATCTTGCAATATTTAAAAATTCCTATAATGTCATTATTTTGGTACAGTTTAATTTTAACTTTTTTGGGTATTATTATTTTAAGTATTCTTAACTGTAAATTAAAAATTTTATCCAAATAAGATTTGAAAGTTCTCCCATAACTTGTAAGACCATACGAAATAATGGACTCAGCAAGTGCATTGTACAAATTAATTAAGACTGCAAATTTAGCTAGCATAGCTCTTAATTTCATACAGACAAAGTCAATATGGTGGCTCCAGTTGAATCTCTCATCTACGATTAGACCTAAGTAAGTATACTGTGTGACTTGCTCTATAGTTATATAGTTTTAATAAATCTTTAAAAACCGGATATGACAACACTTATCTGTAATAGAGTAACGTATGTTCATTTCTGCTTACCATCAGGTGGTTTTGTGGTCAAGCATTAAGTTATTCTGCGTAAAAAATGTCATATTGTGTCCCACCTTACATATAGAACACCTCACACACCTTACACACAGAGACAAAATCTTGGCGCGTATATTATATCTTAGTAGGAATATATAATATGTTAAGGCTAACAGCCGAAGTGCAGTTACACCTAGTTCTAGCCGGCATAAACTAGGTGTAGCCGCACTTTGGCTTTTAACCGTAACATATAAATAACAAAAATAGTCTACTTGACAAAATTGGAATGCTATGATCGTCGGCTAAGAGCGGATTCAACTAATTACCTTATGTTTGTCGACCGTTGTGGCGTTTACCATGCCGGATCACAGTGTTCTCCTGTGGAGGCTCCTGGGTTCGATTCCCAGAGGCCACATTTTAATAACGAATTTGAATTTCAGTTCGATGTGTCCTACGTATAAGGGCCAAAATCCAAAATCATAACTTTACAGGAGAGGCTCCGAAAGTATTTGGTTTAATTTTAAATTGGTAAAACCGAAGTGTATGAAACTTTGCTTGTTTACTAAGAAAACTATACTCCTTATTTATACCATAGTATTTTATTTGTATTTTCTTTTTACTGTACATTGTAGGACCTGTAGGACCCATTGAGTTCTCGATTTAGATGTTTGTGTTTTCCATGGCACAAACGTCACAAGGAATCCTTAGCCATCCTATGTAGCGTAATTTTTTAAAACTCACCTGAAAAACCGACTGATTCTCAACCCCAGACGGCGTGTTCACATGCAACAGAGCGACATGTCCGTCTCCCGATACAGCGGCCGCTCTCCCCGAGAACACTGGCAGGAAGTGCAATAGGAGAGGGGGAGAGGCGGTGGGGAGAGACCACGCCCCCTCCGAGCCGGGACTGCCGCGCAGGTAGCGTACGTCCCATACTACTACGTACGGCTCTGCTACCGCCACGCTGCCTCTGTGGGGAGAATAGGCATGATAACAGATATTGAAATTTTGAAGTTATTTTATGTAGATTTTGCATATGGTTTGGGATAAATTTATTGTTATTTAATTATGAAAGAAAGAAAGAAACATTTATTTCGTCAAGGAAATGGTACAAGGTTATAACAAAGGTGTAAGAAGAAGTCCTAACTGTGTAACCTTATGAAATTATTGTGTGACATAATACATATATTATACTCGTAGTTGGTTACCCACCAGGTTGGGTTGGTACTATGAAATTTATGTTATTAATTAAAAGCAAAAATAAAAGCTAATTATTTAGATTTTTCTTCAAATCGCACTTTATCAGCAACTTGATTGAAAAGTGAACTTCCTATTCAGAATTTGACAGTTGATGACCATATGATTATACCAATATTATTCTAAATAAATTTTACAAGTACTACATGTTACACAACTCACGTCTGAGTAAACCCGCAAGTGATGAGCAGATCTCCCTGCATGTCCAAGTCAGAGAGGCAAGCGGAGTGTGCCCGGAAGCTGTGTTCGGCCTTACTCCGAGGGCCGAGGGTCCTCAGGTCTCGGAGGGATACCGTGCCATCAGCGCTGCCACACGCCACGAGCGAACCGCCGCCGCTACGTAACACTGCACAGCCTTCTTGCTCGATTGGCTGAAATATTATAGATAAATTAATAAATGCTTTAACTCATACCTCGGCACAAGGCTTATGTGTTGCAAGTGGTAAGGACAACACAAATAAGACATCACTATAACACACATGACCCAAGTACAAATATTTACTCTCGTGCTATTAAAAGCAGCTGTGAGCAACCTAAATAATCCTCATAAAAAAATTATTAATTCCCAAAACAAGAAATAACATTCACTTCAGCTATTAAAATCATAATTATATTCAGTTATCTACTTAAAATCTAATTTAAAGACTAGACAAACATTACTAAACCATATTATTATTATTTATAGACGATTATATTATTTATAGACAAGCATCTAAGCTGATGTGTCCATATCAATTTCTGCTGAAAACCATTTTTGGTGTAGTGATAGCTTTTTTGATTTCAACCAGCTATCTAGTCAGTTTTTAAAAGCATTAATTAAAGTAGAGGAAACTTCTTCAGGTAATTATAAAAAAAAAATTATGTGCAATAAACTTACAATGACAGTCTCCTTCATTTTTGTCAGATCCAAGTCCAAAAGTTTGTCTTGATGTCCACCCATCAGAAGTCGGGTTTTGCTGACTTCAAACAAACACTGCATGTCCGTCATGTTTTCTGATCTGCAAACATTAATCTCCTTTAGGAATAAATAAACAAATGAAATAGTAAAACTTTAAAAAAAAATTCAATCTATAACAATAACAAAATTAATTAATCAATCTATAATGTTGACGATCCTTACGTACAAACCCCTAACTATAAATTACAAATTTTACAGGAGAGCACTTCAAAGTTTCAAACATATGTATTATCATGTTCTACTCAGCGTAAAGTCATGTTTGGTATGAAGGTTTATTAAATTATATATTTATAATAAAAAGATAGGTCATAAAGAACACTTTGTGTATTATTTGGCACTTACTTACGAGTACATATAAATCGGAATCATCCCTATTGCACATAGCTTAAGTGGTGACATACTGGCTTTTACGTGGTAGTCTCTAAAGCAATTAAGAGTCGTATTTGCATTTATGAAATTTACTTAAAATAAGATTAATTAAAATATAGCAATTAAAATGATTTTGACTAACTTAAAAAATGTATATAAAATCGCAGGACATGACAGTGGATCACAGAAAAGTACCAAATCCAATAAAAATTTTATTGTAAATAATTAAGACTATTAAGATGTAAATTAATTATCTCTAATTTATCTATTAATTAAAATCATTCACCTGTATGTATGTTTTGGTATCCCCCTACGGATCTGGTGACGCAAGGTGGACTTTGTCAAGGCATAGATACCTTGCTCCACAGTGATGATATCCCTCACTTCGTCCGATTCATGTACTTGGAATGATGTATACTTTTGCATGCTTGGGCCGTAGTACGATGTTACATGACCCTGGAAAATTTATTAATGTAAAAAACTCCAGTTCAAAATAACAAATTTTATTCAACATTTGTGGGCAATTTCAACCACAAATTAATTATTTACCTCCTACATATCCTACTATACTCACACAACCACAATCAAAGAAATTGTTAAATAGGGGACACTTACTCAAGAAATTCTAGTGAGATACAGGTGTACAAATATCAAAATATAAAAATAAAATTATTAGACCCAATTGTAGCATGTACAGACCAGATGTGTAAAGACACAAGCAAGACATTACAATCAGCCAACACCCTGACATAATAATTTATCAGTCACACAAATATCTTCCCATTCGAGAAATAAACCAGAACTTTATTTTCGACTGGGCTATGTGACTGTGGCGTGTCTACGCTGTCAGAACAAGGCAAGCTCAATTGTGTTGTACAATCCGGGATCTCAGGATCTTTGGCCTGACAACACAGAACACTCCATTTCATACATATAATATTTACCAACAAATAATATGAGTGTTAACAGCTGCAGAGTGATGATAGTAATGCAACAATAGTAAGCTGGGTTTTTCGGTTTGTATGGCTGTACCGCCACTGCTATGTGACTAGAAAAGACATTTTATAAAGCACTTCTTGAAATAAGGGACCTGGCATTAATTACGTAAGGACAATTTTAGGCATTTTTGACTCCCCCTACTCCTATGTAAGGGCTCATGCGATTTCTTAGACTCCCCCTCCTCTCCCCAATTTTAGGAAAAAATCAATAGCACTAAACTCATGAATTGATTATATCAGATTTATAGTTTTTTTTAGTATTTCAATTCGTAAAATATTATGTTGGATACTCCCTCCCCCCGAGAAGAAAAGGGCATGTAGATTTTGAGGATACCCCCTCCCCGCAGGACCTTTGCATAATTATTAAATGGCCCCTTATCATACAGCCAACCTTTACAGAGTAAAATGGTAACACACTTACACCCTGATTCCCCATCCACACGAGTTCTTCAAACTTATCAAAAACAACAGATGACACACCAAATCGGTCTCCTCCGTCAACTAAAACACTACTGCGGCCTTCGTATTCTGCATTCTGAGCTGGCATCATGTATGTGTGGGTGTGAGAATGGTATTCGGCGTGGTATTCTGGAATGTTGTAAAAAGACAAGCATGACATTGTGGTTTTAATAATAGTACTATTTAACAGTAATGCATAAACTTGTGAAGATTTTGTTTAATTCAATCTACAAAGGCTTTGCTAAAGTCTCTCGAAACTGATTCAGGTCATTCGTAACTTGTCATTTTATGAATATATACATAATAAGTTTTAACTCATTCAGTATCTTGAACTTGCTTTGGCCTATTTCACTGCAATATACCCTTAAAACTACAATAAAAAGCCACCGCAAATCGCTGTTTATATGATAGGTATGACAGTAATTATTTTCACTTATCAGCTATAAACATAAGTTCATATTTATGTATTGTTAATGAAATCAGTATGTATTCAATTACTAGTAAAAAGCCAATAAAAATAACATTAAGGTTTTAAATTATCATCCATTACTGACCTACATCAATAAACTTGATGAAAGGACTACATAATAATTATACTGATCTAAGTATACAAATGACATAAAATTTTGAAAATAATTAAAATATAATTAATAAATGAATTGTTGCACAGCTCCAGTTTCCTAATAAAAAAGCCCACGGTAAAAATAACAGCGAAATCGCAAAATAGCCACGAAGCCCATTTCCAAAAGGACATCTATTATTACAGAAAATTGTAACAGCACAGTTCAAAATAGGCATAATTAAACATTTATATGGGTAATCTATTGTCTCTACAGGATGCTGTTTGATATTTCAGCTTTCAAAATATATAAACCTACCAGTCATAAGGTGATTTGTTGGTATACATAGGTCGGAGTAATGAAACTCCATCTGAATTTCAAAAATACTTTTGTTAATCCCCGCCATATTGGGAGTTGATTTTACACTGTTGTTTCAAATTAATAGCGACGTTTATCGCTATTTTAGATTAAATTAGTTGAATAAAACCCACGTCGAATACACGGATGCATTACCAAACACCAAGCTTTCTACATGAATGAAAATGAAATGATTGATTAAATGCCAATAATGCCATACTGAGTGACTGACAAACAGACAAACAGAAACACTGACAAACAGACTACAGATATTACAATAACCAAAGCAAAAAGCATAGAGGATGATAAATTCACAGAATAAAATAGCAATAAAAGTCATTATCCACCAAGAATATTATAGTCTAACTGGATACCAAACTTCGAGTTCGTAGAGGTACTGTATGAAGAAGGATGACGTAACATTGAATGACTATTTTTCTATGATGTCCACGTTATCTACTGTAGGGCTCGGCCCAATAAAACGACGATATTCCACAATTATTTTAATTGCACTTCCATTACACTCATCACAAAATAAATTATCACTAAAATCATAGACCTTAAATACGTTTTGCCTCGGGTTTTCATGCGACCGTTCAGGTCGACTGTCGAATGGCGAATGTCCCGATTACTGAGTTCTATCCTTTAACGTCGACATCAATGTCGTCAATGCTCACTAGCGCCACCAAGTGGCGACTGATGATAGTAATACAGATTAGTCAATATCATACTTATATTCACAATAGTTCAAAATAATAGTCACAAGTGGTACCTTACACTGTAATAATAGAGAGCACGCTAACAGCTCGGCCATCTGACTTTTCGTACGTCCTCGTACGTGATACATAGCGCAAATTAAGAATATGTTGGATTCAATACTGTACAATCATCATTTAAACAAGAAATCAATCATTTAAACAAAAAATCAACAATCCAAGAAATCATGATAAATTAAGTTGCTAATGTTGCCTTTATCTATGTGAAAATGAATTTTCATAAACCTATTGTTCACAGCTGTATTATTCATCAAAACGAATAGATATTCATATAGTTTATAAATTACTATCCTTCCTCTCAAATAGACATTTGAACCTTAAAAATATTTTTTAAATATAATATGAACAAATCGATATCATGTACTTAACATTTTATACATCTATAAAAAAAAATCTTTATTTCGTAAGAGCGGTAATCTTTAGTCAAATATTACAATTGTTATTTCGATACTTGGTACTTTATACTTTCATCTTAATGACTTTCATCGTAAAGATCTACATATGTTCAGATTTATTAATTATGATAGTTCTTACTGAATGTAAATTTTAAATGAGAATTATAGTCAATATCTGAATAATGGGAAATAACAATATTTAAATTTTTCTATCAAACAAGCAAAAAGTTGATCAGAATACTTTTACGTCCTACTAATAATATATTATAATGTAATATCATTTTATTATACTATGCTTTTAAAATAATATCCCGGAAATTAAGCATCTACAATTAAACAATAACATGTTATATGCTCCAAACAGTAGCTACTCGACCCAGAAAAACCCTTCATAACATCTATAAAATTATTGAATTTCTATAATTATTATCTATTATCAAACCTTTACGGTTGCGGTACGTATTCAAATCGCCAGCTACCTTGTCGCGTGGCACGGCTTCATGTGTCAGTCATGTTCCTTACTTGGTTCTCTTCTCTGATCAGATCCATTTCTCAATTCATACTTGGCCGTGATGGGGAGTGTCGCTCAAGCTCACCACACCGTCAGTCACGACCAAGCTTTTCCATTTGGTTCACTAAACCCGACCGTTGCTCAGGCTCATCGCTTGGACTGTCATTTTGGCAGCACCTCAGACGTTGCTCTTGCTCATCGTCTGAGGAATTCAGTGAACCATATCATCACCGTGGTGATATCGCATACGCATCGGTCGTTGCTCAAGCTCACTGCCGAAACGTATCATTTCTCTCACGACCGTTGCTCTAGCTCTCCGGTGGTGTCAATTAATGTCATTTCATCAAATATTATCTGTTTCCCATGGTCTTGTCTCATATTGTCTAGTCTCATATAGTCTTGTCTCATTTCATTGCTTCATAATTTTATTTCAAATTATATCATTCATTTTTATCAATTTTAATTAATGCAATTCAATTGATGCATTTCAATTCACTTGATTTCAATTAGGTTCATTTCGATTAGCTTCGTTTCAACTTGATTCGATTCGCCTCAATTCGATTCATCTCGATTCGATTCAACACGATTCGATTCTACTCGATTCATTTCAATTCGATTCAATTCAACCAAATTCGATTCTACTCGATTCAATTCTACTCGATTCGATCCAACTCGATTCAATTCACCTCCTGCATGTTCTTCACCAGAGTTTTCAGGTGCCCGCCGTTCGTCAGGTGCTTCATTCAAGAGTTGTTCATCGAATTTTGTCAGAATCGTGGTTTCATCAGTGTTGTCTCTGAACCTTCTGACCTGATGTATGTATTCGATCTGAAACTTATAAATACTGTATAAGTGTGGATTCATACACCAACGCAAATAGGCAGAAGTCATAAGGACTCCATGATAATATAATATCGTAACGTTATTATTTAAGAATCAGAGTATATGTTTATCATTAAAAAGGTATATGTGTTAAACTATATTCTGTCAATCCAGTATCGTCTTTTGTCGCAGAAATAAAGCAACTAAAAATCAATAGTATATTCCTATAATTTATTCTTCATACTCTGGAGATTAAAAATAAGTGGAACGTAATAAGAGAAATCAATTTTTCAGATAAAATGTTTCTGGTACAGTGGTACGTACTCTTGTTTATTTATTTATTTATTTATTTATTTATTTATTTATTTATTTATTTATTTATTGAACGCCAACATAACAAACATTATTTTTAGTACATCATATTCAACAAATAGTAAATTATCTTTCTTATCGTTTGTATAATAATATCAATAAATAAATAAAATCTTAAAATTCCAGTACTTTCAATGCTCGTAGAAACTAACCCCAATAGCCCAATACATACATCAAATCAATCCATTAACATGGTTCACGTCAATATTCATCACTCCTTTGAATAATCGCTTCATTATAGGGAAAAATAACCCTAAACTTCTGTAAGCAAATCTGTACTAAACCTGTCTATCGGGGTAGTCATAGCCCGATAAGTGGTCCAAGAATATTAATTGACCAGGTTTTCAAAGTCAAAAGTCAAAATATTTTATTCATACAGGTATCACTGATACACTTATGCACGTCATTTTTTTTTTTGCTTTTCGGAAAGGTGCTTTGTCGTGGAGGAGAAGAAAAGCCTAAAGAAACTCCTCACCTCCTCTTTTATTATCGCATTCCAAGGAAAAGGATATCAATATGACATTATTTCATAATACCATAATATGGAGTACCTAGACATGGATGAAGGACTCCTATGATGAATTCCCTCTTCGACTGCAAGACACTAAATAATTATTATCATCAAATAAATCTATATAGTTTGTTAATATATCTAATATTAACGGATGTTGCGTATTTCCATTCTATTACTTTGGCTTAGAAGCCTGTTTGATACCTCAAAGTTTCATAGCAGAGACATTTGTCGATCACACATCACACACATAGATGTCTCATTCTTTGCAGTAATAAATATAATAGTTTGGTGTCTTACATCAGACACATCAAACCCCAAATGTAAGATATAATCCCTGGAGATACCCATCACATTCAACAATTATATATTGCAATGTCTAAACCTCATTTCTGCGTCTCTAACAGTTTGCCCGACGTCTCAGTGAATCGATCTATGCCATAACTGTGGTGCTATGAGTATGTAGCATTATCAAACATCACTAATAAAAGTAAAGTAAAGACATTACCTTGTACCTCCTTGGAAGAGCAACGTACGCACATAGGGATGTGATCAGGCTGCGTAATCAAATTCACATGTTAGTACGCGGTATCTCACAAATACATTATGTTTATCAATTACCGTAGAATCCCGACCGCAGTCCGGCAATCTCTTGTCACCAAGAAATCTGTAATCATAATACATAGTTTAGTTATTGTCAGTCACTGTCACTTTCCAGTTGTTTGAATTCGTCGAGTAGTCCGTTAATTTCAATACGAATTGTACCGCTGTAGAGTGGGCGGGATAACAATCTAAACGCAATAAGAAAAATAAGTACTTGTAACATCAAACGGGAATCACCAAAAAAATCCGGAGTAGCCATCTAAGCTCATATTTGGTGTGCAACGTACAGAAGCCATTATGATAACCGAATTTATCGAGTAGTCATCTAAATGTGCATTCATTGCATCTTATTCTGTAATGTACCTACCTTTACGCTAATATGCCTTTATGATAACCGACAGTAACAATAGTTACTTAAATCAAACAGATATCACAAGAAATAATCTCTAATAATCCTCTTGACTTGCTGTAATTTGATGAATGGTACATGATCTAAACGAGTCACCCGCTTGCTAACAAAAATTACCAAACCAAATGTCTTACCATAGAATAGATAATATTACTACATGTTTTACCTCAACAACCCGTTATTTTTCTTTCATTTCATTTCAAATATACGGTGTCTAATCAAATCCTGTAAGTTAACTTGACTCACTTCCCAGTGTCCAATTGATCTGAAATGCGATTCATGCGGCATAAGCACTTGGTTACCGTAACTGTATATTAACATTCCTAATATAACGTTGTGGAATGGATTCAGATGGCATAACTTCTATCGGTCATGATATAATATAACATGAGAATAACAGATCTTTAGTTTTAAAACATTAAATTATGATATCTCGCTTCAGATGCATAAAATAATTGCCATTCTCAAACTTGGCTCAACAACACACTCTTTCCGCTTTAGTAGTTCTATTACAATAACGCTATAAAAGTGTATTTCTATTATTGTTTTTACCCTTTGCTCCCGTAACCAAATTCACGTGTAAGTATGGAACTCGAATTAAGTTTGAACTCACTAAAATTTCAGTATGAGGGTACACTAATTGTGGTAAAATTATACCTCATTTATTATCATAAATGTATATCTGACATGTCTTATTCGTCATAAAAATCGGTGGAACAGTTTCGAAGGAGTGAGAACACGCCACAAACACCGTGACACGAGATTTCTATATTTATTTTTTTGGATATATCTTAAATAAAATAGAGCTTGTCTATTGTACATAAAATCGAAAAGATCCATACGGAGTAGCATCAACATTCAAAAATTCAATTCAAAATCATTTATTCATGTATATATTATTATATATATCAGTTTTTTTTTTTTTTTACTTATCCATCAGCAATTCGAAAAGGTTCTTTGATAACAGCAAAAGATTTTTGTGTAATTACCTGTATGTTCACTTCGGATTTGGTATATTGGTGGGTATATTGTGATTTCATATAAGACAAATTATGAGAAACTAGCGGATACACAGCGTATTCCACTAGGCTAAAATGTTGCATATGAAAAGTCGAAAATCAAAAATGTGCCTAAAGCATTGTTTTAGTCTTACATCATCTTCACATTACTGCGTTTCAAATGAAATCAGTTTGGGGCACATCAGTTGGGTGGTTTCAAAGTAGAAAACATCCGTACAAGCATTTTTTTGTGTTTTATATTATATAGATAATAAGAACTCACCAAAATAAAGCAATACGATCTCAAAGTCGAAGAGACTTGCAATAATGGCAGAATAATTCCATTGTCCATCTTGTGATACCATCACGTCCACCTCGTCAGAGTATCAACAAGTTGAAACTACCATACGCATACTCGTACTAGTGTATTCGGTGACCTCTTTAGGTGCATAGTTTTACATATTGAAAAAGTAAATTCATATAGCTACAGGATCAAATCAATCAAATTAAATGAAATGGTAAAGTTCGATTCTGCGTTACCTTCAAATCATCTCAATGCACAACTGGTGGCTAGACCAAAGTAATGTTGCGATATTCTAAGCAATCACTGAAACATTTATGTACTTACTCAAGTAATAAAAATCCTGTAAGTAATATCTCCTGGTGTTTTATTCAATCTTTGGCTTCCAATATATTCTTACATACATTGCATCACAGTACTTACCTACTCAACTATTAGGAAGGTAATTGGTGTTTCCGCGAAACATGGAGGGAACTCAAGTGCATTGCTGGCCATCGAGTGAAGGAGACTTAATACTCTATGAAGAACGCCACGTCTTATCGGGGCAATATTCCAAATGCAAGTTTTACAGTTCGTTTATAATTCAATTTTGATGCATTGATTCAGTAGCTAATAATAAAAGATAGGCTTTGTATTATCAGTTCTAGCTAATAATGGTTACTTAATTACCTGGAACTTTTATTACTTTTCTTTCCTTTATTTTTATATACGCTCTAGCATCTGTTTAGTATACTTTTCATGATGTTTGTTGTTTTTCTTTTTAAATATAATGCTAGGCAATCACCCTCGCTTCGTTTCGGGAAAAATAGTAAAAAAATATAGCCTATGTCACCCGGGGATAGTCACAGTGTAGCTTCCCAGCAGTGAAAGAATTTTTCAAATCGGTTCGGTAGTTTCGGAGCCTATTCAATTCAAACATACAATCAAATCTTTTCTCTTTATAGTATTAGTATATATGATCAGCTGCACACAATAAAATCTTTAGTCTTTCAATTCAATTCCGTTCTCGAACGAAAATATTGAAGAGCAAGCGCAAATTAGAAAAAATCATTTTAGTTCTTCATTTTTCTAATTCGGCATGTGTCATTAGGTAGAAGAGAAAAAAAAATTACTCACGTTTTTACTTTACCTCACCTCTTTGGGGCGTGGCTAGAGGTTTATCCTTCAAGAGATACTTCACTTAGTTTTCCATTTTCCCAAATTCAACACGTGTCATCAGGAAGAAAATAAAATACTCGCGTTTTTATCTCTTTGGGGCGTGGCAAGAGATTCTTCTATCTGTTCATCCCGGCTTCTGATTTGTAGGGCTCGGCCCAATAAAACGACGATATTCCACAATTATTTTAATTGCACTTCCATTACACTCATCACAAAATAAATTATCACTAAAATCATAGACCTTAAATACGTTTTGCCTCGGGTTTTCATGCGACCGTTCAGGTCGACTGTCGAATGGCGAATGTCCCGATTACTGAGTTCTATCCTTTAACGTCGACATCAATGTCGTCAATGCTCACTAGCGCCACCAAGTGGCGACTGATGATAGTAATACAGATTAGTCAATATCATACTTATATTCACAATAGTTCAAAATAATAGTCACAAGTGGTACCTTACACTGTAATAATAGAGAGCACGCTAACACTACAGTCCCAAAACGTATAAGGGATGAATTAGGCTACATTACACCGTGCCGGGCACAAATGATTTCACTGGCATAATGGTCGTAGCACACATATCAACTCGTAAACGGAACGTAAACGTATCAACTCTTGCATTTCAGTATTCTTTGTATGAAACTCCCTACTGTAAAGCACACTTATCGGAATCGTAACATAATCGCCTCGCCTCGAGACAAGCTCACGAACCGCGGTACGGTGCGTGGACGTCTTGCCGTACCCGCACTTACATCTCACCGTACGCTATCCTTCGACTTTCCGTTTCCACGTGCACGCCCCGCGCTGCGGCTACCGCTGCGTCGGCGAACTGCGGCGTCGGTCGCCTAGCCGTAGCCGAATCGACTCGGAGCTGCTGGTCGATTGGTAACACGCTTAGGTTGATGCTTGGTTGACGGCGAGGCGATCCGGTGACGATCCCTTTCCGAGTTGATATGTGTGCTACGACCATTACTCGGCTCGGACACGGACGTCGCACGGTGTAGCATATACATTGGATTAGGCGTCATACCGTATAAAATGTTAGTGGCGTACCTCGTCCGTGCCTCGTGTGCGGCACGGGTCGTGCCCGGCACGGTGTAGCATATTTTTTTTCATCCATAACTCGATTGTGTTCTAAATTTTGTATAAATGCGGTGTACTTAAAATAAAAGAAAATATACTGTAATAAATAATATTGTTTCATTTCATTATCACTGTAGTGTTCGGAGGATCAATAATACACACGCTTTACTCTGTAATAGGTGAGGTATGAATACGCAGAGCGCACATCTGCACTCGCTCGCCGCTAGCCACAGACTGTCCGCTATGCATAGACACTACATCCCTTCTTTATTGTATAAAATTCAAATATTTTTATTGATTTGGTTTACAAACACTTTTTGTAAGTCATGCAAGCTACGCCAATGCTTCAACAAGGCCCTACTGTGAGAAGGGCCCGGGAGAAGAAGCAGCAAGAAACTACCGGGGTGTTTTTATCCTACTCACAGTTACAGTTAGCACAGTTATCTACTTACAATCTATATTATAAAACTCATGTCCAAGCAGTCTTGTCATTAAAATAATCATTCATCATAAGTTATAATCCCCCTTCAATTCATAAGAATGCTTTTATTATGAGTTGTAAATATATAGTAGGTATAGCATTTCCGTCAATTTTAATGGAATTTTATATTATTATTATTTTATTCCAACATCGATATAGATCTGAAAATAATAAATTCTTTGTTAGCCAACGTTTATTTTCTTTGTTGTATAACATGTGTTTCCCGTTTCTGTACACCGCTATGTGAGGGCAGGGTTAAAGTTTGGTATCAATCTGTTAGCCTCAGTTACTTATTTTTCATCGATATATTTTTCTGTACCCAATTTAGGATCTGTAACTCCCTTTGTACTGTCCACATATTATTCTCCTCTTTTCTCTAATTGAATTGTAGATATGTCAACTCCTGTCTCTCACACTACCGTCTAACGGTTTATATATAGAGTGAAAGCTATTTCATTTGAAGTGATTGGAAGTTTCATAAAAAAAATTTATCTTACTAGCATAATAAGTCAAATGAAGATCTTCTCGCATTTCACTAAATACAACTCTTGTAGGTCATAACTGTATTTTTAACTAACGTCAAATGTAGCTTTGAAAATAGATTAACCCAAACCATGTACCACAGTCGTCTACTTCAAATATTAAAAGTAACAACATAAGTTCTGAAAAAATAATCTCGAGTAAATCCCTCTATTGCCACGGCTCTCCCAGCCGATATGCATATCCATTGATTGAATCATAATTATGTGTTCAATATGCGTCTCCCATACACAGATACACCTCCAACTTCACTACAACTTTCTTTCTTGAGTCTCAGTCTCCATCTCGTATCATTCAGTATCATGATCCTGTTTATAGGTGCTCGACAAATACATGACGCCTCTGAAATGTAAAGCGGCCCAAATCGGCCTTAATAAGTGTTGTGTAAACATCGCGAAATGTGAGAGCACTTAATAAGTGCGCTCAAGCATCGCGCCACATTTAATGTCACTGTCATAGTCTGTTTCTATCTTTATCAAACTTATGCAAAGTATAGCGAAAAGAACAAGGATGGCAAATAAAATATTTCAAGTCTATAAGGTAGTTCGAAATTTTCAAACGTAAATCTTGAGAATTTTGATTCATTTAACTAGACATAATGCATGATGTCAATATAATGTCTACAGTTCAAACAACTCGCTCCGCGCATTATGAGAACTCAACTTTAAACAATTTTCATATGTGATATTATTTTTTCATCTCGTGTCACTAACAAATTCAAACCATTGGCCAGCAATTCATTTAATGTTAAACTATTTAATTCTACCAGTATTTACACTGTTAAGGTCACAGGGACATTTAAAATAGTAGCAAAAGAACCTTTATGGTCCATCATAGTCAAGAAAACGAATTCAGATTACCTTTGCTTCCCAGGGGAGATTTCAATCGTTATCAAGCATTCTCTACGAGAATGCTTTGTGAGTTAGTACTCCTGCGTGCACGGTCACTCACACTTGCACGTACACTCGGCTTAGTGATGTGGCCACTCCAACGTCTTGATGGAGATCTAGTGCTTCTAGCTTCCTCAATATCAACGTTACTGTAAACTTGATAGATCTGTAATACAGAAATATACGACGAGCCGTGGACTGCATTGCTTTTTAGAGCAAAATCTCTGAAGTTACTTCTCTGCACTGTCATTCAACCTTTTTTTAGTATCCGCTTGGCAGAGTCAGGCATAATGAAATCGAACCAATTTGTTAACGTATACTCAATTATTACAGTAACCTTGCCCTTGGTATCCTTATTGAATACTGTCGTGGAAAAATATGGAAACTGATAAAAATAACCTTTTGGTCACTAGCCGTCACTTGACGCTAGTAAAAGTGTTGATGTCGATTTTACACGAATACAGCCTGCGCTCTTTTCTGAAGAACTTCTCTGCGGAAGTCAGTGCCTCGTTGTCTCTTTACTATGGAGACAAAATCATAATCTTCACATATTTTCCTTTATTTTTCGGCAGCTCAAAAAGATTACCATTTACATTGCAAGTAAAGATATTAGATGAAAATACTACTATCTTCTGAGTCTGCAAGTGTTTATTTCTGTATGGATGAATCGTTATATTCATTCAATAAGAATATAACGATTACGATACCTACATCCAATAAATTATTATGGATTATATTATATGGTAATAAAAATGAATATAATTATCACAAAATTCGAATCTGTTACCATGAACTCATAACTACTTGTACTAATTTGTCATAATCTGGCTCAAATATGTGAATATATTATTATAACGTTTTTGATTCCTTACATAATACTTGCATCATTTCTATACTTGATATTTGTGATTCATTGTGATTGGTGTAGCTTTCTGAAAACCTGCAATTTGTTATTTCATCCCACGATTTCATATCAGTGAAATGCGGCCGGCCGATTATGATAGAATCATCTCCATCAGACATCTCGAATAGGTGTCACATGACTCATATCCAACAGACATGTTTGGCTTTCAATAATCTTCATAACGGCATAGCTCTAAAACATCAATTTGTAAATATATGCAGCTACCGTGCATACATGGCTTTTTAACAGTTTAATGTAACAGTAACATGACTGCGTAGCCTTAAAACATTGATTTATGAATATTGGCGGGCATCGTATATGCATGGCATTTTTCTTATGAAACAGTAACATGACTATGTAGCCTTAAAACATTGAATTATAAATCTTTATGGGCACCGTGTATGCGTGCCTTTTTGTTTATATAACCGCAACATGGCTGTGTAGCCTTAGAATATTTATCTATTATATAAATATTTCTGAGTCCTTGTATGCGTGGCTTTTTACTTAAGTAACAGCAACGTGGCTGCATAGCCTTAGATTATAATTTAATTTATAAATATGCGTGAACTTCTAGTATGCATGGCTTTTACTTATGTAACAGTAATATGACTGTATAGCCTTAGAATATTTATTTATTATATAAATATTTCTGAGTCCTTGTATGCGTGGCTTTTTACTTAAGTAACAGCAACGTGGCTGCATAGCCTTAGATTATAATTTAATTTATAAATATGCGTGAACTTCTAGTATGCGTGGCTTTTATTTATGTAACAGTAATATGACTGTGTAGCCTTAGAATATTTATCTATTATATAAATATTTCTGAGTCCTTGTATGCGTGGCTTTTTACTTAAGTAACAGCAACGTGGCTGGATAGCCTTAGATTATAATTTAATTTATAAATATGCGTGAACTTCTAGTATGCATGGCTTTTACTTATGTAACAGTAATATGACTGTATAGCCTTAGAATATTTATTTATTATATAAATATTTCTGAGTCCTTGTATGCGTGGCTTTTTACTTAAGTAACAGCAACGTGGCTGCATAGCCTTAGATTATAATTTAATTTATAAATATGCGTGAACTTCTAGTATGCGTGGCTTTTACTTATGTAACAGTAATATGACTGTGTAGCCTTAGAATATTTATCTAATATAAATATTTCTGAAGTCCTTGTATGCGTGGCTTTTTACTTAAGTAACAGCAACGTGGCTGCATAGCCTTAGATTATAATTTAATTTATAAATATGCGTGAACTTCTAGTATGCATGGCTTTTACTTATGTAACAGTAATATGACTATATAGCCTTAGAACATTTATTTATTATATAATTATTTCTGAGTCCTTGTAAGCGTGGCTTTTTACTTAAGTAACAGCAACGTGGCTGCATAGCCTTAGATTAATTTAATTTATAATATGCGTGAACTTCTAGTATGCGTGCCTTTTACTTATGTAACAGTAATATTATGACTGTCTTAGCCTTAGAATATTTATCTTTTATATAAATATTTCTTGTTCTTCTTCTTTTATATAAATAGTCCTTGTATGCGTGGCTTTTTACTTAAGTTTGTTTTGATTTTTAATTGACAGTACATGTTATGGTATATTATATACCACTTGTACATACCATACAGAATACATTATAGTATGTATAATCCTCATCACCTCGAATGACTTGCCATAGCAGCAATTCAATATATCGCTTACATAATATGTATAGTTTGGCTTATTCCTTGGAACTCTAAATCAAGTGCCTACTCCGTACCTTAATTAATTATGATACTTAATTATGGTAAATACCCCATAAGTTGAATACATTTTTAACCAACTTCAAAAAAAGAGGAGGTTCTCAATTCGACTGTATCTTTTTTTTATTTTTTTATGTTTGTTACCTCAGAACTCCGGACTGAGTGAACCGATTTGATGATTCTTTCTTTAATCGAAAGCTGGTACTTGCCGTGTGGTTCCACATAAATTTGAGCAAGATCGGACAATGGCATCCATGTCAAAAGCATATAAGTCTTAAATTTGCATTAAGTATGTGCGCGATAAATGGACGAATAACTCAATATCCAACCGATTTCGACGATTCTTTTTTTTTATTGGATGTACTTCATTTGAATTCGGTTTGGTTAAAATTTTAGATTTTTGCTATTTACTTATTTTTAACAAACAAAGCGTTTCAAAATCTTTGACATTTAGACTGAACTTTAGTATTTTCCATCTTTCGATTTTAATAAACCTTTAATAGGAAATACACATCACATCGAATAACTTTCGCAAAGATTATATTTCGATATCTTTCATAGTTTGGCAGAACATAAAAATATTCCACGTCACTTTACCCAGAACTTTGTTTTTCTTCCCAAAACAGCCATCCTTGAGCCATCACGAACATTTTTGAATCAAACATAGTCAAATCGGTTAAGTTACCGAGAAATACTAAGGTTCATTTTTATTTATACCAGCAAGAAGATATGTACATGAAAATAATAATATGCCTAATTTGGGCTTTTTTTACACAAGGTACAGTAGCATTCTCCTTACGAGCCTTGTTTAAATTTGCGTGCCTTTGCGGCCTTTTTGTACACAGAGTACATTTGCATGCTCCTTAGGAGCCGTATAAAAGTTTGCGTGTCCAACCAACGGACCTTGTAACGGGACTAGTGGGATAGACCCAACAACCTGCGTGAACCTTGACGTAGCTATCGATTGACGTAGTTATCAATATATTTCATATTGGCTTTAGCATTAAGATATTAACCAATTGATGTTTCAATATTACTACGTAATAAGGGTTGTAAGGTATAATAAACTTTTTACACATTATGTTCATATCCTAACACACTGTTCGTAGCTATTTTCCAGTTTCTTCATTAGAATGATTATATTATAGACGTGATCTTCAAGTGAACTGTAGTGGCGTGAACATAATAATATTTCTATTGAACTGCCAGCTAATAAGCAAAATTACATCTGAGACTTGTTTAGATAATAATTATCAACATAAAATCTTTTGATTCATTGCAGAACGGTATTTGAATTATGAAAATATTAACCACAGCATTATATTAATACGTGGGGTAGATTCTCAATCGTTTCTTTCCAAGTCATTCCAAGGGTAATGTGAAGTTTCACGCTTTTATAATTATCCACCAAATACCTACAACAAAACTTAGGATATTGTTATTGTGATTCGATAGCTTTATTTGAAATAAAAAACGAAATAAATTACTCTTCCACATGCTACTATATATAATATTACCGACAGCAATATCGTAACCAGTTGCAATAAATTCATGGTCTATTTGAAATAGTTACTTGATGCATGGCCCTTTGTAACAAGGTGATTTGCGTGGCCTTCGAAATATTTAATTAGTTTTGATGTTTAGACAACCATCTTGTTTAAAAATCTGGCAGTGGTACTTTCGTTGCCGAGTTCTTAAAACGTTAATACTTAAATAATTGTTATTTAAGTACACGCAGTTAGGCGTACCCACATATAATTTATGTGGTTGTAATGTAATTATACACTTTACTTACTTGAATACGTACATAATAGAATATATTCGTAACGAATTTGCCTGCCCAAGCGTATGCAAGCAAGGGCATTAATCCTTCTTTTTTTCCAACAAATTTTTTGTAATTACTTATTATTTTTTACCGTCGTCGCCACTTGTAGTGTTCGGAGGATCAATAATACACACGCTTTACTCTGTAATAGGTGAGGTATGAATACGCAGAGCGCACATCTGCACTCGCTCGCCGCTAGCCACAGACTGTCCGCTATGCATAGACACTACAATCACAATACAAAAATAATCATACTTAATAAAATTATCAGTTATTACTACTTATATGTAGATCATTTTGAAGAAATTATAGTACAATATGACGTTATTTCAAAATATGTTATAGGTACTTCTTTACCACTAGAAAAGATATATTATTAGTATTTCTTATTAATTAGTGATGAGCCGGGTATGGCTTGCCGATCAGCCGACTAGGCACTAGCTAGCCGATTAATCGGTGAGTAGTTGGCAATGGTGATCAACCTTACTTAGGTCAAATAAATATTTATGAAAATAAAAGGAATCAAAAATCATGCGAATATTTTGTGAATAATTATGGCAAATGAAAAACAATTTGTATAAAGAAAAATAATATTTTTTAACATTTTAATGTTACTGATACAGTCACGTTCAGGCCTAGGCATAGAGCATACTCCACCACGCAGATCCAGTGCAGATTGATAGAGGGGTTAGTGGCCAACTCGAGGATCGGCCACTAGGGCCAACAGCAACTATCCATTCGAAAAAAAAAAAAAAAAAAAGAGGATTGGAAGTTTTCAAACCTCCGCGCCCGAGGGCCTCCAAACTGGCTTAACGACTATTATGATTACAACCAGGACCGACGGCTTTACGTGTCCTCCAAAGTACGAAAACGCTCAAGATTTTTTTGCCACTAGATTAGTCACACTCCACTCGCTCGTGTCTCAACTATCGAGTGACTTAAAGCAAAGAAAAGCAAATGCAAAGCAATGAACATAGCTGTAATGTAGAGACACAGTGAAGTTTGCTGAGTAGTTAGTAAAATGCCAGTTTACAATTTAACTTCAACTCTTTACGTACTGTAAAATATTTAGTAAATAATCACAATACTGCTTAGTGATGTGCCAACTCGGAAAAAACACGACTCGAGTAAACTCGAGTTGAAATTCAGGTAACTCGAATTGAACTCGAGTTACACAACTCAAGTTAGCAGGAAGAAACTGAGTATATGATTTGTTACAAATTATTTTTTTACATATTTGATCTTCCATCCAACTCTCGAGACATGAATTTTTTGGAATTTTGTAAATTAATTTGATTAAAACTTGCTATTTATAGGCTAAAACAAAACTCAAAAATATCAACTTTGCTCAAAATTTGCTATTTACATAATTTAAACATATTTTATCTTATGATTATAGAGTTTCTAATCATAATGGTCTATTTGCTTTATTATTTCGTTTACTTGATTGAGATGTTAAACAAAAGTGTTGTAGAGTTGTAGATTTGGATTGTTTTTATTTCATACGTTAGACAAGGACGCCATTATGTTTATTATTTCGTCTTTTAAACTATTCCATAACTATATATCTATATGAAATTAGACCGCGTCTATATAATTCATATATCTATGGTCCACAGGTACATCTACAAAGTCAGTGATCCAGATAGAGTTATATAACTTACTAGGAAATTGCCCTCGCTTCGCTTCGGGAAAAATAGTGAAAAAAAATATAATATAGCTTATGTCACCCGGGGATAGTGTAGCTTCCCAACAGTGAAAGAATTTTTCAAATCGGTTCGGTAGTTTCGGAGCCTATTCAATGCAAACAATCAAATCTTTCCTTTTTATAATATTAGTATAGATATAATATCTAGAGTTGCCAAATGCCAACTTTACAGTTTAAACTGTGGATTTAAAGTTTTTTCGTTAACTTTTTTTATGCTTTGAGCAGGCAAACGAGCAGACTGCCACACATACTGCACACTACATGCACACTGCCAGACTGCATCACTGCCACCCATAGACATTAGCAATACCAGGGGCGTCACCAACGCATTGCCGGCCAAAAAGATGACGATAGACCCGCTTCTTGAAGGACCCCATATTATTATCATATCTTAGAGGGAACACCGATGCATGTAGATTGTTCCACAGTTTACACGTGCGAGGTAGAAAATGACGTGAGAACCGGACTGTGGACGAACGCCAGGTATCCAGATAGTGTTGATGGAACCTGGTACGTGATGTGCGGTGACGAAAATTAACTGCAGGTAGTAAGCCAAACAGTTCTTCAGAACATTCCCCATTGTACTGATGGTAGAATACGCAGAGAGAGCCTACATTTCTCCTCAACTCAAGCGATTCTAATCCGTCTGTAAGCTTGGGATCGTCGAATAGACGAATAGCTCACCGTTGAATTCGATTGAACGGATCCACTTGGCCAGCTGGGGCTCCGGCCCAAAGGTGGGATCAGTACTCCATGTATGGTCGAATTTGCGCTTTATAGAGCATCAACCTGCACTTAGGCGTAAAGTACTGCTTAGCTCTATTGAGCACTCCCAATTTCTTTGCGGCTAGTTTGGCTTTACTAACCAAGTGCTCCCGAAACTGAACTTCATTCGAAATGTCGACACCAAGGATCCCAATGCTTTTAGAGATGTTAAGAGGAATGTTCTGGAACTGTGTTGCTATGACAAATGGGGTTTTTTAGCGGTTAACGCGCAAACTTGTGTCTTTTCGGGGTTGAAATGGACTAAATTTAGTCTGCCCCATTCCGAGACCCGCTACAGAGATGTCTCGACTTCAGCCACAAGTTTTATCCTCTTCTCCTCAATCTGCACCCGCGAAAGATTTGCTTGGCCTGTATAATGGGCGTCACCGGTACTGTCATCAGCATAGCAATGAATATCACCGATGTCCAGCATATCATTGATATGCATGATGAACAATGTGGGTGAAAGTATAGAGCCTTGTGGGACACCAGCATTTATGGGCTTCGTAACCGAGCATGTTCCGTCAACGATGACCTTGATGCTCCACTCCGATAAAAAACTGGCAATCCATTTGCACAATTTCTCGGGTACTCCGTAGGAAGGCAGCTTAGACAGTAATGCTTTATGCCACACCCTATCGAAGGCCTTTGCAACATCCAAACTTACAGCCAATGCTTCTCCCTTGCTCTCGATTGCTTATGCCCAGCAATGAGTAAAGTATACTAAAAGATCGCCAGCTGATCTGCCGTGGTGGAAACCGTATTGACGGTTGCTAATCAGCTGGCGATCTTCATAGTTTTTAGTTTAAACCTCCAAATCTACAGTTTTTTTCTTTATAATACTAGCGCCATCTATTTTTTTTGCTGAGTACCCAAACTAAGGAATAAATAGTCAACCACCACCATAAAAAACACTTTAAAAACAAAGTCAGAAATTAAAAATTATTATGAGTTCAATGCTACTGAGTACCGATGACCATTTAAAGAGATTTTATAAAAATATGTACGATTTTAAAATTAAAGATGAAACTGAAAATCAAGAGTAGGTATGTGCAAATTGAAAACGAGGCAGTTTTAGTAGAAATTGTGTAGATTTTTTAAGATTTAAAGTTGATTTACTAATACAAGTATAATTTTCTTACTATTTTACGTTGTTTTTAAGAAAAGCTGTAGATTTACAGTTCTCTAAGTAGAATTTTACAGTTTTCTACAGCTTTTTGAAAGCTTCTTTACAGTTTTTATCTAGATGTTGTTGGCAACACTAATAATATCCATGCGCGCATCCAACGAACAAATCGTACTCTCACTCTTTCGCTTGATTCGTTCATTTACCGCCAGCCCAAACACGAGATTCAACTCGAGTCATTAGTAATCTGACTCGAGTTAACTCGAACTAAGCACAACTCGAGTTAACCCGAGTTAGTAAGTCGAGTTGGCCATCACTAATACTGCTGTGAGAAAATGTTTCTTATGGGACCGAAGCAGAGCCATCTAGCGGAAATAAAAAGAAAACCTTCAGTCCCATACTATCCTCGGCACAGTACATGTCTGTGATCCTAGGACCTAGGCTATCGCAGCACCCTTCTTTACAGGTCGCGTTTTTACGGACACTTTTTCATACCACAGATGGCTCTCCGTACTTCTACACTCTCGTTTAACAAAATGTATTTTCAGGGAATTTGTACGACGCCAAGAACTTTATAGTATAACTGGACAGCAAGCTTCGAAGAGGTACCGGAAGTAGAGTGCCTGACAGAAGTTGAGTTGACCCAAGTCGCACATCACAAAGTTTTGCTGGACAATGTAAGTCCCAGAGTAATTCTTACTCTGAAATGTAACTGCATGTTGTTGTACTGGTGTCTAGGGGATTCTCTTAATTATCTTGTCATGTTAAATATTATAATATGTTAAAAAAATACGTTTGATTATACAGTATTTATTTTAGCAGCAATAAATAAAAATGTTTCTTTCATAATGTAATTTATAGAGATAATAATATTTATGTAAGTATAATAAATACAGTGGAATTGAACTTGAGTATCATTGTACGGTAGTCGGCAGAAAGTGCTGATAATAGCTCTTAGTGAATTCAGTCATGAGATCTGGCATTGCTTCTGGTAATGTTGTAATGAGTCTTGCAGGGCTTCCAGAATATCTTGCAAATGATGGTACTACAGTCTCGGCCGGTAATACGGAGTTATCCTCTATCATGCAACAGTCTTTGAGTACACATCTCCTGCCCTAGAAAAACCAAATCACATTTTTTTTTCATGAGATAGAAAGAAGGGTAGATATATAAAATAAACAAAACCAAGGCTTATATTTATATAATCTATCCATCTATACTGCTGTTATGAAGGCCATAACTATCTTTGACTTAGTTTTACTTGTTTAACTTTGTAAGTGTTTGAATTATACATTTTTGACCAGTAGCTTATAAACCAACTACAGTCTACACTAATTTTAACAGCATTTAAAGAAACAAAAATAGACAGACATTTTTAACTTTATCACAAAAAGGCTAATAACTTGCAATATTCTATCCATAATTTATCCTTCAACATCAATAAAACCAAGAGGTCACAATGTTGCCAACAAAGCAGGAGACCTAAAATATAGTTTCCTCAACACTATAACAAAAAAATATATATACAATAAAATCAATTGTAAAATATTTTTGTGATTCAGAATACTTACTATGACAACATTTTTTCCAATATACACATAGGATCCTACTACAGCAGCATTTACTACCGTGTTCTCACCAACGAAAACATGGTCACCCATTTGAAGAGGGAAGAAAGCCACTCTGAAAAATATATTTTTTTAAATTAATAAACAGGGAATAGCTTCGATGGTAATATGATGATAGTAAGATTATTTCCCTATCCCACGGATTGGTGTGGTTGTGAATGGTGTCCATACAGTTATGCCATACAATTTCAGTAAATTATAATGGGAAGAAAAATTCACATCTGTTTATATTCATAAACAGATAAATAATAATAAAACTTCATATATATAATGGTGATGATTTCTTGTCATACTTCATAGTAGAACTGACTTGAATTATTTTTACCGTCAGTTCTATTACAACATAAAAATATAACAAACAGTAGAACAACGGTGAATACACTATTACTTTTCAGTTTCATTCACTTTCTGTACAATTAATTTAAGATTATAAATATAGGATTGTTTTATGTCATCACTATGAGTCATCATACATAACATACAAGTTTGTTAAACAGTAGATTGTTACAATTATTGATGTATAAATTAATCTTAGATGGTCTTAAAGTGGCTCTTCACACAGACACATTCTTGACAAGCAAGTTTTATAAAAATAATCTGGTTTATCTTTGGTTGACAATAATTTAATATTGAACATTAAAGCTGAAGCTTAACATGATGCAATCCAACTTGCTTGAATTAACACAAACTTAGAGCATGTATGTATGTGGAAACTTAGCAGGACCTTCCATTTAATCCTTGTTCTATAATAATAAATCACTCAATAAGGTATATAGTTATTAATAGAGATGCGCCGAATATTCGTTTGATATTCGGTATTCGGCGTATTCGGCATCTTTTTCACTATTTGTATTCGGCCGAATTATTCGGTTTTGGTGCCGAATATATTCGGTTCGAGTATTTCTATTTTCTTGACTACACTACACGGTATAGAACTAAAAGACAAAACCTCTTATGTAAGATCTATGTTATATTATAAGTCAAAGAAATCCTATGAGGAATTTGTTAAATAAAGCTAACAAAATAAAGGAATTAAACTTCATATCAAATCAATCAAATCAAAAAATCAAAAATTGTTTATTTCATTTCAAAAAGGCAATAACAAACAAGTGGCAAGGGCCCCTGTACTGGGTTGATGTAACCTGTGTTACGGGGTACCCCGCTCTTCCAACAGAGAAATTTTAACAATTTGAAACGGGAAAATTACAATATAAACAAGTGACTTACAAAACTTATACATGAAAAATGATGAAATTTTAGATACATAAGAAAGTAAGAAAGTGTATGTGTGTGTGTGTGTGTGTGTGTGTGTGTGTGCATGAATGTGTGATTAGCGAATAAGAAGTTCTGTTTCTTCATAATTGAGGCTAAGCAGAGTTGTTGTTAGCAAATTTTTCAATTTAACACAAGTGAGAGGATACATGTTTAGCCTACTATTTAATTTATTACATAGATGTTTTGATTGTCACATATAAGTATAAGAAACCTCAAGTCAACATATTTATTTCTTAACCTATTGTTACTTAGTATAGTCAACATTTATGTTAAGAGGGCTATCACAAAATCGAAGCGCTCAGGTTTAGGTAAATTTGACAACTCGCGGCAAGGAACGCGCCCGTGTGCGTCTAATGAAGTACGCTTTACACACATACAAACCACTATGCGTCGAACGCCAGGAACAAATCAACTTGATACTTGCTTTGGAAATAAATTAAATTAAGTACCGTACTATTTTTATAATTCGTGAAATATTGTTTGAGTCGATTAATGTTATCAGCTATCACTTATAACGGCTTTTTTACTATAATGTAAGGAAATGAATGCAATGTAATGTTGTTTCTACAGTTTGAATAATGTTGATACAGTTTGGTTAGTAGTAGGTATAAAGGGCATGTGATGTGTTAAAAGGGGTAGTTCAGTTGGTAATTATATCATAAATCCACATTTAATAATTTCATCACTATGTATAAAACCCTTAAATGTGTATAGTTTGAGATAACGTATAAATGAATAGGTACAATTGGTTGATAAAAACAAAGACTGAATAAAAAGTATATTTTGTACCAAATTTTTCGCCATGTTTGTCAATTCAAAGTAATTGATTCATAAAAAAATTTAAATTTATAATTCGTCTTCCTTCTATGTCTAGATTTTCCTGAAACAGGAAAAACCAGGAATGTAGATAGTTAAAAAAAAGTCAAATATGCAAGCATGTTTCGTTACAAGTTAACAAGAAAATACTCACCATATTATTTGTACTTGTATCAGATTGAGCCTGATCATCTATAGTTGAATAAAATATGGTTTCATTATCCTGTAAGAATCAAAGAAATTCATCAGTTATGCAATAGCTCTTAGATCATTTAAATTTAGTAAAAGTAATAAATATACTACATGATATCAAAACGTAATTTATCTGTTAAAAATTATAAGAAATAAATTATTATTATCACCATGTTATTTGTATTTCTGTCAGAATGCACTGTAGAAACTGTCGCTGTATCAAACGTCCTTTTACTAGCCTGAAAAAGCAAAATAGTCCGATAAACATTCCTATATACCTAATATCAGAATATCATAGGAATATGCTTATACATTAGAATCATATCATAACTAACAAAAAAATACTCACTTGTATCAAGAAGTGTTGATTGCGCTATATTCATAGCGAATTTGGGGTATTGCGTGGCGCACAAGGTGCCAACAGCGAGCGATACATCCTTCCTTCGTAAGCGCTTGGCGCGGACTAAAGCTAAAGACCGCTCGTTCGGAGATTTATATTGATTTACAGGACTGCATACAAAAATTGTTTAAAAATATTATTTTAATTTTGAAAGGACTAATTTTTTTTTTAAAGCAAGGTGACATAGTAACCTTAGTTATTAATTACTTTTTGTTTCAATTTGGATTATATTTTCATAGATAAAAAATACAATTTCAGACCAATAATTATCAGTAACTCTTTGATTTACAGAATTATTTTAGGTGCATTACTGTGTGAAACAAATTAAAGTGAATTATGCATTCCAAATTAGAAGATACAATTGTACCATAGATATTTTTGTTGATGCTTAAATTATTATATCTTCGATATAACAAAGCATCTAAAGATGGTCAAAAGTAAAATTTTATGAAACATCATTTGCAAAAATAAGGTTTTTACTAATTTATGTAAATAAATTGAAACATTTATTTAAAGCACTCCAAAGAGAATTAATCAAACTTTCTCGTGCATGTATTTTTTTTTGTTTTGGTGATTTATCTAAACCATAATCACACTTCAAACACGAGTCAAAACGCTCAAATTTAAGAAAAAGTGTGATAGCCCTCTTAAACCTTAAATGAGCATTTATTTTTAAACCTCAAAACAATATTTTTGGTAAATGGTAAATGGTAAACCGAATAATTCGGCCGAATATCCGGTTCGGTAAAGGTTAAACCGAATAGTATTCGGTATTCGGCTATTCGGTGAAACCACTATTCGGCGCATCTCTAGTTATTAATAAAGTCTAGAATCTCACCCTTTACTGAATTTTTTGAATGGTGGCCGAATAACAGAACCTTTGCTAATAATACAGAATCTCCCAGTCTTCACGTTCGCCAGGTCTCCCCTGATAATTGCATCACTTTGAACAATAACCTTCCCATGTAGCACGATATTTTGAGAGCCACAGAGAACCGTTTGACGACTTACTTTGTTTCCTGATGCCTGTAACATTATGGGAATTTAACTATCAGTTAATACAGTATTTACTAACTAATACTAAAGAAGAGCTCTAGGCCTCCTTAAGAGGAGAGACCCGTGCCCAGTAGTGGGCCATTAATGGGTTGAAGCCACTAAACAAGAGTATTTGGAAGATAAATATTTGAATCACTTACGGTCTCCACGTATTCCGATTTGTTATAGTAAGTATCTTGGAGCTCCATTGTACTTTTTCTTAATGTTATAAAATAAATACTAAGTAGGGTTTTTGTTTATGCATATAATATTTTATAGCCCCTTTTACAAAACGATAATAATAATTGGATATAATGCGTAAATGAAGAGAAGTTAAATTGTAAGTTGTAACAACTAAAAATGCTAAGCAAAATATTTCAGAAACAAGAAATAATTCGCTTTTTTATTTTTGTTGACATCTGACTGCCGTCAGCCGTCAGTTAAATAACGTTACAAAACTGTCAGTGTCATTTCAATGATATGTCTGATTCCACAGAGTTTAGAGTACTTTTCACATAAGTTTTCACTTAATTATTATATTGGTAGCATTGATAAATATCTCGAACCGTGATCTCGAATCTATTGATTTGTCTTTGGCTGAGCATATTTACGCCAATGCCTCGAATGAAGAAAAAAATCTATTGATTTATTTAAAAAAGAACTTAGGAAAAAATTGGCGGGATATTTTGAATTAGCGCGCTTTAATCCAAATCCAAATTTTTTTACTAGACTAGGCACTATCGTATAGGCACTAACTAAAAATATTGTGATAAAGATAAAAATTAAAATAGGTAGCTTCTCTTTCTTTTGAAGTCACGTCATGGATCGCTACGTAATTAAAGAGAGAAGATCTGGAGCTGGTATGTTTTGTAAAGTACTATTATAAATTATTATGTTAGGCTTTCTGATGTCGATCAAAACTGTTTTATTTTGGTTTTTTTGAGTGTTAGGCGGAGCCGAGAGTTCATTTAACTTTGTTGAAAATGAAAAAAAAGTTTTATTCAGTTAGTTAATTTTAGTTACAATTAGATCACCAGAGCAGTGCTCCTGTAGGTAATATACCTACTAGGTTTGAAACCCGTGTTACTGGGTACCCCGCTCAACCCCCTCGTCATAAAATTGAACCAGGTACCGATATCATCTATGTAAATTTAATTCATGTTAATATTTTGTTATTTAATGGGCAACTAGCATAAACTTACATAACATGGTTGTTGTAAGTCATTGAAGTACTTAAGATGTCCTACGTAATACCTAACAACCTAACATAAAATACCGCTGATGTGCTAATACGAGTGGCAAATGTTTTTTTCTTTTGAAACTACGCCTACGACTAAATCCGGCCCGCTGGTGGTAGGGCCCCTCGAGAGATTATATTGGTACCTAATATTGATTTTAATTGTTTATTAATACCATTATTGCTATTATTATTTCTCAGTGGTGTTCGCCTGGATAGCTACCACCCTTGAGCGTCAGCCGCCAAACGACTCATTGTGTTCCGGCTGGGGGCTTGAGAGCCAGTTCTTTCTTTCTTTTTCTTCTCTCTTTCTTGGCCTGCAACGTATCAGTGATGCCTTTGGTGTTGCTGATGTGCGGCGCCACGCCCATGGGCGGCGATACCCACTTACCATCAGGTGGATCGTCAGCTCGTTTGCCGGCTGTTTCCATAAAAAAAAACGCCACTTCCGAGGAGGTGGTCTCCTCTCCAAGGTGGTGGAGGTGGAGTAGGAAGTCTCTTTTGAGGTAGGTATTAACTTCAACAGATTACTACAACTTCACAACTTAATAAGATTAGCTATAATTAGGATTAGATTTAAGTCTGTTATGTTTGTTAAGTTTATATCTACACAAATACAAATAAATAAATAATGATGATATCAATATAGCCGTTCAACCCCCTGTTCAACCAGTCCAATATGCTCACAGATCAATTTATTGATTGATTGATTATTATTGATCACTCATCCGATTACAGAGTCATCTCAAATTAGGTACGAATATTTAACACCAATATTTGCTAAATAGCTATGTATGTAAAGCTCTTCTAGACCTAAATTATTGTAATCTATCGCTAAAGCATTAATATAATGTAAAGGATTCTTAGTTATAAAAATAATGTTCGTTTTTTTATTTCAGAATATCCGCAGGGAAATCAAATGATAGCGTTTTCAGCTAGCAGTCCGATAGGAAATAATATTACGATGTAAGTAGCGAATAATACGAGAGTAGGAACAAAATTCTCTCCCTAGGTGGATTAGGAAATGTCTAAATCTAGGTCTAAATCTAGGTGGATTATCCAGATAGGACTAGTGGTGTCATATAATAAGTCCCCCATGGGATTTATCTTAATATTATCTTTTCCGACCCAATTTTTTTTTCTTTTTGTACTAAAATAAAATTGTTCTATTTGCGTATACGGATATTGGCATAAAAATATTAGCCTATTGGCGTAAAAAATAAAGCAATTTGACGTTTTTTGGAGCAAAGTTTTGAACGAATTTCCTTTGCAGTAGGAATTTCTTTGTAATTAATAAATAAATGAACCATTTGTAAAGCTATTGTAATTAATAATTTAAGTTGTAAATACCGAATTACTGAGCAATATTTATCGCGAATCCGTCCTCACTCCTCATTAAAACCTTTTAAATTATACACACGAATATAAATTTTAAGTCATGCTGGGTAATAGAACCCTATTACTGTAGCTTGAATAGGCTTTAGATATATTGAATTCGCAAACGAAGATCAAAAGCGTTAATTGGATCCAATTCCTTCATGTGCCTGTCAGGTTCAGAGTGTATCTATGCCATTAATGAATCGACACAAAATCCTTTCTGTGCTTAGATAGCGTAAATAGGTCTGAATTTACAATCCGCACTAATTTAATAGAAGTTACGCAGAAAATAGATGCTTTATCCTTCGATCATTAAAATATATTTATATAATAATAAAACTTATGAAATTTAAGAAGTAGCTAAACATTTACAATTTCATAATAATGGCTCAGGTAGAAAAGGATATGATATCACATATAGACGCTTGAAAGGAAACATTGACTAAGCAACATTGAGCTAACTTTACAGGAGTGCAGTTTAAAGTTTGAATTTTTATAAAAGTTGTTGTATAGTATATGCCACAATATAGATAATAAAATAAGGATTCCAAAACAGTAACAATAAAGTCGGTAGGATTTCAAAAAAAAAAAGATTTTTTTTCTAAAACTGGAGGAAACTGCCTCAATATTTTAATACTTAATGGTTAAAGAATGGTTAAAGTATGTACAATAAAACTGAAATTTGACGACCCGTGTGGCGTAAGGTTACCATGCCACCATGCCTGACCACTGTGCTAAGGGTAGGTACTGGGTTCGATTCCAAGCGAGGTGAAAGAATGATAAGTTTGAATTTCTGTTTTCGGTCTTGGTGTGTGTTTTTATCTTAGTGTGTTGTCCATGGAACCCACACAGGGGATCGTACTGTGGGGTTATGAGTGTGAAGCGTTAATACAATAATCTATAATTGTTTTCAGTCCATTGAATTCTTCATTTGAGACTCTATACTATGGCCCTGGCGAACTACCTGTACAAAGAGCAGCCGCCGGATTCGTGAACGTCAACATGAATACACCGCGTTTTGTGCCCAACGTACGTTCCTGTTTTATTCAGATTCAGTTCTCAAATAAAACACCGTTAATTTCGAGAGAAATCAATATTTTAGTTACCTAGTACGAACACTACGAACTGCAAAACCAAAGTTTTGGTTTGTAAGTGGAATTTTTGGGTTGCATTTGAGTTCCGTTGATGTATCTAGTACTTACTTACCTACTTACCTAATTTTTCAGCGTAGAATAAAACCTATTAAGTATTAGAAAACCTCATCGTCAGAATAAAGCCGTTATTGCTGGATCCATTGATCTAGGATTCCTATATTCCCTGGAATAAATAAAATACTCTTCAATTACATTTTAGATGGTTCAAAATCCTGGACAAATTGTATCCGGGATCGATCCTTGTTATTTAGCTGCGTATTCCAGCGACAACATGGCTTCGTTTTCAGGTAACTTAATACCTATTTAAATATTTATTAATACTACGTTGGATGTTTTTATGCTACCCAAAGGCCACGACTCAACGACTGCTATTTAATGATAAGATAACGCTTTGCGTACCTTCCGAAGCCCGTAAGCACCCTAGAAATTTTGTTTCTTGCGGTCACCTATCCATCACGAGCTATAAGTGTTTCTGAAACTCTCGTCTCTTTAGAGACTATTACTTCCGTCTATTAGCATCCTACAATAAAATCCCTACACTTATCACTTCAGGCAGAGCGTTAGAGGGGAGGGGGGTGGCATAGTGTTGCGACGAACTAGGGCGCCACATTTGGAGTGAGGAGCAAAAAAAAGGGAAAATAAAATTCTTAATAAACGTTCTCGTTGGTGCAGTAAAAAATTTTTCGAGCAAAAAAGCTTGATTTTGATTTTCTTATTTGGGCGCCGCAATATTTTTGCCTGGGACGTCAGGGGTTCTAATGCTAGCACTGACTTCAGGACCAGCCCAACAAATGCATCAAGAACAGAACAAGCTTCCAGGCAATGTGCCGTTTGGCAGCAACTATCAGCACCACAACTTCTATCCCGTAGAGAAGGTCACAACGAAAACCATGCCACAACAACCGTATCCTCAAGGTAACGTTAAGTTTAATAATGTTTGGGAAATTTTCCCATTAATGTTAAAATAAATGAAACAAAATGCGGAAGGATAATGGGTGAATATTAAGTTTCGGAGTATTGAGATTATTCCACTGGCGCATTTTTTATAATAAAATAGATTTATATTATACCTACAAATAATGATTAAAATTACCTCATATTTATCATAACTTTAACTTTTGGCTAAAAAACTAACGAACAAACTTCATCAAAGCAAGTTAATAAAAGATTGCAAAACTAATAAAAACATGTTTCGTCCTCTATTATGTAATAAAGGCAGTCAATATTCACGTTTTTAAACAATATTTTATGCTGAGATTTAATCACTTTACAGTTTATTATTAGGTAGGTACTGGCTTTAATCAATTAGCGGTTCCAAACATTGCACAATTTGCATATTGCCCTGGTATGAGGAGGCCTCGAGTAGCTGTACTCATAAAATGATTGAATTTTTTACTTTTACAACCAGCCCAGTAGATTCGGAAGGTTTTGGACTTTGGTATGACAGACCTGCGTCATATACCTAAGCAAGTGTTGTCATACCAAACTTTATAAAGTTTTTATATGTCACAAAATGCAGAATATGTCCCACCCTTGCTTCGTTTCGGGTTTCTACCGAACTCTTAATACCTGAAGCAACTATTTTGTCAGTAATTATAGTTATGTAGCATAATATAGGTACCCCATGAACGTGGCTATCATGCACAAAAACAATTCTCAAATCCGACTTGCAGTTCCAGAAATTAGTAATTTTAAACAAAGTAAAAACCTTTAAGTTTTAGTATTTACCTATGTAGGTGTAGACTATATCGGAAAAATAAGAAAAGCGAATTCTAAAGCACTTGTAAGATCCATCTTGTTTCCGTAGAAAAGGCTGTAACAAAACTCTTTTGCTACAAGATTGTCTGACGCTTAATGTCCTAATTAAGTTCTAACCGAAGTGGCTTCGACGAGAAAACTACAGTGGAGCATCCGACTTCGATAACTATATTAAATGAGGGCTTATTTGTTGGACAACTTCATTAAACATGTACTTTAAATCATATAAAAGGGAAAGGACGAACAAACTTATATTAAAAGTACTAAGGTGTACATTTAGCATCCATCCACCCATTAGCCCTTGGAGGTCCACTAGGTAAGATGTTCGATAAATTCACCTCGGTCACAAGATAAAATTACGTTGCTTAGATGAATAAAGTCTGCTAAAAGCAGACTGGTGAATAAATTCAACAGCATCATAATTTCTTTACAGACACTACTTGACAGTTACAGACCTATAGATACCTACATGTATACTTTTTTGCGCGTATTAGTAAAACATTTAATTAATAGGAGCTCCTGTAGAAAATCTGCGTTTGGAAACACAAGCATACAGCAATCGTGGAAATAACAGGAACGTAACTGAATTGGAAATTCCTCAACAATCCACTGCAAAGATCTCGGAACGTACGTAAAGAAATTTTTTGTTATTAAAAATTAAGTACATTTAAAAGCGTGAAATTATTCTTTAGAAAATTAAAATTAAGAGTTTTTATTTGTTAGCAATTCGAATTTATTTTGATTATAAATGTTCTATGGGCATTTTCGCCTTTCGTTTTTACCGTGTCCCGTGATTTCATACTTCGAATTTTCTTAATTATAATGTATATTGGAACATTTGGAACACTAATAAAAGTTGCAATTATTGCCTAATATCATTTTTATTAATAATTTAATAATATAAGACCATAGATTTTACGATGTTTCCCTGCAGAGTTCGACTACAAAACTTGCGATAAAACATGAATGTGTTGTTTGTTCAGTAATCCATGGATAATATAAGGGGTAAAAGTTAATACTTCATAGTCTTACTTACTCGTACGTGTAAGTGAATACAGGACCTCCAAAAATACCAAAGTGACAAGGAATTACAAAGTTTGCTTTGCAACTTATTTCCTCGGAATATGGAGTAATGAGCTTGTTAGCGAGTTAAGAGGATTTAGCTTTTAAATTTGTGTCTACAGCACCCGTTCACTCAAGAAACTTATGGTGAAAAATGTAGCTAGTAAAAAAGTAACTAAGTAACGTAATTTTTACAATAAAGTTGGTTAATTTGTAAACCGACTTTACATACAACCATTTTTTTTTTTCAAATTATTATTTTCAGAAAAAAAATCCGTTGTATTGAACGGAATGGTTACCGTTCCTTCCTGTCGGAGGTTGTTAGGTTTTTACCACCCATTTAAATTCCAGTGGTATGCTTCATTCATATAATATATCCAATAATGTCAATAAAAGGGACATTTTACCGATCGCAGTTTTGCATACCCAGGTTAATTATTTGCCTGTGCTAAATTAGAATTTTATCAGACAAGGTATAAAACGTCTTCAAATTTTCTGTATAAATAAAACAAAAATTCTGCAACTCGACAATTTACACAACGCGATGAGTAGAACTCCAATTCCGACGCTCAATTTTAAAACAATCTTTCGTGTTTCCTTCAGCAACTACTCGAAAGCAGTCAGAAGTCAATTTACTGAAGAACGAAGCCCAGTACCAAGTTAGGACTCGGTCTGAGAAACTAAAGGTAAGTATCATTGTTTCGCTCCAAACTTTTCTCTTTACCTACTTCATCAGGAAAATGGAATTCGGAATGACTGTAGTTCACACGGGTCTTTTGCTCTATCGTATTTTCTTTGTAAGTACGCTTATAAGTTAGTTGATTTTTGACGCGGACTTGTTTGTAACAATAATGTATTCTATATGTAAAGAGATCGTTTAATTTAAATCGGTCCAAAAATATTGTAGACCGTGTACTTACGACAACATTTGCCTAAACACCTGGCTGGGCATAAATCCAGAGTAGCTGTATTAACACTTCACTTTAATTTGATTAAAACTAAATTTTTGATTCTACTGAACCTACAAGAACTTTTAAAAATATTCAATTTTCATACATAAAGAATTCATAATTTTTAAAATTAATTTAGGTAGGTACTTACTCTTTAGATTGTATTCACATAAAAATGTATTTCTTACTAGAATCAAGTACTTGTTCGTCTTTATAGCAAGAACAAAGATCTATATAAACTCACTCAAGGTAAAGACAGACAGTCTTTATATTGTACGTATTTTGCAGATCGTCCTTTAAAGAGGACACGTAAGAACGCCGGATAAAACAAAGAGTAATGACAAGCTGTAAAGTATTTCTTAGGTTTTAAGTGTACCTAAAGTCTTAAGTATTTTAAAATGAACTATTTTGAATGGAAGAGCTAGGGATATTAAAAGCTTTCTTTGTTTCTACATTGACTTTGTAGCGAAAAATACGAGTAGGTATCGTAAATTTTATAAAGTAGATGATCTTTTTAGGTACTCGTACCAGGTAATAAGAAGCAGTGGAGATTAGTTTGTTTTCGTTTCATCCATCCATCTATAATACTAATCTTAATATATATAAATTACGTGTCACGTTGTTTGTCCGCGGTGGACTCCTAAACTACATAACCGATTTTAATCTTTGCACACCGTGTGCAATTTGATCCAACTTGAAAGATAGGATAGCTTACATCTCAATTTATAGTCGCAATATTATACATAATTTCCGCGTGCGAAGCTGCTGGCAACAGCTAGTATGTATTAATAAATCATGAAGAGTTTGTTTCTTTGGTTGAACGCGCTAATCTCAGGAACTTCTTGTTCGAATTGAAAAATCCTTTTTGTTCCTTTTTGTGTTTGATTTATCGAGGACATGTTAGATTTTCCTCAAATTAACGCGGGTGAAACCGCGGGTACAGCTAGTCCTTTATAATTGCACATATAGGAATATTTTTTTAATTTATTTTAATTCATGGAATTTAAATAGTTCGAATAGTTCGAAGTTTATTTTACACTTATCCAGCAAAAAACTACAGCTGCCTTATACGTAATTATCAAGTACCGTCCAATTGCAAACTCCTTCATCGTAGTCAGAAGTATTCAATATTAAGAACTCATCTGCTAGCTGTGAACGCCCTACTTATGCCAGCGACCCAAATATCTTACCTGATTCGATTAGAGCCGAATAAATCAGGACGAACGTAACTGCATTTTAAGCCTAATCGTCTATCACACCGAAGCGTAATACAATATTTTATTAAATATTTATAATATTGCAATATTATTATTACAATATTTTTTCGCTCTTCCTCTCCCTCTTCGCTCTGGAGAACAAAATCGGCATTAGAAATACATAGTACCCGCCCCAGAACATTGTTATTAACTTTTGTCAGGCGCTCGCGATAACCATTTATTCTTTTAGATGTCGGTTTTAATTATACTTCTTTTCAATTCCAGAGATAGACATCATAGATAATCTAAGTTGTAAATAATTATGTAATAGAGACTCATTGTTTATAAGTTCCAGATTAATATGTTCAACTGTTTCTATCATTCAGAGATTAAATATAGCATGATAAAATCTAAGTATTTTTAAAATTTGTAACGAATATTTTGTACCCATGAACATCAGCCACACCAAAGGCATCACTGATGCGTTGCAGGCCAAGAAGAAGAAAGAAGAAAATGAAAGAAAGAACTGGCTTTCAAGACCCCAGCCGGAACACGACGAGTCGTTTGGCGGCTGACTCATGCTTATATGATATTTCTTATGTCTGTTCAGAGGGGACAAACGGGTTGTTGGCCATGAAAGAAAAGAAAGAAGATTTTTCTAATGGCTTCACAAATATTATTTGCTAACTTTTCTAATAAATTTAGTAATTATTGTTAGCGTAAAGTGTCACAGGTTACACGATGGTGTCAGCGTCGGTTGTGCCATAGCATCAAGTAACCGAGCCGAGTCATAAACTGAAAACTTAAAAGGAATTGCCGTCATAAAAGTGATTGCATCACTTTTCTTCTCTGTCGCTGAAGACTTTTATGAAGTGATTTTGTTGAGTAGGCACACCTAAAAAGGATATTCATTGTATACTTTATGCAAGGTATAAAGGTTTCGTACCCATTACAAACAAATATGGCGACGATAAACACGCATATTTGATGCATTTAAAAAATATGGCTTTTGGCTTACTATTATAGTTTAAAATACTTTTTTTACTTAATTTAGAAGCTCACATAATTATTCATCTATTTTATTTTTCCCTTACAACCACAGTTTTAGCTTCAATTTATTATATTGAAAATCAACCTAAATGTAATATCATCTGCAATTTTTTAAAATAGCTTTTTAGAAAACGGTAAAAGCTGTTATCATAATTTAACTAGCCATTAGACTTACTTACGCCCCAACTCAGAGTCACCAACTGTTACTTTAATCGTTCCTTAGTAGAGAATCATCATAAAAATTCTGTACTAAGGAGCGATTTAAGTAACCGTTAGTGACTCTGAGTTGGGGCATTAACTAACTTCAGCTGCAAACTTGACTATAATCTCATAGATACGCTGTTGCAGCAACTCTTACTTGTAATTAGAGGTTTCGTTCATTCCTGGATTTGCGGGATGAAAAATGCAATATCCGCTAGTCCGCTTCGTCTGTACATCTCGACATATTTGAGTGTTTGCTTACTTTCTTTTTAATAATGGTCCATTGGTCTTACTTGTACATGTACTTAATATCACCATACAATGAAAGTTTATGAGCAATAAACTGACGTAAGAAGCCTTACGAACGATCGAATGAAACGAATGTTATGAATGAAAATTTTCATTATTAAAAATGCTCCTTTGCTAAATTTTCACTAGCAGTCACCCATTCAACTTCCGACCGCGCCCGCTGTTGCTGTTGTCGATCACCGCAAGCCGCTGGGCTATGAGCGCTTCTAAATTTTCTGCCCATACATTTACGACAGATAAAATAAATCTTCTTGAAGATGTTATTAAGTTTTTCATTTACCTAGTTACACCTACCAAGTGATAACAAGAAACTAAACACAAATCTAGACAAGATTTTCTTTTTGTAACTTAACAACTCAGTTGATGTCTGTAATCCCATTTGATGATTACTCTCAGTATTACTCGAATATTTTTAGTGTACGATACCTAGTTTACCTACTTTTAAATAAATAACAACCCATTGTATGTATTTAGCTGATACACAACGTAATGCTGTGCAATGCGAATAAAGCACGAACTTTGCGGTCTTCCCTATGCCATACATAAATAAGGCAGATACCACTACCAACAACACTGTTACTATAAACAATTGTTTATAGTAATAAATCTGAACATGCCTTTACTTTTTTGCAGGCTTACAATTATTCGTGTATGTATGCATATCCGTTCATTCAGTCCTTTCCTTTCAATTACTTTCTGTATAACTTACTTGCCATACATAAGATAAGATTGTAGGCCCAAGTTTTACCCGAAGCAGACATTTGTGAGTAAGACGTACATCTCAATAATAATAAAAAAACAAATAAGTTTCCGTTTAATCGTGTATTTGATTATTTTTTTTATTTTATTTTTTAACTTTTCAGAAATCTAACAGCTAGGTACATAAAAAATAATTAAATAGGTAACAATGGCCAATTAAAAGTTTTCACTTATAAATAATCTGCTAAATCTATGGTACATGCAGACCGTGCACATAGAAAACCAAAAACCAAAAACAGATACTTAACAAATTAACAATAAAATTTATATCGTATCGTTATTATGCTAATTGCATACAGTAAACCCCTGTTGAAGGTTATGCGTTTTTCGCTTATTTTATTATTAAAACGGATATCAAGTAAAAGCTCGTATTATGTATATCTTTGAATAATTTGTACAATCCATTAAAATGTTACCCCTTTTAAATCAGAAGGCGATCCTCAAACGTGTTTTCATGCTAAGGGTGCGGGGAGAAAACAATATGAGTGAGTTACATTCTGATTAAACGAAGGACAGGAAAATTAATAACCTAATTTTAAATTTCATCCTAATGTTTTATTTAGGACCTAGTAAATGACTGTGAATTGACATGTCATAAACTTACGTAATAGTTACATGAAATCGGGGTATAAAAAATATAATCGTGATTACAGACTTATACGTATTTAAAAACCATAACTTTAAACGATTTAACCAAATTGGAACATTTTGCTTCAAAGGCATGATTGGGTGTTTTATGCTTAGGTAGATAAATATCCTTATTAGAGTTATTCGGTTAAACTAGTGAGTTGGAAACTGCAATGCCAAGGAATGTAAGGTTGAAATTCACCAAATCTATTTGAAACTAGCACATCTCTAGTAGCAACATTATGGCAAAATATCATTGAAGTATAATGTCATAAAACAGACATCTCGAAGAAAATGTGTGTTCGATTTTCAAAATTGAGCCCCGGTAGGTACTCCTTTCAAAATCGAACGAATCCATTGAAGATTGATTTCACGTGGCGCCAATGCATTGGGACATACATGGTGTTCGCGGCGTCGGTTCTATACGCTGGTAATAATACTTCAATGCAAAATATACATAATTATCTCTCTCTACTTGTAAAGCGCATATTAATTTTAAATCTCAAAGACTAACAGACAAGATGATCCATCTAGCAATAACAGCAACTAACCACGTAAAATCATTAAATCTTTAATACCTTCGTGTGGCAGAGCTGTGTCGGCAGCAAAACGTTATCACAAAAGAGCTTTTAAGGATAAATTTTCCATTTATTCTCCTGAAGATTAATTTTCATTTTGAGCACACATTTCTCTTTATTTATTTCTGCTAACACGAAGTATTATATTACTTATTGTCTGCAAACTGTTGCCTCGTGTGTTTAATGTTTGTGTTCGTTCAACAAAGAGAAAGTTTCTCACTTGAAGATGTCGAGTTTAAAGTTTATATTTTTCTTTTCTGTTTAAGTTACTAACACAAACGAAAAAAATAAAGTACTTAGTTGAATAGATTTGTATAAACTCAATTTCTTTACGTAATTAAGTTGAGACACTTTATGTCAATATTAATCGCTTGAACCCGTAATTTGGACATAGTATCTATAAAATGAAAGGGAAGTCTGATGGGGATTAGGTTTGCTGTGCTGAGGTCATAAAGCTAAGTAAATAGGATAGGGACTGTTGTGTCGAGTACCTATAAAGTGAATTATTTCATATACGCCGGAAAACTGCCGAGCCAGGCATGGGAAGGTTTTTGGAAGATTTCCCCTTGTTAGTGATTTCGCAGGCCAAGCAAAATACCGAGTTCCATTTCCTGTCGGGGTAGCCATTTATGTGACAGATAAATCTATTTTTTCCTAGTTTATTTCATAGTATTATATTTTAATAATCATTATACTATATTGTTATAAAATAAACCTTTTACAAATTATGTAGTAGCCCAAAAAGAGATACTACTTCTTTTTTACGAGTCATGAAAGACTGAGCCAGATTTCGGTGCGTATCTATTCATAGTAAATCATAATTTATTATTAACAAATTTATGATCATCCCGACCCATATCACGTCCGGTGTTCCTGTTTTCTCACTTATCTATTGTTATCTTACTCGCGGAATTGTTTGATAAATGATATAAGAGAAGAATGAAAAGAAATATAATACCAGGCTTAGAGCAACAAAGGATCCAAAAAAAAAACTCTAAAAAAGTAGTCTGAAAAAAAGTCAACTAATTCATGATATATTTACCATCAGGTGGGATTGTAATTCAAGCATAAGCTTATTAGATAATAAAAAAAATATTTTTAAAAAATATTTTAACACATTCACTGCGTTAGGAGACTTATTCGATCTCTTGCAAGACGTTCGTATTGTGCGGCGACTAAAATCGTGTTGTTTCACTCTGTTGCGGGAGGCCCTAACTTCTAAAGTTCTTTGTGTAATTGTAAGACAAATATACATATTTGCTTCTTACTGAAAGATGGATCCAAGAACGTTAAAAAAAACTTTAGAGATGGATTAGGTCTCTAACGCACTGTAGTATAAAATGTTTCATTCCTTGCGTTAGGAGACGTGTTGATACTCGTGAATCGTACCCCTCGTAGCCGCAAGTAAGGGAGGGCGGGGAGCGCGGGCACCGCGTGTATTTGTTTTAGTGTTGTTCAACTGTCGATTCGGACGGTCACGCGCATGTTTGGAAAAAATTCTATTATATATAAATGTTCTCTGTGTATTAAATATATTTTGAAATCTGTTGGTGAATAATGAGTTCTTTTAAAAGAAAAAAGTGTAAAAAGTCCATTTATATTGGTGTAAATAAATTAGACTTAGAAATAAATGGTAAAAAATATAAAGAAAAATCATAATTATATCATTCCCATTTTTACCGACTTCAAAAAAAGAGGAGGTATTCAATTCGACTGTATTTTTTATGTTTGTTACCTCAGAACTTTCGACTGGGTGAACCAAATTTGATGATTCGTTTTTTAATCGAAAGCTGGTGCTTGTCATGTGGTGCCACTGAGCGAGATCTGACAATTAGTTTTTGAGTTTTTTTTAAGTCAATAATTTTTTGGTTGTAAAATTTTGATTATTCAATAATTAAGTTAAGATTAAAAACGCAATTTTAATACCCTAAATCGATTAATTATCTAAAAATTTTCACTTGCGTCGTGGTTTCATAAAACCATACAATTTAATTTTCTTTTTCCATCGACAACTGAGATTTTATTTTATTGACTTCACTAGTCACTACACATATTGAACTATCTTCCGTTGCGGTACGCGGTACAATCGATACCTAGTTTTTTTTTTGTGTTTGTAATTTATCCTAATGTCATATCTGCGTGCGAACCTATCAAAAGGTAGACTAATAGGCTATCTTGAACCCACAAGAAATTCATAAATATATCATTGGTTTTGAGAAAGATATAAATTATTTTCAAAATTGTTGTTTTAAGAGACTGATCAGGTCTCATACGCACCACAGGATAGTTCAGTTTCGAGATCTTTTAGGTCTCCAACGCAGGACAGGAAAGTTACTTGAAAAGTATGCCACAGGGAACGTGTTAATTAGGTTGCTTAGTAAGTAATACATAGCTTTCCGAAAATATTTGCCGGCGTAGGTAAGTAGATAATACTATGGCTAAAATTCGTTACCAAAAAGTATAAACCGGAAGAATATGTTCTAACATGTGGCTACCATCTATTAATGTCTACTATTACTGAAATGCACCGTTTACATTATAATAATTATCATGTAGGTACTTATTTTATGTTTGCTAAACTTTGACATTTAGGTACTCTTTCTTTTACCATTATTATTCTTACTCATTAATTATTTCTTTAGAGGTGTTATCCGTGTAATGCGAGATGCATTACCTGAAAAGTACCTGTATCATATAAGTTACACACGCCATATTTTACACTACCCTTTACATCTGCATTCCCCAATAATAACAATACCCATTGACATGTATTATATATTATAATAATATTTTCGAGGCATAAACGTTTCTATTCAGGCTCTACACAAAAGCGGGCCGAGAGCATTTTCCGGGCCCGTCGAGAAGGTTCTTAAGTGGCACAAGTCCTTACAGGACATCGGGCTCTTAGTGTTCTACGAGATAGTCGGTAAGTGGTTGGATTCACCTCGTGACGCCGCGGCCGTCAGGCTTGATATTGGCTTTAAGATGCGACGTGGTTGAAAGTTAGCGCGAAGATTTTGTACCATGATTACGTGTTTTAAAGTAAATAATAAACGAATACGAATGAGAGTGATATCTATTTAACAAGATCTTATTTGTTTGTTTGCAAAGATATAAAATATTATAATAAGTTTCATAAAATAAACTTTTTAATGACACGCAACGTAAGTCGTATGAAAGTGACATTTAATATCAGCCACTCGAAAAGTTGGCAAGTCTCGACATTTCTTGAAACATGATACTGAAACTTCGTATATTTTGTTTTACTTTTGATATTTAATAATTTGTTTGTAAGAATATAATTGAAAGGAATGAAGAAAATTATTTATGAGAGGATTAGGATTAGGATGTTACTTGGCTCACAAACAGACCAGAATAAGAGCAGATAGATTTTATTCCGGTTGTAAGTATGTTGATGATTTGGACATTAATACTAGCGCTCTGCCCGGCATAGCTTGCGTTTTACGCATGCTAAATGTCATGAAAACCACATAAGTAAATTTTTCGTGAAGGAGCTACAAACTTTCACATATATATTATTACTAGCTGACCGGGCGAACTTCGTATCGCCTAACAATCATATTAAAAAATGGGGGTTGGTGTTAGAAGGATGAAAATTTAGGGTTGTATATATTTTTTAATGCCACATTATAAAAATATAAAAATTTACATTTAAATATAAAAATTTTTAAAAGGACAACCCTTATCACTTAGGGGTATGGAAAATAGATAGCAGCCGATTCTCAGACCTACTGAATACGCATATGAAATTTGGTAAAAATCGGCAAAGCCGTTTCGGAGGAGTACGGTAACTAACATTGTGACATGGAAATTTTATATATTATCTAATATAATAAAACGAGATTACAAATCCTACTATATGTGTACTATATGTACATATAGTAGGATTTGTGATCTCGTTTTATAAAACCATTGGGGAACCGAGGTAGGAAATTAGTTCAGTTTTAAATTATCGACGCTATTCAAACTTCAACAGTAATAGGTCTGTTATGATAATAAAACAATTTTCCAGCTAAATGCTTACGATTTAGGCGAGAGGCTGCGCCAAGAACATTATACTCTATCACAACGGACCGTAGATGTTAATCGTTTACTACAAGATAGCTTTTCTGTTAGCCAAGTTGAGAGATAAAATTTTATTGTATTATTTTCTATCCAACTTAATAGTACAAAAGTTTCAATTATTCCTACAATGTTTGAAACTAGGGTTATGATAAACAATTTTTCAGTTAATTGATTAACGTTAAGACTGAGGAAAAATGTCGCAAAATATTGTTACTTTAGATAATAGATTTCTTTATGATAATCGAATCTTTTGTCAACAAAGTAGTAAAGGCACTTTTGTGTCCTCTTCACTCAAACACAAAAGATTTATGTTGTTCGGTTTTTCACTAAAAAGCTATGATCTCATTACCATACCATTTTTTAGGGTTCCATACACCAAGTTAATTTGATCGACTTACGAACGTTCTTAATAATCTATCTATTCACGATCCTCAGATCAGTTGCCTGACTACTAATTTATTGAGACATTATGGGTTAATAGTATTATGTATTGAACCTCAAAAATAATGGAAAAGACGCCTGGTAATGATCCAATATCGAATTCATGAAAACTAACGAAACAGAATTATAATCCAAACTAGCTTTACTAATACTTTAGTTCACTAATTGTAATTATTACCCAGTAGGTGTTTCTCCGCATAACTAAGGCCTAGAGTATACCTTCTCCATCACACTACTCCAGTGCAGATTGGTGGAGGTTATGGTTAATATTACTTTGTATGAAACGTTACATAAATAAATACTTCAGAAGCAATATAAGAATAAAACACAAACTAAGCAAATAAAATACAAGCTTAAAATAAAAATGCCGCCCTTGAAAACTATACTTTTTCGACTTATCAACTTATTCACGTCATGTATCTATCTACGGACTGTGCTACGGACGAACTAATAGCTATGGTAATGACAAACAATTTTCCAGCTAAATGCGTGAGCGTTAGACCGGGGGAGCGCTGTGCCAAGAATATCGTTGTCCGGGATGACAGCGGACCGGCGATGCAGGTCGTTTATTACGAGGTCGACTTCTTTTTGCCCGAGTTGAAGCCGCCGTGTACTATCAGGTTAGTTAAAAATGAAAAGATTTTGTGGAGTTGATTCGGTTAATGGTAATGATAAAATCTTAAAAGCAGATATATGGCATGTAACTGTTGTTAACACTTAATTTGATTTTCTATATCGACCTATTCGTAGAACAATGTTACATCTGCAAAAGAGTTATTTATAATACAATTGAAGCATTTACAGGTTGATGTGATACTTCAACCCAAACGGAAGCCGAATTGTGACTAACCTATTCGAATATTACTTTTCTTTTTTTTGTGGCCTTGTCGAATTGCACATGTCTGTAGCACATCTAACATCCTTCATCTGAGAGACATTACCTGTCACATAAATATCTGCTGCAGTAATCACACCAGTTCGCTTCACAGCAGGGTAACTTCCAAAGGATCGTCATTTGACGCATTTATTTTCAGAGTTATAGGTCGCATGATGCCAGGAACATGTAGATTGCAGGCGTTTAATGTACGAATTGCGTCTGGCGATGACGTATCTACGTTGCCTCGCCGCGCAGCGGTTGCGGCCCACCATGTAGCCAAACTCTGCAAAGAGTATGGCAAGGATACATAGAAGACTATATTAGAACTTTGCACTATTTAAGTCTTGTCGACTTGTCTCGTCTCGTTTAACTTTATTAAATTTTTATTGTGTTGGTAGGTATCTTAAGTTTTATGTGTCGAAGTTACATATAACGCATTATGTGCAAGATAACGCATATTATAATGTTAACAATATGTTCCTCTACCAAAATAACGATTAATAAGCAAAAGTGAGGTAATAACAGGTAGATAGAGATACCTCGTTTTACTGTTTTTTTGCCTTGGTGGTTTTGATTGGTCGTACAAGTTTTCGGCCATTCATTGAAAAATGAAACATGTAGAAACTAATTTTATAAATTGAAATGTAAATAGTTTACGAGTTATCTTTTGTATTTCTCTCTGTCTTCGTCTAATGTTTTGACATACGAAAGTAAAAATAAAATATCATTAATTCATTTCATACAAACTTTTAACATATAGCGTAGCAGTTTTAACATTGTCTGACAGTCGCGTAACTTCACAGGAAACTTAGCGAGGAGTTGCACCGAACTTTGTAGAGATTAAAAGCTTATAATTGAATTAATATGGAAAATGTTACTTGTTGTTTTGTTTTAATTAATAAAATTGGTAATGTTTTATTCATTTTGTTGTTTTATTTATTTTACTAACAATCACTTGGCTTAAATGTAAACTTAAAAAACCGGGAAAGTGGGTGTCAGGCCACGCGCAATGTAGGGTTCCGAAGTACATAGTAAGATTATCGATGTTTACTCATTATCTTCTATCATTAGCTAATACAGCCGTGATAGTTTTCCTTGTAAATTCATCATATAACCTGTTTTTGAGAATTTTTTCACTTGTCACTATGTAAAATGGTTATCACTAAAACAACAGAAGACATTATTGGTAAAACTAAATGGCTTCCTTAGCATGAGGTCTATTTCAATTTCAAATAATTGTAGTACCCATAGTTACATATATATTAATTGGTGTATCTCTGACTAAGAGGCAGTAATAAATAGTTACTCAAGGAGTTATGTAGTTTATCTTCGCATCGCGAACACCCAACCTTATATGGCGACCCTGCCATGTACGGCGTTCTGGTTGAGTTCGGTCGTGTCGCGTTACGCGTGATTTTATGGACTAGTATTTAAATTCGAATCTCGCCTGTAAATAAAAAAAAAGTGAAATATGTGTCGCTCTACCGTCGAGAAAGAAGACGTAATTATTACCCAAAATGCGTTGGGTTCAAACACAGCTTCCGACCTGAAATTCCATCTGTCTACCATAAGTGTTGTGCTCATTGTCATTTGCACAATTCTGGGAATTGGAGTGTTGTACGCAGGTTATAAGATGTACAAAAGATGTCATTTGGCGTGGATAAGGGAGGAAACTATGGTGCAAAATTTGAGACGCTCCTTCAGAAGATCGAACCCAGGACCTCGGGAACCTACAGTTTACTACGATGGCCATCGAGAGGGCGCAGCGACCGAGACGTTAAGAAAATAAAGTGTTGAGTGTAAAACAGTGCAAAGTGAGAGTGAAGTGAAATACGTAGGTATATAGGAAGATATGATGCAGTGAGGTACTCAATATTTTTTTTTTAACAAATGCTATATCTAATTATGAACATTAGCTGTAAGAAATGTCTCTATTTCTTTTCTATTATCATTATTTGTTAAAACATGTCTAACTTTTGTTGTAATAATTCTGTCCATCGTCAGAATAAATTTTATTAATTAAATTTTGTAATGGCTAGTGATTTAAAAAATATATACGAAGGTCTTAAGCATATCAAAGATAGTTTAGTTAAATTAAGCTATGCTAGAAGGACAAAGGATATATTACAACAAAAATTAAGCGAAGCTTGTAAGTTACAAAAGGAATTTTTTGTGTGTTTAAATATCCTGAGTAAACAGATTGAAAATAAAGAAATTATAGGCCAAGCATTAACTGATATACAATCATATTGCGATTCTATAAAGGACGTATATTTACAAATTGAGACATTTTGTTCTACGGACTATAGCTCTCAATCAAGTTCTAAGGTAGATTTAGGTGTTAAAACTATTACAATGGAAACTTTTAATTTTAAAACAGCGGTGTCTATGCTCCCTGTGATGACAGGTGAGGAGCAGGTCACGAGGAACCTGATGGACGCAATCGAGTTGTACAACTCGACACTGGATGACAAAGGTAAGAGTATGTTAATTAAATTTGTATTAAAAACTCGCCTAACACAAAATGCTAAGTTGAGACTTTTAGAATCATATGACTCGTGCGATGAACTCCTAAACGATATGCGAACTCATTTACTTACGAAGAAATCGGATACGGCGATTCACAATGAGTTAGTGCAAATAAAACAAAACGGATCCTCATTAGACCAGTACGGTAGTAAAATAGAAAAATTATTCGTCGATTTGACGATTTCACAAGCCGATGGCGATCAGAATGCATTTAAGATACTACGCCCGCTAAACGAAAGAATCGCTATCAAAAGTTTCGTTAGTGGCTTGCGAAATCGCCAAATTAGCACTATTTTAACAGCCCGTAATTATACAGCATTGAAGGATGCTATCAGGGGAGCGAAGGACGAAGAGGCCTCATGTAGCCGCCAGAATCAGGAAGAGTCAGTATATTTTGGGAATCGAGGTAATTCAGGTACGTATAGAAACCCCCGTGGCAGATTTAGAGGAAACGGTGCCAGACGTTTCGGGCATTCCCAGCAACACCGACCGGTACACAACAACGGTCCATCAAATACATCGCGCACTTCGTATTCGCCGAGAGGGCAAAACCAACCTTCTCGAACTAATACTAGAGGTCATAATTACACACGCCGCGGTTATTTTCATAGTAAGAACCATCGAGTTAATTTCTTTAATACAAATAATTCTGAACCGAATGACGTCACGCAAAATTCAGAAGATTTACAAGGAGATACCAATGCCACTTCATTAGAATTTTTTCGTCAATAATATTTTCAGTTGCGAATTTAGTAATTCGATAGAGCTCGCGGTAGGTAGCACCAAATATAGATGGTTAGTAGACACCGGAGCCACGCTGAGCGCAATAAAATATGAAGCGCTGACAAGTCTAAACGTACCCATTATTAAGAATCGACTTTATATAAATGGTATTGGAGGCAGGTTACAAACGGAGGGATATGTTTACATAACTTTGTCTATAAATGGTTTGGAATTTAAACATAAGTTTCATGTTTTAAAACAATTACCGACCCCGACCACCGGAATTTTAGGCACAGATTTTTTACGAAAATTTGATTGCAGAATAGATTTTGAAACTAACAATATAACTTTGCAAAATGGTCAGAATAACGTTACTCTACAGTTAAATATGGGAAAATTAGGTAATAACAGTTATTTAAACATACCCCCAAGATGTGAAAAAATATTTTATATAAAAACGGATATGAAAGGCGAATGTGTGATTTTTCCGAGAGAATTATGTGAAGATGTATTTTTGTCTGGTGGAATTGCAAATGTTAAAAATGGAAAAATACCAATACAAATATTAAACACGCGAGAGGATGAGGTCAGTCTCAGTTATTTTACACCGGAATCAGATTATTTATATAACTATTCAATTTGTAATTTCGGGAAAGATATAGTTGATCCGAAACGAATTCATGAAATGTTTTCTCTATTGAATTTAGGTCATTTGAATAAGGAGGAAAAAACCTCTATTATGAATATATGTGCAAAATTTTCTGACGTATTTATGTTACCGGGAGATAAGCTTTCAACCTGTAATTTATATGAGCAAAATATACAACTAAAACCTAATAGTGAACCAGTTTATGTAAAACAATACCGTTTACCGTATTCTCAGAGGGGTGAAATGGAGAGACAGGTCAAAAAGTTATTACACGACGGAATTATTGAACCAGCCTGCAGCGAGTGGTCCAGCCCAGTTCTTCTTGTCCCTAAAGGGTCAGAAAACAGCCAAAATAAAACCTGGCGATTAGTTATTGATTTTAGAAAATTAAACGATCGCATTGTCGACGATAAATTTCCGTTACCCAGTATAACCGATGTTTTAGACTCTTTATGCGGAGCTATGTATTTTTCGCATTTAGACCTAAACCAAGCGTTTTTTCAATTTCCTCTTAATTCTAACAGTCGAAAATATACAGCGTTTACAACACCGTCAGGGCAATACCAGATGACCAGAATGCCCATGGGCCTAAAAACAAGTCCCAGTTCTTTTAGTCGTGCTATAACCATTGCAATGTCCGGCCTGAATTATGATAAAGTGCTGACTTATGCAGACGATTTAGTGTGTATAGGTCGAAATTTGGATGCTCATAATAAAAATTTAATAGATATTTTATCGCGCCTACGAAAAGTTAATTTAAAACTGAGCCCCGCTAAGTGTCAATTTCTTAAAAAGGAACTCCTATTTCTTGGCCATGTAGTGTCAGCGGAAGGTATCAAACCGGATCCTAAAAAGATATCAGTCTTACAAAATTATCCAGTTCCTCAAAATGTAGCGGAGGTCAAAAGGTTTGTGGCGTTCGCTAATTATTACAGAAAATTTATCCCACATTTTTCGGAAATAACCATACCCTTAAACAATCTCTGTCGCAAAAATGTACCTTTTCAGTGGGACGCCAAATGTAATGCGTCATTTCAGATGCTCAAACAAGCCCTAATAACACCACCGATATTACAATACCCTAATCTTAACGAAAATCATAAGTTTATACTGAAAACTGATGCTTCAGGATATGCTATCGGATCTATACTGTGTAACCAAAACGGTTTACCTGTAGCTTACGCTAGCCGTTCATTAAATAAAGCCGAAAAGAATTACCCCACTATCGAAAAAGAACTCCTGTCGATAGTGTGGTCCGTAAAATATTTTCGACCTTATTTGTATGGACGAGAGTTCATAATTGAAACTGACCATAAACCTCTTGTTTATTTATTTGGCTTGAACAATCCTTCAAGTCGCCTCATGAAATTTAGACTGTTACTCGAAGAATATAATTTTGAGGTAAAGTACATTAAAGGAGAAGCCAACGTTGCCGATTCTCTGTCACGTATAAAAATAACTAGTAATGATTTGAAAGAAATGAATGAGAATATTATTTCAGTACTGACGAGGGCACAAAGAAAGAGGATGTATGATAGAAATATGCTGAAGAAGGATGACAACCCTTTGGTCGATAAGGTTACCTCTAACGATTGGACTGATCACCCAAAAGTTGTGGGGACACTTAAAAAACCAAAGGATTGCATAGAATTATTGTTTGTGGATGAGAATCACTGGAGAAAGATAGATGATAGTGTGAAAGGAAAGTCTAAGTTATTTGTTTATAATCCTTTGAAATCAATAATATATGTCAACCCGTCTTGCCGATCACATAGTGCACGAGCTGCCTTTGTGAGGGAGTTGGGTCGTTTTTGTAAAGAGTCAAAACTTGATAGTCTCTTTATCGTAAGGAATATTGATAATACTCAATTCATAGGAGATATAACGCGCATAATAAACGAGACACCCAATTGGTCCGGACCGCAATTATATATTTTAAAGGGTGTCCATAAAATAAGTGATGACGATACTAAGCGAATAATATTGAATGATTATCATATCTTGCCAACGAGCGGACATGCTGGCATTAGAAGAATGATAAATAATATTAAGAAAAAATATTTCTGGCCAGGATTATACAAGGATGTGACAGATTATGTTAGTCGATGCGATAAGTGTCTTAGGTATAAGCATTTAAATAGATATATAAAGGAACCAATGGTTCTTACGGATACTGGTAAATCAGCATTTGATAGAGTATATTTAGATTTAGTTGGGCCCTTATATAAGGATAGTTTTAATCATAGTTATATACTCACACTACAGTGTGACCTAAGTAAGTTCGTTGAGGCCTATCCCTTGACAAATAAAGATACGGTTTCAGTGGCAACAAGTTTGGTAAATAACTTCATTTTGCGTTACGGCATTCCGTCACAAATAATATCAGACAGAGGTACTGAATTTGTATCCAGTATCATGAAAAAAGTTTGTCAAATCCTAGGCATCAAACAGGTAACATCCACCGCTTATCATCACCAATCCATAGGGTCATTGGAAAATACGCATAAACATTTGGTTTCTTTCCTTCGTATACAAACAGATGGTGAACCGCACAATTGGAGCGCATGGCTACCCTACTGGTGTTTTGCGTTTAACACCACGGTGCATACAGAAACGCAATACACACCTTATGAACTTGTATTTGGGAAGCAATGTCGTCTACCAAGTAATATAACGTCTGATATAGATCCTTTGTATAATCATTACGATTACCCACAACAACTCAGGTATCGGTTACAGAAATCGCAATATGATGCTAGGGAGAATTTAATTAATAGTAAACAGATAAGAAAAATAAAATATGATAAGAATATGAATCCCATTATTTATAAAGTTGGTGACATGATTTTACTCAAAAATGAACAAATTACAAATAAATTTGATCCTCTGTATATTGGTCCTTTTGAAATCTTAGAAATCATGGAACCAAATATAAAAATAAATTATAAGAATAACCCTATGATAATTCATAAAAACCGAACAAGACCTTATGTAAAAACAGGTACTTGATACTTTATTATTATTTTAAGTTTTCAATGTTATTGATTGCCATTGCCAATTTATTATTATTGTTCTTGCAGTGAAGAAAAACAATAATATGTAACTTGATAGTTTAATACTTATAAAAAAAAAACCTAATGGATATCATTAAATAAAACTATGTTATGATATTGAATAAGTAATTAAGAGATATAGACAAAGCACATATGTACTTATATAATTTTCTATAAAAAGTAGTTAAGTATATAATAACCATGTAATCGAAAAAAAAAATGTATTTTAGTTTTACATTTTTTTTAATATTTGGTGGATGGGCATGTAGTACCCATAGTTACATATATATTAATTGGTGTATCTCTGACTAAGAGGCAGTAATAAATAGTTACTCAAGGAGTTATGTAGTTTATCTTCGCATCGCGAACACCCAACCTTATATAATCGTATATCCAAAACATCATTAAAAATCGATTTCAGAATAAACTTCATAGTCTATATCATAGAGACGAGCTGGCAAGTGTTGGCTTGAGTTCAAGAACATAAAAATGCACCTAATATTTCTTGAAAGACTTTAATTTTTAGGTTGGCGACGAAAAAAATTCTTGATAGGGGAAAAAATCGTTCATCAGTTTTTTGAAGTCTAAATAAATTCATAGCTTGATTTTATTTATTTATTTATACTTTATTGACCACAATATAGAATTACGGTACAAATGGCGAGCTTAATGCTTAATGCATGCAATGATTTTATGTGGTTAAAAAAGATTTTTTTACATTGGTTACCCACGCCGCCACGCCGGTGAATCCGCCAATGACGTGGGCGGTGGGAGTATTCAAGAGAAGAGAGACTTGGCTTTTACTAGGTAAGATAATGCGCTAAACATGGCTTGGATTTCATCAACACATACCATCAGATTGAATGTGAAGAAAAAATCTCCAGGCGAATGGAGCTAGTGTCTGAGAAATAGATATTCGAACATAGTTGTTGTAGACCGCACCGCAGCGTCACCCATAATTGGACGCGTTTTTAGGGACACTTTTCATAAACAGAGATGGCCCTCCTACTTCGGTACGAGCTCTTGTTAGCTATGTATATTAGTAGAAGTAAAATGATAAGACTTTTTGTATTACTGCAATCTGTATTTAAATATATTATGAAATTTAATGAAACTTGATGACGATAACGTGATAAAGGATGAGCACGCGTGACCCTTGACGGCTGATTGCGTACTAACTAAAAACATATTAATTGTAATTAAATTGTGTCGCACGCGCTCGCATAAATGCTGACCCCAGCAAATGCACGGTTGCACCGTACAACCTCTATATTCCATGGTTCTAATTGGAATAAGGGCAAAAAAGTATCCGTGGACCAACCATTTGGTCTACCTTATCGTAAAGTACATCGGAAGCAACGATTGAATTTCAAACTAACCAATGTCACTTAACTGTCAGAGCATTTGGCAGCCGTTCAAGTGAACAGTGAACTTTTGGCATTTTGGACACTGCAGTTAAATGTCGCTTAACGCTTCGTTACACTTCGCGCTGGTTTAACTAGCTGTTAACATCTTCATTGTTATAAGTGAAGAAATATTCAGTTAAACCTTGTTTATAATTAGATTTCGTATAAATTCCTAACGTTGTTTCAAGAAGATAAAATAATATTCTTGAATTTATTCTTAGAATGGAAGAGACTAAAACTTTATACGTTATTTTAATAATTATATAGCAGTGATAGCCTAGTGGTTAGAACGTTGGTCTCCCGAACGCGGGGGCCCAGATTCAAATCCTGGCACGCACCTCTAATTTTCAAATATTATGTGCGTATTACAAGTTAATTATCACTTGCTTCGGTGAAGGAAAACATCGTGAGGAAACCTGCACACCTGAGAGTTCTCCATAATGTTCTCAAAGGTGTGTAAAGTCTACTAATCCGCACTTGGCCAGCGTGGTAGACTGTGGCCTGTACCCCTCACATTGTGAGAGGAGACCCCGAGCCCAGCAGTGGGACAATTATGGGTTGTTGCTTTGCTTTGCTTTGCTTTTTTTAAATAATTATGACAAGTACAAGATCAATTGAAGCAATAGTTTACCACTTAGTAGAGTTCACCTACCTCCATATACGTCAAAGAAAGTGATCAAATAATCACATATCTAATTTTCGAACAACTACAAGATTCGACACTTCCGGGGTTTGTTCCTACTTTGTTACTATTCTTTTTTAAATATTAACTTAGATTTAAATGTCCAATCAATTTGTGTTTAACCCATTAATATGTTAATTTTATGTGCATCTAAAGGATTATGTCACGAGAAAAAGCAACGATGACTATTATGATATTATAAGAACTGGGCAAGAGCGTGTCAGGCCACGCGCAATGTAGGGCTCCGAAATAATAAGTTTATCGACAATTACTCATTAACTACTTATGCTAACATAGCCATGAAAGTTTTCCTAGTAAATTCATCAATCATCATATAAACTATTTTTGAGAATTTTTCACTTATTCAACTCCAACCGTTTAGCAAGGAGGACACTTGACTCTAACCAAAATTAGCACTTTAAAGCCAATTATTTCGCAAACGGGCCCCCTAAATCCAAAAATAGTCTTAGAAGACCCATAATATTTTTGAAGACCTTCACACCGATACAAATTATAGGGTAGGCGAAGAATAAAAAATTCATCCTCACGTTTTCTGTAGGGGAGGTAGGTACCCTGAAAATAAATAATTTTCAATATTTTATTCTACGATTTTGGAGTTTTAATAAATATTTATTTATATCCATGCTAAATTACAGCTTTCTAGCGCTAAGGGTTTCAGCACTTTGCTTCGAACAGACGGACACATATGACGAAACTGGTTTTTTTTACCATATTATTATAGGTTAATGCTTGACTACAATCCCACCTTCTGATTTTACTTCGGAACCCTATATATGTGGCGGTCGTTTAAGCTGTTCAAGCTGTTATATAGGGTGCTTCACTTTTCCTGGCTCATTCGAATACTACCGACTAAGCGTTAAACGATAAAAACGAGGATACTATCGTACTTTGACGTCTTCTCATAAAAACAGGTTAATATTATAAAATTTCACTGGTTAACTTTTAAACTGTTAGGCATAAAATGATTTTGCGATACCAAACTTGGTGTGTAAAATGTTACCTAAAATAGGCATGAAGAGGAGTTGGGGACCCTAATCTTGGCTTTACAATCTTATTATGAAGAAACTTCAAAGTGAACTTTGAACTATTGAGTATACCTACCTACGCATTTTACGACTTCTGAATAGATGTTACATGAACTTGATACAGGTACACAGTATACAGGTATACAGTAACTTTTATACTCTGGGTAAAATTTCTGGATGTCACATGTCTGGAAGTCTGGATATTGTGATAGAATATCAAAATGAGAAACGCAGAAGTCTTTGCGAAATATTTGATGAAATTTTCTGCGGGCGTTAAATCACTTACGTTGAATGCATAAGCTTCTTTGTTTTATTGCATTACAATGTAACGTAGGACACATTCCAAAGTGGTGAAAATATTGTAAATTCAAAAATTATAATGAGTAAATATTTACCGGCATTTGATTCATATTCATCAATCTGATCCTCTACAGAGGGCATAAGTGTGTCAATAAAATCATTGAGGTGCGGAGTAAATACACATTACATAACATTTACCTACATGATCATTCTTATATTATTCTTAAGTATATCTTTTATTCCGTTTGGTAAGTTTGATTGTCAGGCAACACAAAGCATTATATTATCTGCTTCTTTATTTGATTCTTTACTGGCTCTCTAGAATAACAAACCCAATAAAATATTTAAAAAATCTGTGGTCTTTTGTACAAGGAGTATCAATACCGTCAGTATAAAGCTAGCTACAAAACAAAATGTCAACACATGAAACAAGGAATCAAACGCTATTGGCTCGGCAATTTTTTCGCTGAATTCAAGGCTCTTTGTTTTGAATCAGCGATGGTTAGAATAGTATCCAAAAAAGTAGTACAATAAGACCACAAAACATCTTCTACATACATTCTAATAAGTACTATTTTAACGGTTACAATGTTAATCGCAAAATTAAAACGGTCAGAATCAAAAATTTGTGGTGTGAGGTGAAGTTTTGTTAACAGGTATAACTTTGTTGTAAAAAAGGTAGTTTTCTCAAATATTATTTTGAGGTAGCTAAAGTCAGATCAGTCAGGAAGTTTTCAAAAATGTTCGCCATACATTTATCTATCTGGTTTCTAATGTTTCTAATGTTTAATGAAACTTATCTTTTGTTAGCGTTAGTTATGAAGTACAAAATTGCTTCCAAATCACATAATTTTTCCCATCAAAAATCATGCCAGATTACCATAGATGTACCTAATGATGATTGTTTGCAATCACTGCTTCGGTATCTAGTATCTTCCGCCATGGCAGATCGGATGGCGATCTTTTAGTATATCTATAATAACATTGCTGGGCGGAAACAGGTGTGGTACAAGTATTACTGTCTAAGCTGCCTTCCTACGGAGTACCCGAGAAAGTGTGCAAAATAATGTCCGTTTCTCGCGTAGTTTTTTGCCTTGTACCTGTAAACTGTGCAACGAACTTCCTGCATCGGTGTTCCATCAAAACTATGACATGGGGTCCTCCTAGAAGTATATTGTTTTCTTCAAGGCCAGCAACGCATTAGTGACGTACCTACTCGGTGTTACTAATGTCCATGGGCGGCGGTGATCACTTACCATCAGGTGACCTGTTAGCTCGTTTGCCTGCTCAAGGCATAAAAATATCACCTCTTTAACAATAACTCGGTATGACTATTGATACATATTATATTTTTTCAGTCCCACATTATAATATGGACAGCATATATCCTTCAATTTCACGTGAGTTGCTTTCGTACAAAATTAAACAGAACGTGGTTACTTAGACAAAGCTCTTGAACCGAGATTGAGTGCAATCTGCCACAAAGCGCCTGCGACGGAGAGCCGTGAAACACTCGAAGAAGGGAGACACGACACTTGTATGTTATTCTGGAAGACAATCACCTATAGCTTACTCACTGTACCTTTATGTGTAATAAGTATCAAAATTTAAGTCTCAATGATTGCCGGTAATAAAAACATGAGAGGTGTCAAGGGACACCCGGATGGAACGAAGTTCCTTTCGATTTAAGTATTTTACGCGAGCGTGATTCAGAAAGTTGTACAGCGCCATCTCTGTAAAACTCTCTGAATCACTTCAAAAAGTATCGTGGCAAATTTTCGTAAGAAAATTTTCCGTCTAGCCCCCTTTCATAACGCGCGATAAGGAACTTCGTTCCAATAACGCTTCACACTCATAGCCCCACACTAGGATTCCCTGTGTCGTGGGTGCCATGGACAACACACAAGACAAGGACACTCACACCCAGGCCGAGAACAGAAATTCAAACTCATCATTTAAATTTCCACCTAATAGAATAGAACCCAGAACCCTTGGAGCGGCGATCCGGCATGGTAACCATTGTGCCACGCGGGTCGTCGAATAGAATTGCTTTTATAAAAATGCAATCCTCGCTAGTACCTAATAGGTAATCCGTAAAACCACGGTAAAGATATAAACAGTAGTCGCTCTTCATACAAACGGCCGAAAAGCGCGTTATACCTACCCACATCCGAATACGCGTGCGATACGTGGGCAACAGCGGCCGCTGCGTGGCGATTGCCGACAGGCGAACGAGCGGAGCTTGTACCACGGTCTGGTCGGTACAAATAACAATTTTTTTAGTTTTTCTACTCTAGCTTTAGCTATCTTTTATAGGGTTCGCTATAGTATAGACGAATATAATATGAATGACGTGATAAAGAATATAATGATGAATCTATGAATCTCGTCTGGAAATAATTGTACCTAATATTGTAATTTGTAATAATTGTAATTTGAATATTTGCGTCTAATTTGTCATTAAAACGTTATTGCTACTTGCTACTGTAACTTTGATTTCAATGTTATAAATTAATTTAGCAATAGGTATAAAGTTTATAGAATCGGACAGTTGTACCTTTTTTATTTACCTTAACCTGCAAGAAGAACTTACCATACCCTAAGAGTCTCTGTCTCTAATACAATACTGAATGCTTACGAACCTTCACAGTAGTAATAAAAACACAACATAGATTTTTATGGAACACTTCCTTTTTATTCACAATGAATTGCATTTATTAAAATAGAAAATATAACATTTATAAATACAAAACTACAAAGAAACTCAAGTCGTTTTATAAAATTAAAATACTGTCGGCGGACAGCCCTAGCGCGCGGCGACGTGTAGGCAAGTTTTTCGAGAATCGGGCCGAGTTACGTTACTGTATATATGTGTACTGTGGTAAAACCAAACAGCGATAGTTAATCTAAAGTAATTTTTGAGCTAACACATTTTTAATACCGAAAATAATCGAATCAAAGGCAACGGTACATGCGAAAACTGACCGTCAGATACAAAAACTTGTATAGTAGGTACAGCAAAGAGTACAATGATATTATTGGTATGCCAAAACATAAAATACATAAAATAAATAATTAGGCTAGTTAACATACTGACCGAAACAGCCATAAGCAATGATATTATAAGATCATTGGCCATAAGCATTTGACACAAAGTTTTTAATGCTATGTTTTTAAGATAAAAGAAACAATGTTTCCTTTTCTTTGTAAAATAATGGAATTCCTTTATAACGCGTCACCTGAACTTGATTAAAGGGACAGCAATTAACGTCGACTCGACTGGACTGTGACCAATTTGTTCAAGCTCGTTAATTCAGAGACGAATACCGCAATCTGTCCACCCTTCTTCAAACACAGGTAAAAGTTTCTCCCATCAGATCGGGGCCAATGACTTGCGGTATGACTGCCTTGTAAAGTTTTCTTCGGGGCTAGTTGTCCCCGATATAAAGTGAACCCAAAAGTTGTAAAAGTAGCACACGTATAAGTTTTTAACACGACGTTTAACTTTTCTTGACCAGAAGTTCTTCATATAAACTGAGTATGTTTTATGTTTTAGATGTATTTGAACATCTCAAAATTGAAAATTCGTCATAAAGATATAGGTTACCGTAGGCGCGCGAGTTGAATGCAGTCGTGGTATGAAGTGAGGGGCGGGAGTGTGCCCCTGCCACCCGCTATTTTTTGCCTCAAACACCCAGTAGTGTCACTAGTATCAAAGTAGTGTTGTCTTTGATAATTATCGCGCGCATTCGTTGATATCAATTAAGTTATATTTAGTGTGCTTGAAAATAAAGCTTAAAAACTTATGTTTTAATCAATACTAGCTTTGGCCCGTACCCTATGTGTCGTTCCAGGATTTAATTTTCCTACATATCAAACATCAGATCAATTAGTTCAACTCATTTTAGTTAGATATTATTTTTATCAAAATCGGTTTAGTAGTTACGAGGACACGTACAAGTACATGGTAACAAATATTTGCATTTATGATTAAAGTATTTTAAATTTCTAATTACAATTTATTGACATTTATTACCAATTACGTCACAACACTGGCGGCATTTCTAAGCTCTGCAGTCAACTCGCGCGGCTACTGTAGCTACGTTATGTAGGTATAGATCGTCTACTTTAAAAAAAATAAACGTGCCTCCTCTAAATGTTATTTTTACAACCTATAACTGTTTTTTTAATATAATACAACATTAAAGTTTAAATGATTTAATATTTAACCGAAAATGTTCCCAAGTTCATTTTTAAAGTAGATCCACTCTGCTACCTAATGTTCTATTTTCATTAAGTATCTGATGATCAAAAATATCAAAAATAAATGGGATTCATTATTATTTCGCTTTAATAAGCTCCATTCAGTTTAATTAGTTATTCAGATCGAATTCTCCAGCAGGCCACATTGTTTCAGCGAAGTGGAGCATACGCCAGAACGACTCAATTATAAGAAGATATTGAGCACTACAGTGAGAAAAAGCTTTTGATTAAATTCAGAGTGCAAAGACCTCACTAGAAAAATTACTTCAAAAACTGCTGATTGGGTTTATTTTTTTGGGTTCTTTTTTTGTATTATTTTTTTCTCTTTTTCAATTAATTATGTATCAAGTCGATTAATTGCAAAGCAAAGCAACAACCCATAATTGTCCCACTGCTGGGCTCGGGGTCTCCTCTCACAATGTGAGGGGTACAGGCCATAGTCTACTACGCTGGCCAAGTGCGGATTGGTAGACTTCACACACCTTTGAGAACTTTCTTGAGAACTCTCAGGAGTGCAGGTTTCCTCACGATGCATAGCAGTGATAGCCTAGCGGTTAGAAGGTTGGTCTCCCGAACCAAGGGGCTCGAGTTCAAATCCTGGCACGCACCTCTAATTTTCAAATATTATGTGCGTATTAGAAGTTAATTATCACTTGCTTCGGTGAAGGAAAACTTCGTGAGGAAACCTGCACACCTGAGAGTCGATTAATTATTGTCATTAATTGCTTATGAGAAGGAAAATATCTTCATGAAACTGAGCAACCTAGAATTTCCAGTATGTTCTCAAAGAAATGTAAAGTCTACCAATTCGCATTTTTCTACCTTGGTAGTATTTTTAGGGTTCCGTACGAAAAAAAACGAATAAAAGAACCCTTATAGAATCACTCGTCCATCTGGGCGACTGCCGTTCACAGCCAATTTACTCCGAAACTACTGGACCAAATGAGTTAAATTTTTTTACTCATTTAATTTTTTGTGACCCAGAGACGAAAGTATAAAGTAAACAACAGAATTTTGAAAAAAAATTAACAAAATCAAAATTAAACAAGAATCGTTTTGCAAACCGTATCGTGTAGTATGTCAAATGAAAGGGCTTATTGTAAGGCTTTTAAATATAATTTTGTTATAGTTCTACAATAGATAGTTTTTAAATTATTATAATAACTACTGACGCTAGAATTTTCAAAAAAATACAGAGAACACTTCTTTACTTAAATGTTACAGGAAAACCTAAGAAGTCTATGGTCTTAAAAAACGGCAAAAATAAATAAAATAGAAAAATGCCGGTAAATACATAATCAACGTAAGGAACCCTCTCCACGCGAGTTTAACGCGCACTTGTCAAGTTTATTTATGCCTTGAGCAGGCAAACGAGCACCTGATGGCAATTGATCACCGCCGCCATGGACATTAGCAACACCGGGGACCTCACCGAACCAAGGCGTTGACGGCCTAAACTGGCATTTTATGTTATGGCATTTTCCTGCACATGTAAAGTAGAAATAGACCCAAGTCCAGCTGTAGGACAATTAGGGAATGCAAGAGTGATGATAATCTTTTATGATTTTAAGGCAGCCTTCTGTAATTACAATCGCTAAAACACATAAAACTTTTAAAATTTACACCATTGTAATTCATAAAATTACCGACTTTCTTCGAGCTCTTACTTCTACAAAACTAGGCACTATTTTCTACCAACCTAGTTGTATTAGAATTAGCCGAATCCACCCAAAACACAGAAATAACGAACCCGCAAATTGGATGCCTCAGTAGTAGACAATTATGAAAGTTCCCTTTACGATTGTACCGTCGTGATTACTGTGCCGAGGCATGGAAGGGATTTACAGTGGCGGTCAACCTCTCAGTCCGCTGTAATTGCATCCTGTGGTCTCATTGTTCTTTCTAATGTAGGCACAACGTTTTATAGTAACCTACTTGATTAGATAAACACTGAGTATACTAGGGCTATAGGGTAATTAAATAGAAAGCGCTTCACTTCGGGAAATCTATGCCTTGAAAAAATGTTTGAACGGGATTCTTTAAATTGATTGATTGATCCTTTTTATTTCTGAACTGATGGAAATAAAACTAATACTACATAGTGGCTCAAATTACTAAAAAATAAAAACTACGAATCTTATCCACATCGGTGAAGCCGTTTCTGACATTAGCGGTTACAAACAAATATCTTTTTATGTACCAAGTATCAATTAAGTACCTACCTTGCATTTTTCTAAAAGTACTTGCTCTTAATAGTAAGCTTTTCCAGTTCTTTTCAAAACTTGTACAGTCCTCATCAGCGATCAGAGGATGGAAAATAAAACATGTGGAGTACTAAAATATTGTTATGGGTTTACTTAGGGAAATGAACAATTAAAGTAATATAATCCGAGGGATAAAATTGGCTTAGTCGGAAGTCTTACACACGCACCTCACGCAACTAATTTTTGATGTTAAGATTGCGCGTTTTACAATATAAGTTATTCCCGAATGGAATACTTTTATGTTATGGAATACAGTGGAATCCGTTTATAATGACATCGAAGGGAATTGACAAACACGTCATACTAAGCGGACGTCATACAAAGCATTTTTGTGAAAAAAAACCAACCTTATTTTTTTAGGTAAATAAATACTTATTTTAATAAAGAAACATAGCATATTAAATAAAAATTAAAATTGCACGTAATAAATGCACGTATGTATGTATATTTTTCATTTTTTGAGATTCAAAACAAATACAAGCCACGTGCTGAACGTCGTCGGAAATCAACGAACATTGCCGAAGGTGTAAAGAATCATGTCGGTCACTATAAACGGGCAAAATTTATTAAAAATGGGTCATAATAAGCGACATGTCACTGTAAGCAAAGTCATTATATCCGACTTTGTTACAAGAATTTTATATGAAAACCAAACTTCGCTGTGCATTACGTCATAATAAGCGGTTGGTCAATATAGGCGGAGTCATAATAAACGGATTCTACTGTACTTTATAAAAATGTTAATGAGTTAATAATTATATTGATAACATTATCCTTATGTAAACGGTGAACCCTCACCACAAAACAGGCCGGCTTCTTTCGTCTTTTACGACACAATAGTATGCCGGCATGAGATTGGGATCAATGTTCTCAGTCACCCAAATACACATGAAAATTTCAACAAATATAATTATGTAGTTCGCGTAAAACTTAATTTTACATTTATTAGGTGCTAGATCATTAGACATTGGCTATTTGAATGGCATTCTGGCTTCTCCGATGTCGGAAGATGCGGGAATGCTATTTAAATTAGCGCAACTAGGTTTAAATAATTATTCATGTGTATATAATTGATTTATTATTTTATTACATTGTCCTGTACTGTACGAGGATTTTATGGGACGATGTGGTCGCCCAGCGATAAAGTCCTTAATAAATAAATAAAAAAAACTCAATTTATTTTCTTTCAACTCAACTCGATTTAATTTAACGCAATAAAACTACAATTTAAATAACACTATACTTCATCCAATGCATATTGCATACAGCACAAAAAACCGTGCGATGACCTTATGGAATGCGTTTTCCCAGGCATAACACAATTCATTTTTACTGAACGGATTTCACGAATTTCCGAAACTACCGGCTTTTTCCTGGAAACGCTATAATACCAGGGGTGAAAACTATATTCTGTAAAGATATATTTGCTGACTTTAAACTAAAACAAAGTTTTAGAGAACTAGCATAGGAAGTAGTTTTGATGTGACCCTTTTTAGGCTTCCCGAGTAAAATCGGAACCCTTAGAGTTTCGTCATGTCCGTCTGTCCGTCCGCCTGTCCTAAGCATAAAAAATAATTGATATTAAATGAAATATTAATTGTATAACTTATTTCAATGGTACGTATAGCACTCTTTAACCCAAAAAATAGTAAGTAGTGCAACTTCCTTAAAAGTCACAATTTTAAGGCTTACCTACTCTTCGAAACGTTAAAATTTTTCGTCCTGAAATTGAGAACAGCAAAAATGCAAGTCCATTATTCTTGGTAAGAGCTTTCTTACGTTTCCTTCGTTCAAGTATAATTGTTTTTTAGGATTCCGCACATGGGTTGAATAAACTGAGTCCTTATCGAATTTTACGTGTCTATTCTGTTACATCCAATTTCCTCTTTATTTACTTCGTCGAAAAATATGCCATTATCCTCATAAACATAACTCTACAGAAAGAAAAACTTTACCAAAAATATTTTCCATTTTTGGGCTCAATTTTGGAGTGTATAAAAATATTATAATAAAAACATTTCATAAAATAATATTTTCAATAAGGACTTATTGCTAAAAATTTTCAGTCTTATAATAAGAAAATACGGAAAATATACCTACTCTATCCACGGTTTTAAGCGACCGTTTTACTAACTTTCTAAGTCCTTCATCCTTTCTGCAGGAATTTACATCCAGAACCTTTTTCCACGCACATACAACTCCAGCTTGACCGCTTTTTGTAAAGCTAATACTATTGCCATGCTTGTGGGGATTGTTTTATGGTGATGACGGATGCATGCGGCAATTCTTTAAATGTGAGCAGAATTAAATGGAAAAAACATGGATCCGCAATACAAAAACTACAAGAAGGAGTAAGTAAATATTTATGTTTTGCAATTAACTGAACATCAGATCTCTTGAAAGATAATAAAAGATTTTTAAAACCTTTTAAAAGTGGTTGAGTAGAAATTGTCTGACACAATGATAAACAACAAGTCCCGAAGCTCAATAATTTGTAAATAAAGACACATCATGTTACATAATTCTCTGTGATGACAATTTACATATTCTTAACTAGCTTCTCACGCGGAAATTATGCCTATCATATTTATCCCCTATTTCAACCACATGGGGATTGAATTTTGAAAAATCCTTCCTTAGTGTATGCCATATTAATCTATGGTGGATTTCATAAGAGAAATTATAGGTGTGCGAAATTTTTAGTTTCTAGGGTTTGTCCTGTGCGTTAATAAATACAGTCAATCACTTTTGCCTTTTATATACGAGTATACAGATTAATAGACTTATTTATAAAAAAAGTCTTATTTGGTAACATTATTGTTCACAAATAGTCTCATACTTCGTACATAAAGTACAAGATTTTAAAGTCGAGTTCCTGTTAATCATTGCAGGAGAGAAGAGAGTTAATTCTTAAGGTCTCAAACCCCATTCAAAACGGTTCATTGGTAACAATTTGAAGTCCGTTGGAAATTTCATTAACAAGGTAAGAAACTTCATCTTGGGAATTACGATTTTCCCCCGAATGGACGATTAACATGCAAATTTCATATTAATTCTCGTGAAATAGCCAGCTATTAAAAGTTAATATTAGAGGATCAAAGGATCGTTGCTAGTCGTAAAATAACCGTCGACTGCTGATTAACAACGGATTAAATATCTTAACCCTCATTCTGGACATGTTCAAATGGGCTCATATTTTCTCATCATTATAACCCTGCTTTGAGTGTAATTAATAATACAAATAATTAAAATGCTCCTCTGTAGCAGCGTGATGGAGTATGCTCTAGGCCTCCTCAAGAGGAGAGACCCGTGCCCAGTAGTGGGCCATTAATGGGTTGAAGCCAGCCAGCCATTTTTAACCGACTTCAAAAAAAGAAGGAGGTTCTCAATTCAACTGTTTTTTTATGTTTGTTACCTCAGAACTTTGGACGCCAACCGATTTCGATGATTATTTTTTTTATTGGATGTACCTACCTACTTCATTTGAAGTCGGTTGTTTTTTGTTAAAATTTTAGATTATATTATTGTGTAAATCAACGATTAGTGATACCGTAGTTTAGAACATTGGTTTTCACGTAGTCTCTCTGGACTCAAATATTCACGCACCTATAATTTTCAAGTTGAGTAAATGCGTATTAGGAATTAATTATCACTTATTCGGAAAAGGAAAACATCGTGGGATATCTGTGCACCTATAAATTATTTATAATGTTCCTTAAGCTGTGTGAAGTCTGCCAATCCACATTTGAACACTGCCTGCCCCCCTCATGTTATGTGGAGACCGAAGCACAGTATTAGAACCGTAATGGGTTGTAAGGATGTAGGACCCTGCAAGGTAGTCAAATGATGTACATTGGTTAGCATCACTTAATCAATCTATTTAGTGGTGCGTAAATACAATGGATCTCTGCTGATTGAGAAGGCCTGGATCTGATTTCACCACAATGTTCCAGTGCAATCTAACTATCGGAAGTCTTATGCAACGGACTACTGAAGCAACTGGTAATAAAATAGTGCCCATTGTCCCATCATAGACATAGCTCAATGGTACAATGGGATAAGTACACTCGCTTGGCCGGGCTATGAGTGCTTCATATAACTAAGTTTTTTTTAATGGAAATAGCCGGCAAACGAGCTCACGATCCACCTGATGGTAAGTGGCTATCGTCGCCCATGGACATCAGCAACACCAAAGGCATCACTGATGCGTTGCCGACCAAGAAAGAGAGAAGAAAAAGAAAGTAAGTAAATAAATACCTAATGTTACACACTCATAGCCCTGTGCTGGGATTCCCTGTATCGTGGGTGCCATGGACAACACACAAAGACAAAAACACACACCCAGATAAAGAATAGAAATTCAGACACTGGGAATCTAACCCAGGACTCTTGGCACGGCGATCCGGCATGGTAACGGTCATGAATATATATAAACGCTGTTAATTCTTAGTAATTTAATTATCTTGTTTTGTTAACTTAATCAGTTTTCAATCATGGCAAACAGTTTAATATAAATAAGTACCTCAAAATTACACGTTAATCCGAACAACTTATTATTCTGAATTAATTACTAGGGGCTAATTGGAAAATTTAATCAGTGCCCATACCTACATGTTTAAAACATTACAAATATTTGAGGGCTATTGTTTGGTTTGAAATAATCATGTTTGGTTAATAAATATACCATTGTTAGTATTTCTAACAACATGCTCTTAGTGTAATATAGAATTGTTAATTTTCAATATAGAATTCTTATATATATATTATATAGAAGTACCCGGATGACCCAGCTTTGCTCGGTTTAGTGTTGCTTAACAATGCCATTTACTGAAGTAGCTTTAGTATTGCTACTTGCCAATATATGTCAGGAAGAGTATATTGTAGAAGTTTATCATTGCCTGAAAACACCGATAAAACGACATTTTCTAAAAATGAATCCTAGCTAGATCGATTTATCGCCCCCGAAACCCCCTATATACTAAATTTCATGAAAATCGTTGGAGCCGATTCCGAGATTCCAATTATATATATATATATACAAGAATTGCTCGTTTAAAGGTATCAGATATATATATAGAATATAATATATAGAATTCTTTAATTCTTCTTTCTGGTTTCTTTTTTAATGATTGGCATTCAAAAACACGATCCAAAAGAATGACACAAAATTATTTATCTAACCTGTTAGGCAGGAAGTGAACTCTTGACTCAAAAATTAGCACTATGGGCAGCCGCATCAAGTCAAACTGCAAACTTGACAAGTACCTATACTTGATCGTGTATGGCCAGCTTTAACCAAAATAAGGAAAATCCCAAAAATATTATAATACTTAATTAATGTGTAAAAATCCGTACAAGTAACTGAAACCAGACAAGATTGACAGAGATTATCAATGTCTGCTCGCACAAAACATTTCGGATTGCTCGATTATAAGACAATAACGTTCGAATTTCCAGTAAAATCTCATATCCACAATCCAGTTCCCATTTCGTCACACTGAGGGCCGTCGACGGAACACTTCGCTCGCTGAACAAATTGTGTTTGTTCACGTTATGCCACAGTGATTCAGGGCTGTCACTTTCAAAATTAAATAAAAAAACTTTTAATTGAAATTTAAACTATTTTATTCTTTTAACCACAGACATTACTCTATTTATGATGTTTCTTTTAATATTTTTTGGACTTGAATATATTTTGTAAAACATTTTTGAAAACCAGCTTTCTATTATAACATAGTTTTATCATACAAACCTTAGTGAGATTTGTATGATAAAACCTTTAGTACTAATTACCTGTAAGTTAATTGACCCCGCTTTCAAACAAGCAAATACGCTCACCGTCGTAAGTACACATTAGACTAACATTCTTCGAAATTATAGCTTGTCTTAAATAACTATAAGCAGTATGATCTAGTGTAGCGCATGCAAATATACGCCTTACAATAACACAATAGGAATTGATAAATCTAGCAAAACTTGAAAAATACTGTCTCTAACTTAATAAGTACCTACCTACTTTATGAGACGACCTTAATTCATGTCTAAAACAAGCTGTCGAGAACCCTATTCTTTTAACGCCAGTGTTCCTTCGGCGCCTGAAAATAACCGCTCGGATTTACCTACCTAAGTTTTCCGCTATTTACCCGCCCCGTTGTTCTCTTAAGAGAATGATACCGATATGTACTCTACTGACTATTATTTTCGTAAGTGCTTTTAAAACTATTACAGCACCTAGACTTTTAGCATTTTTAGATCAACTGTAGACCTTAACTCAAAATAATTGTATTAATATTCTTGAGTATTTCCATTTTCCACAACGTCGTTATCGGATGTCATATTTTATTTGTAGAGTAATAGAGAAACGGCCACTAAGCTCTTTACCAATTCGCATTGGAGAAGCTTGATCTCCAGTCTTTTGTTCTTCTTATGAACTTCTAATAGCAGGAGAGACACATGCCCTATAATAAGTCTTTTTAATGGGTTGAGGCCACTAACTAGGAATGTTGATAAAGGAGAATGCCCATAGCCAGTACTCTTAAAAAAATAATTATGTCACAATGATTTTTGGACAAAAAATTTAATTAAAATATTTCAAGTATTTTACCCTATTTCCTAAAAAATCCTTATTGGGAATAATTTTCTGAAATTAATAAGTAACTTTACTTCCGTTTTACAAAAGAAAACCATTGGGTCATTTACGTTTGGATAAGGGCCAATCAGGAATCTTTTAAGATCCTTCGGGCCAATAGGTTGCATTGATTCTAATTATGATACAACAAACTAGATGACGTAAGGGAACTGTCAAATTAATTAGAAAATTATTATAATCAGCCAGGAGTAATAGTGTTCTGTGATTATAATACATTACAAACTACATGGTGTTTTGGGACTGTCAAATGAATTTGAAACTTAAAAGATCGACATTACATACGCAATCGACTTTAATACGCCTGCATAGAGTCCTTATTATTATTAGGTACTGTGAGTTTATTATAACCTAAATAGAAACTAATTTTGTTGAAAATCTCGTATTTCCTACTATTAACATTGACTAAAGTTAGTATGTGTAATTTATTAAGATAACATAATCAAATACAGGTATTTTTATCAAGACACAAAAATGTTAAAGTCAGTACATTTCTCCATACTAAATGAACATTCTCCTTTAAGGATCCAGTTTTATTTTATAGAAAGTAGAATGAATGAACATCATGTTCATGAAAAAAAAATATACTAATGAAAATATTCAATTTTAAAGGGTCAGGGTACGCGCAATGTAGGGTCCCGAAGTAGTTTATCGACTATTACTCATTAAATACTTATGATAACATAGCCGTGATAGTTTTCCTTATAAATTCATTATAATATAATCTATTTTTGAGAATTTTTTCACTTGTCCAATTCCAACCAGCAGGGGTGATACTTGACTCTAATTAAAATCAGCACTTTAAAGCCAAATATTTCACAAATGGACCCCTAAATCCAAAAATGGCCTTACAAGAACCGTAATATTTTTGAAAGAACTTTAGAATGATACACACACAAAAAAAGGGTACGCGACGAATAAAAAATTCATCCTCACGTTATCTGTAGGGAAGGTACCCTGAAAAAAAATGCATTTTAATATTTTATTCTACGATTCTGGAGTTTTATAATAATAAATATGTATATCTATGCCAAACTATAGCTATAACTATAGTAAATTATCTCTGTTAATCCAAACGAGCCAAAAGTATAAATCCAAAAATGTAAATAAAAGTCATTATGAAACATTAAGTCATTCACCGGAATACAATAGATACTAGTGGTCTTTTAGTCTGTTGAACATGCTTTGCAAATACGAATACGTCATACGCTCCAAATGTGATCATTATTTTATGATTATTATTTTTATAATATTATTTTAAATTAGACTTATAAGCATTGCATTTAAGTACAAAAAGCTTCAAAACATAAAAGATAAGTCATAATACTTCTCATTTCAGCACCATTCCTCGGTCCTCCTTTTTATCACCTATTTACCCATATTTTTAAATTACAAAACCACGACTCAGGCAACGCGACGTCCCGCTATCCTGGATATTATCTGAATTTCATTAAATCCACTGTCTACCCGTACAATTTCTCAATTGTCTCAAGCGGACGTGAAACCGTTACCTCCAAGAGCAATTCCATTTTGCGAATTTTTCATCGCATTAGAGCAATAAAAGTCGCGGATATTCATTCCACCACTTTATCGTTATGGAGATAATAAACGTAAGAGCTTCAATTATCGTTTTGTGTGTAATTGAAATATTTACCATTGAAGTATAGTGTCATAGAACAGACATCTCGAACAAAATGTGTGTCCCGCCCGGGAGGTTCGATTTTCAAAATTGAGCCCCCGTTCTCCTTTCAAAATCGAACGAATCCTTTGAAGATTAAAGCCACGTGGCGCCAATGCAATGGGACATACATGGTGTTCGCGGTGTCGGTTCTATACGTACGCTAGTGATAATACTTCAATGATATTTACATATTTTATGCGTCTCTGTCCTATCACCTCCTTTGTTCAGGATTTAATTCCTTAAAAGGCTGAATTCTTATAGAAAAACATCTTTTGTCAGACGCAAGTAATTTGTCTATTGACGACCCGTGTGGCGTGATGGTTTCCACGCCAGACCGCCATGCCTAGGGTCCTGGGAGATTTCTAGCGAAGCGGAAATTTGAATGATGAGTTTGAATTTCAGAAAGATCTGGCTGTGTGTGTTCTTGTCTATGAGTGTGTGCTGTCCAAAACGACATCGAGAATCCTGCGGGGAATTGAGTGTGTAGTGTTATTTATTGTTAAAGTGGTTTGTACGTCGGGTTCGGACCTGGGTTCAAAACCCTTGAAAACTTGTAAATTATCAAGGTTATTAAATAAATAAAAATAAAAGATAAATAAATAAATAACGCTTCACACTCATAGCCCCACACTAGGATTCCCTGTGTCGTGAGTGCCATGGACAACACACAAGACAAGGACACAAATCGAACTCAGGACCCTTGGCGCGGCGATCTGGCATGGTAACCATTGCGCCACGCGGGTCGTCAGATTCGTCGTCGTCGTCTATTAACTTATAACAATTAAATTATAACTTCTAAATTTCACCAAAGAAGAAGCATTGTGAAAAAAATTGCATGTTCCATGTCCTCAAAGTTATGTGATGTCATTCTCGCTTGGCCAGCGTGATAGCAATAATTTCGAACTGAGCGGTATTATTAAGTTCCTAACTTGTTGCGGTAACGATTGATAGTGTTAGTTGCAAAGTTTGTGCGATCAGGTATAGGATGTTTAGAATGTATCCCGTTGTTCACTTCAGATTGATGGTTTATGTGGTCTGATCAACGATCACTGATATATTATTATGTGTTTTCGTTTTGTTTTTAAATATGTTTCAATCCGCTGTTAAAAGAAAAATTAAAAGCTGAATGAAAATGACGTCAAAGAGAACTAGAACGAGAGAAGATCAAACGTCTCGTCAAGTAGAAAAGGGATTGGGAATATTCTAAGCAATTCGTCGAAATAAAATGTCAAAAGTGTTTGTAGACTTAGAATAAAATTCTTTAATTTTTTACTTTCTCAGTAAGTAGGTCAACTTACTCAATAAGTAGGTTAACTTGTCTAAGCCTTTCTGGAGAAAGACGGTAGTTTGAGTACTGTACTTACCTAGTAGGTTAAAAGCCTAGTAAGAGTAAGAGTAGTACTTAGTAAATCCTGTGTAGAATACATATTAAGCTGTGTACCTACTCAAAAATTTACTGTATTGCTAATTTGGAACAAATATTTTCTCTAAATCGATGTTTACGGGTAAGTGTATACGAAAATGAGATCGTTTCTTGGTGTAATATTTTGTTATCTTTCCATTTGGAACTTGAGTTAACTTTTAATTGTGTAACGTTCCTGAAGTAGGGTCTAACATAAAAGATGTAGCGTTAATAATAATAATGATTAAACAATAAACGTACCATTAGAGATTTCTCTGTACGAAGGTTGTGTGTTGCCAATAGCATGCACATGCAAGATAATTATAATTATCATGAAAAACCAATGCCTAATGTTTATCTGTCCGAGACGGATCGACTGAATTTTATGAAATTTTTTGTATATATTTACTAGATATGAGTATAGGTAGTACACTATATTTAAGTAAGTACTTAGGATATAAAGTTTCATACCGCTAAGTGATTAGAGTGTCACTATACGAGTATCTAAATATAATTTACATGGCAGAACAACGTTTTCCCTGTCAGCTAGTAATTATATAAATTGTTGTATCATCATCTATAAACTATAAACTAATACATAGTTATACAAACCGTAATTATCGCACTACCCACAAACACTCTCTTGTATAAGTAATGTGATGTTTAAAGCCACTAAATTATTGCTATATCCCGGGGAAATGATTATTCTTGTAATCATGTTTTATACGAGTATAAACCAAAATTTATCAGGGCTATTTGAAACGATGATTTCAAAGTAAAATATTGACCTGGATTAAATAAAATAAACAGTTGAATTCGCTTCAACGCCATGACTTACGTCAAAAAGGAATGTTTATGATTTGCCATTAAATATTTTCCGCTTAATTAAATAGCGGGATAATTCGGTTATAAGAACATTTTCTGGGGATTGGATGGGCGCGGAGATTACAAATTTAAGATATCCGTATTTATTTATTGCAATGAAACTCCAGAAATATTAATATTACGGTCTCGACGAAATCTGACTAAACTTATTACGAGCATTTGGAAAATGTTTATGAGTTTTATTAACATTTATCGTTTATAAAACCGTAACTTATCTTTATATAACTATATCTATAATAATTATAGATATAGTTATTATTTATATACCTATTTCACGTTTTGTGACGGTGAAACTTTTCCGTGTGTGACCGTGATTTACACGATTTTACACGATAATTATATTATTTTTGTATTCTTTTATGGATAGTTCAGTACTATGCTGTAATACGAAAGATGGCGCTGTAGTGAAGTCATTACCACAATTAGATATATTGATTCATCCATTGTTCAGCTGGGTTGAATATAACTTTAATTTAATATATTATTTATTTTATTTAACAATTCTTGTACACAAATACAGTATGTGAGACTTAGTAATAGAAATTTTGTACAAAGGTGCTTCTAATATCAGAAGTCTCTTCCAGCAGACCTAGGAATGGAAAGGTGATGTAGAATCTGATTAGCGTGCACAGTGTTTTAGACTTAGTTATTTAGTAAACTCAAGAAAAGATACATCATCTCAGTCCATCCTAACTATAAGGTATAACACCATATAGTCACTCATAACAAACTGTAGAACCTTTAAACAGTTATTTCTAACTCTAGCGCCATAAAATGTTTAATTTTATTGCAGGAATTTCAATAAAAAACTTTTCCTTTGTTTTTATTTCAGTCTACGACCATTATCTCGCTACTTTTCCGGAAAAACCTTTACAAAACCTTAATCAACTGTAAAATAACTTATTACATCCACAAAGCACGAAACCACATTTTTTATTCTCCAAGATTACTCCCTAAGTCCGTTTATTCAGTAACCAATTCCCGTAACAGCCATAGAAACCAGTTATTAATTTCATTTCGCGGCCTCTTATATAAATTACAAAAGAAAAGTATAATGCATTTCGCCCACGAGAGACTTGATTGAGCCATGTATACAACGAATCAAACTCTACAATGACGATGCTTGTCAACAAAGCCGCGGGCAGAGCGAAAGTGTATAATATGCACCAATAGATATCACAGACTTAAAATAAGAAAAAGACGAACACTGAAAATTACGCACACATAGTAAGCGGGCGGCGTCACTCTCGATAAGACAAGGTGACGTCTGGTTCCTTTCTTAAGTCTGTGACCGATATATACAGGATGAATTTTTCGAGTAGGCATAGATGGCCAAATTCGAAACTATGAAGAATAAAGAAAAGTGTTTAAATGACTCTCGGGTCCAATTTTGATGAAAACTAAAACTGCACCATTGGAATTTCGAAAAATTAATATTTCTTACCAGGAATCAAATCAAATCCGTTGAATTTGATATTTTTTTATTCCTTAGTAAGTCTATTACGTGGTAACTGGTTAAATACTGTTTCTATAGCTCCATCGTGGATGTTTTCCTTAATTCTGCCAAAATTGCCGATGTAGGGAGCCCACAGGACCACACTTTACCGCGTTAATAAAAAAGATGATAATGGCACGATATTATTTGGATAAGGTATTCAAAAGCGAATTACCTTGAAATCAGGGGCTCTCAACCTTTTTAGTCTTTATAATGTTTGCTAATTTTTATTGCAACAACAATAAGTCAAAAATAGTTATAGTTTGAAATGATATCAACGTTTATACACAATCATTAAAATTTGGTTTAAACGCTTTTATCAAATTACTTACCCTATTTTTGTTGTCCAATATTACAAGCTTAATTAGACCAACTTCCTGTAATTTATGAAGGAGTAAAATTTTTAGATATTGCTTTATTTCTGATGATAAGGAATTTCTATGATAAGCATGATCTAACTTTTGCCTGATTTTAGACTTAATTCATCGCGGACTGAAAACATCTATATCGGCGTATAAAATAAAATAAAATATATATCGTGAGTACCCGTATTATACTTAAGATGTAACTTTTGCCTCCAAATGAGGGTTTTTTTGAACGGGGGGGAGGGTTTGTTCCGCACAGTGTCGCTTTTTACCCGACTCCTAGGAAGGGTTATGTTTTTCGCGTGTATCTTGAATGTATGTATGTATGATGATATTCTTTATTAACTCATATCTTCCAAACCGCTGAAAGGATTTATATAGTTAAGATATCGTTAGATTTGTCTTAATAACCCAAGTTTACTTAGATAAGTGAAATTAAAAAAACAAATAAAATAAATAAATAAATAAATAAATAAATATGATGTCTGTGAGATGCAATTGTTTGTTGTATCAAAAAATAAATATAAATCGAATAATGTAATATGGGTATCAAATTACTAATTAGTTTTCTTCTTGGCACTATAAAAGCCTTTACGTAGCTTGTATATCAATATCAATATATTTTGTAGAATCAAAATTAGGCTGATTTACAAAAGGTTGAGAACCACAATAACAAATTACCTCAGGTTCAGGTTAGGATACGGCAAGTAGCTATTATTATTATTTAACTTCCAAAGTTACAGAAACTCTTTACTTTTGTCCTTGGAGCCCTCTTTTATTAAATACGCTTACCAGTACCACTGAGTTTTGAATTTTAAATCATATTTATTTGCTGTCAAAATTACTTTATAAAGTTATCCGAGAGAATAAAGAACATAAACAGAACCGAACCGTTTTGTAGATGGGTTAGATTTTATAAACAAAATAAAATTAAGAGGATTTCAGAATTTATGTAACATACTTCTTGTCTTATTTATTTTACTGAACATTTCAGGCAACAAGCATAAATAAGTAGGTATTTACGCAAATTTAGTGTAAAGGAAAATATTGTTATTTACAAATTAATTGGTGTTATAGTTATTACTTGTTATTTATTATTATTATTATTAGAATGCTTGTAAAGTGTTTTGTTCTTTTCACTCCTACGGAAAACGATATGTAAAGATAAAACATATTACTTATAATAGTGCAATAGCTAAAATAAGTTTATTAAACCTTTATGAATAAGGCCAATAGAGTAAGATACATAATACCTAATGTGAATAAGACCTAGACATGGACACCTGACAATAAAAGGTCATTTTTACGTCATTTACGAAGAAACCCAGCGATCCAGGAATATCTCAGAAAGAAGTTGTATGAAGTTACTAAGTAGATTCCAAAAATTTCCAGGAACAGAACAGCCGTTACATGGAGGTAGCTACATTCTTCGAGTAGGACTGGAGCGAGTATACTCGAATTCAAGAAATTCAGTACAATTTCTCTCAGTAGGTATAATCTTACATACGAACACCTACTGTTAAACGAGCACTTCTTGTATATGTAATCGGTCCAGATCCAGGTCTCCCAGAACTTAGATTAAATTTATAATCATTCAATAATTCTAAAATTCTTTATTTGTCTATATCAATAAATTAAGAAAAAAACTTTATGTAAATAAATTAAAATTAATTTGATTTAATGAACAAAGTACTTATTATGATTTGAACTGTTTAGCCGTAGCGTATAAATCCTGTTTAATTTGGGGATACCCGTGGAGAAGGTCTTGCCAATCTCTGTACCTCAATACGACTATATCTACAACCTGAAAAAAATACAGTATTCGTGGTTATTGATATATTTAAATTTTTAAATCCATATTTAAAAAAAGAGATATTTTTTAATGGAAGAACATTAGTAGAATTTTTATATGTTTTATGTGTTGTTCAGGCAAACTTATTAACAAACGGCGAGAGAAGAATTCGAATATAATACTTCAGTTTTCTTACTATAATAATAAACTCATTTATATTGATAACAAAGTTAATAACTATCACAATTGAACGCGATCTAAAAACGATGTTTTTATAGCCGATTGTTACTTACAATTCCCTTGACACAGATGGTCGACCCTGCTGTATCAATCGGCTCGAGAAAGGGTCGGTAGACGTGACTTATTGCTTTTAGGATTTAGGTACGATTTTGTTCGAATAAGCTGAGTAAATTACTACCCAAACAATTTGTCTAATGATAAAAAAATAATATTTGTCATCATTTTTGTATTGGACAGAACAGACGGATCATTAAAGCCATTTGATGCAAGTATCGTCGTTTGTGGATTCGACTACAATTTATATAGTAATTAAAATTTGATATTTGTCAGTTTTATAGTCACTTTTTATAGCCTGAAGAACATAATACATTCATGAATATTTGCCGAAATCACTATCATTGGCCCGTATTAATAACGTCATCACATTTGATGGATTTTCGAAAAAAATTTATACGAACCAAACTTCAAATAAATTTTCATTTCAAATTATAGTATCGTTTTATACCTAATCAATCAAAAGAAGGTAGTTAATACTTACAGTACGGGTATAGTAAGAGTGCTGAAAAGGAGTGTTCGGAAAAAGCCCCGGAATTAAACCAAAATATCCATTTGCGGTTAAAATTGATAGCAGCCTCTTTTCCCCGCTGAAAAAACAATCATAATGCTTACAAAATTGTAATAGATATTATATTTTTTACAATTTTTTTAATGGAACTAGCAGACAAGTGAGTGGACGAGCCATCTGATGTTAAATGGTCATCGTCGCCAATGCATAAACACCGTTGGTGTCACCGATACGTTCCAGGCCAAGAAAGAAGATAAAAGAGTTAAGAAAAGGAAATTCTAAATTTCTTGGTTTTGAAAACAATACTTAGCTATAATAATTGCTAATAACATCAAAAAAACGGGTTAAAAAAACGGATGTTTATTAATGAATAATTAATTTGAAAATTATAAAGCTGATCGGAATGTGAAAATCATTAATATTTACCTTTTATCCGTGTGCCATTTCTCAACTTCACCTTCGTGAATAAAATACATAGCTGAGAAAATGTCGCCTTCTTGAAGAATTAACTTACCTGCGAATAAGTTACGAGATACAAACAAAAGCATTATCAGAAATTAATTGACCACATTAATCCACAGCTCTATCAATTTATCTAATCCCAAGCAGTTAATGACCAAAACGGAGAATAATTTAAAATTTCTTTTAACACTTATTGTAATAGTTTATCGATCATAATTAGGTTTCTATCTTTATGTACTCATTGTTATAGTATTATTCTAAGCTTTTGGTCTTCATCACCAAAATCAATACTGTCATTATTACTATGAATGAGAAAAGTTAAAACCATTCTACTATTTAAAGAAATTCGGAAAAAATCAGAGTAACACAGGTATCTTAAATTTCATACTAAACTTTATTCCATCGAAGCAAGTGATCATTAATCTAAAATTATTAAATACAATACAGTGTGTTATATATCTAGAAACAACACGTGATTGACATTCAAATTACTGAGCAATTATTACTCATCTACGCATTAAATATCAAAGGCAAATAAATAGCTTCAGTGAACACTAGCAGCTTAGCATATTAATATAATATAATAAAAATAATTTTATTCTACACAACTAATAACAAAATAAATTAAAATGTTGCAATATAAAAACTAATAACTAAGATTGGAAATATACAACATACCAGGGAATACAACGACTCTGTGCAACCGAGTCACAAGTTGGCGAATAAAATACATCGGCAGATCTCGAAACACAGGGGGAACTTGTAAATGATGAATATACAAAGCGCTCAGGATGTCTTCTCGAAGACATTGTGGGGCCTGTTGGGCTAGCTCCGGGAGCCAGTTACCTAAGAATAAAATCTGATTAGGAATTGTCTGAATAGCGAAACCGCCGCAGTTTTTGGAACGTGATTTTGTGACACAAATAGTTAACATAAATTATGTAGGGACTTAGAGCAGGAAAAGGCTGGCTACTCTGCGCCTGTACCGAGATTGCAGATTGGTCTCAACATATCTGAATCTTTCCATCGAATCTAAGACGCAAGATCGAACTTCAGCTTTGTTTGAAGTTAAGAGTTGTTTCAGTGTGAAGTACCACCGCACCTTTGCAAGGAATTAGTTTCCTTGCAACAAATTAGCCTTGGATTCGAATAACTGCCCAAAGTTGATCTTCTTCTTATTTCAGTTTTATGCTAGAACAGATTGATTTCTTAGTGTTAGACAAACAGCCAACACTATATATACTCCCTTTGATATACGGCAATTTCGTGGTTTTGCGGTTTCGCGGTTAACCACTCGCTGGAAAAAACCATAGTGCGGCTTCAGAGTAACCAACCTAACCGAACTGTCTTTGGATTTGACTTATTATATTTGCCGTATATTTCAACCATTATTACTAAACTATTTCATTATTTTCTTTCCAGACACTTCGTTCAAATTTCAATCTAAAATCTTAGAACAAACTTTACCTTTTTGTCTTTGCCAAAGTTGTTTAGTATATTCTTTCACAGAATTCAGTAACACTGGTGATAGGCCGTTATGATCCAAATAAGTCAGTAATTCAATCACACTATAATCGTAGCGATACAAGTTTCGCAGTTTAGTGTAAATAAAGCTGATTGCACGACTTAACATCCAAATGTTCATGAGATAAATTGAGAAAACGATAAATACTTTGTAATACACTTGTTCTAAACTGGTGGCAACCACCTGAAATCAAAGAAAAAAGCCGTTCAAAAAGTGTTATCCTTCGAATAAAATGTCATTTTATTAGTGCAGTCATTTAAAAGTCAGGGAATTTCCATTCCATCATTGTGGTACGATATTAATATATGATTGTGGGTAGTATGGACATTGAACATATGCGATTGACGACTCACGCCAATTGACGACCACTCGACATTCACTCGACAGTAAAGTACGCAATAACATCTATGTTACTCCCAAAAGTTACTCCTGTCTCTTTTTTATGTTCACAACTAGCGGAGATTAGACAAAAATGTTGTTTGGCCCAGTACCCCAGTAGGGCACAACACTACCCCGGGGTTGCTTAAGCATACAATTAATTAGTAACTAATATTGAGACTAACCGCATCAAGTTCTGATTGAGTAAATATAGTTAAAATATACCACAAAGCGACTATATAGTCCGCTCTCCAATCTTTCGGCACAAGAAAACTGAACGTATCGTAGAAACTGCCGTTATTATAAAAATTTCTAGTCGCAACTGCGCAACCTGAAAGCGAATAAAATAATGTGTGATATTATTACTTAATGACTGTAATGTAGGAAGGTACTATTAATACGCAGATGTATGTTTTGCATTAAGATCGTAATTGATTTCAGGAGAAGAGGACGGTTGAGCACCCAAAACTCCTCCCCATATCAGTTACATTGTGTAGCGGCTATGATTAACATACAATTTATGAAACTTACTATTTATAATCTTAAATTTTAACAAAAAAAAACCGACTTCAAATTAAGTACATCCAATAAAAAAGAATCATCGAAATCGGTTGGCGCGATATTGAGTTATTCGTCCATTTATCGCGCACATACTTAATGCAAATTTAAGACTTATATGCTCTTGACATGGATGCCATTGTAAGATCTCGCTCAAATTTATGTGGGATTACACGACAAACACCAGCTTTCGATTAAAAAAAGAATCATCAAAATCGGTTCACCCAGTCCAAAGTTCCGAGGTAACAAACATAAAAAAATAGAGTCGAATTGAGAACCTCCTCCTTTTTTTGAAGTCGGTTAAAAACTTACCACCTTTCCTGTTATCAGGATGCACCCACTGAGAGTAATCAACAGTTTTATTAATATGTGGCGGCAGAGGTAGAATTTCAACTGGAAATCTGTCATCTGTAGAAGCAAAAGTACAAAATTAGCGTGATAACAAGGTCTCGCTTTTCAATTTGTGGATCTTGTGACTGCAACGGTATCTAGATTTGGCAGCAACGGTTGGCAAGCAATAGCGCTGGAAGCGACTTTGCTATTATAATTATTGAATTTAACAGTTTTTTTCTATAAGGAAATGCAGGCAAACGAGCTGACGATCCACGTGATGATAAGTGGCTATCGTCGCCCATGGACATCAGCAACACCAAAGGCATCACTGAAGCGTTGCCGGCCAAGAAAGAAGAAAATGAAAGTAAGAACTGACTCTCAAGACCCTAGCCGGAAAACAACGAGTTGTTTGGCAGCTGATTCATATTCAAGGGTGGTAGCTATCCAGGCGAACCCCAAGGATAAATAATAATATTATTAAATAGCAATTAAAATTAATAATACCAATATAATCCCTTCAAGGGCCCTACCATCAGCGGGCCGGATTTAGTCGCCTCTTACGACACCCATCTGGCGTGGGATTGGGGTTAGTATTTTTAGCCGCCCCAATACGAGTATTATTGAACTATTAGTATCAATATTACCAAAGTAATGCCTCCAAGTACCAGCCAACCGAATATAGTCGGCTCTTACGACACCAATCCGGCGTGGGATTGGGGTTAGTATTCTAAGCCGCCCGAATACGTCACGTCGCCGGTCGTCGCCGCGTCGTGGGCGTCGTGGCCCATTCGAGTGAGCGTTTGCGAGAAAGAGACAATAATCTTCGTCTCTCCGAGATAACATTATACATATTTTTAAGCCATATAATCTAACATTTTAACAAAAAAATAACCGACTTCAAATGAAGTAGATACATTGTACTTTTGACATGGATACCATTGTCAGATCTCGCTCAAATTTATTTAGGACCACACGACAAGCACCAGCATTCAACTAAAAGAAGAATCATCCAAATCGGTTCACCCAGTCCAAAGTTCTGAGGTAACAAACATAAAAAAAATACAGTCAAATTGAGAACCTCCTCCTTTTTTTGAAGTCGATTAAAAAATATGGAAGCTTTATCCATCTGTTCGTAACAATTCTCACCTTTACATGCAACATATATCCAATGACAAGTCATAGAATGAAAGGCCAGAAAGGTCAATGAGATATTCAAAAGAATTGGCGCAGCTCTGCTCTGAAAGTTTATTTATTTATTACTTTGATGATAAAATAAATTAATATTTAGTTGAGAAAATAAAATAGATTTAAGCTCGTAAAGTGTAGTTATTTTTCTAATAATCTGCAGGTATAGCCACTAGGACATTTTTTAAGAGAACTTGTTTTTTGTCAAAGTAAATTACGAAAATTATTACACTTTGTAAGGGTTTTGAGGCCTATCTCAAAACCAGTATTAGATTTATTTGATTTCATAATTCAAAATTATTGGTTAGGGTGTCATACAACTGTAGACAGTGAAAATATAATATGATTCGGGCCTAGAATTTATTTTTTATCCACTTTTGAAGCGGCTTATCCCGTACTTTTCGAGAAATTATTAAAAACGAACATATGTCTAAAACTGTAGGCTTTAAGACTTAAACTTAACATTTTATTAGGATTTTATGTATTGCATGACGTATCTCCTAGTACTTCTTCACGGGATCGTGAACAATAAGTAATAACCCTGTTTAATACAATACTTAAGCGAAAACAAACAAAATAAATATAATGCAAACCTTGAATCCGGTACAAAAATGTCGCTTAAAGTCATTAAATACATAAATTCGTATATATCTGGCGTACCCCCAATAATAGTTGTCGTAGAAAATCCTAAAGCATGGCAAAATCAGCGAAAAAATATCCGCGTAACACCTGCATTTTTTGAAATAACGCCACCCCAGGGTTCGCTCTACACACTTTCCATCCTCTACGACAAGCTCGATCTACAAGCAATAATTAATAATATTCGAGAAAGTTTCATTCAAATTTTCAACCCCTAAATCAACCCTTTAGAGGATACATTATACGGGTATATGTACTACAACAAACAAACTACAAGATTATTATTACTTTTTCAATTACTTTGCTTTTACATTAAAATTATCAGCATTTCAGAGACACTTAAAATAAATAATTGGGAGTTAAAAATGTATCACAATAAATACTTGGCTTACCGTAAAAAATTCTGAGATAAAATACATGAAATAAATAAGGTCTTGCAGAGCTAAACACCAATAGATATAATTCAGGTACTGTGGCGGTACGCACTTCAACAGAGCGGTCAATGCTGTTGATATAGTAGGGCCCACAAACCATGCTATGAATAGCCAATGGTAATACCAGGTTCCGTTTCGTGCTTTTATTGGCACAACTTGCCCCTGAAACACAAAATTTAATTGTTAATAATATTCGAGACGGAATAATCTTTGATATAGATGCCTTGCAAATTATGATGCGCTATACCACTAGCGATCCGAAGGTTTATATGACGTTAATTTTTTGTTAGGCTATTAGCTCTCTAGATAGGTAACTTACTGGCAATTTTATCGCCTTGGTGCCCCTCAGTATATATTGGACCGTGTTATAAGGATTCTCAGCAGTTGTCCCATCTGTTGCCATATAATCATCCGTAGACTGTGGGTTTTCATCTATTGTTTGTCTTATCTAAAAAAATGTCCAGGCCAATCCGTTTTAATATGCTAGTGAAGCTAATAAGCTTCACTTGAAATTTGTAATAAAATAATAAGAAAATGATTTTCACTTTGAAACCCTGGAACTCCTACTAATGAACCCATCGAATATTTTTCGATGGGTTCATGGGTTCATATCAAAATGTAATCGAAATTAACAATTTCTTAGAACGAATATATTTTTTTGGTATTACTCGTCTAAATAATAATATAGGAATTGATATTGTTACAAATTAAAATAATAAGGACATACGCGATTATGTCTTTACTATTTTAATTTGAATGAAATGAACACAAATGAAACTTTTGAGAAATACTCTTAAATATCTACATGACTATAAAAACATAACTTACTGGTCCCGTACCGACGGCATCTCGAAATGTCTGAAATGGAATTTGAAGGATGTCCGCATGATCGACTGCTTGTGCTGATATCCGAACTGGACGGTTTTTTGTTCCAGTTATTTGACCAAAAATAGATCCCTGTCAAAATTGTTAGAAAGCTGAATAATGTTGCTCAAGTTTTCTTTACGCTGCTGATGATGTATACAAAAATGTTTTCCGGTGTTTTTAGGTGATTTTTACGATTGGTGTTCTATGATCTGAATTTCTAAAACTAACATTGGGTAAGAAAGAAAAAATCTATAAATCTAACCAGTGGATACATTGGTGGGGATTTCAGGAATAAACTGTAAAAACCTTAGTTAGCACAGCAACTTTCTGATCACTTTTCTTGACGACAATTTTTCCGCGATGTACAATGTAAATACAAGGCGCCAGATCCATCTCTCTAAGAATCTCCTCTCCAGGAAGAAAATATAGTTCTGTGATCGCACTACACAGATCTCGTTCTATGGTTTCACTGCCTTTTAAGATTGTGTTCAGCTCTGCAAACGTTCTACAAAATAAAAATTTAAGGAGAAAATTACTTTCAGGTCGTATTCCTGATGTGATGATGACTCGCATAAAATAAAATTACATTAAGTAATTCAAACACAATTACGAAATACATTGGAAAAGAATATAATATTAGTAATAATATTACAGTAAAGCCTACTTGTTAAATAAGTAGTACCTACTTGTTAAATAAGTAGTGACTCAAGTCCTGTCGGAAAATAATGCCGATTCTCTCATTCATTAAGTTTTGCATGTTGATTCCTTTAGTTCTAGAAAAAAAATCATTTAAATTTAAGAACTATCAAGGTAGGTAAAGAGATAAAAATATCTTTACGGTATTTTTTGCATTTAGTAAACAAATTAAATCATAAATTAAAAGAAGTCTTTAAAGAAGCAAATAACGTCAATGAAGGCAGTCAGCTTTTAGGTCGGCAGATATTACATAAAGGCTCACCCAAAAATTAGACAACATTAAAATGCATGAGTGTTAAAAAGTTTTTTAAATATTCTAATTTACTTTATGGCAATATACCTGGCACATATAATAGGTTAATATGTGCATATGGAATAGCACATTATGTATTCGACAGTCACTGTTTAGCTTGGCTAAATATTTGAAGAAATATGTTTCAAACACTGTCCCTACCATGTTTTGTTCAAGAGAATTGTGGCCACAAAATTTCCGTTGCTTTTAAAATATTGATATATGACAATGAGTGGCTCTATCGTCTCCATTTTTACTAACTTGGAACTCTTAGATTGTAATCTGCTTTTTTCTTTTTTTTGGCAAAATTTCTGCCATTTGCGTGCCTAAACACGCAAACCACATAAACACACGACGTAGAGCAGATAGTTCATCGCACAAACAACACAAAAAAAAAAACAATATTTAAAAGTCCTTATCGTTTAAAAGAGAATGAATTATTAGAAGACTCCAGTTACCTTACCTTAACCACCAATAACTGAAATGTTTAATAGCACGATCCATCACTGATGTTTCCACTCTTTCGGCTTTTAGAAAATGTCGTAACTGACTGACTCCATGTTGAAAAATTGTGTTGCCACGAAAACTAAGCACCAGCAAAGTCAGTGAATAACACAGTACATACCTGAAAAAGTTATTATGTTAAAAAATATTTATTAATCTTATTATTTTTTGCTTATGCAACTCACTCATATTTCTGCTTAAACCTATTTTATCATTCAGAGGAGCATAAATAGACCATACGCCTATGAATTGGGAAACATCGTCGAAAACAAAGAATATCACTATCAAATTTTTTGATACTCGAGTTGTCTGCCAAACTCTTGAAAAAGTCGCTAGAGCGAGATCTAGAGATCAATGTTTGTACATAATTATGTTGAGTAAGTTATAGATACCCTTCATAGGGAAATACCTACATGAAGCTACATAACTTGAATCATCGATTTTGTCAGTTAATTAGGAAACGTCTTATACATAAAGATTGTATTATTTATCAGAGAAACAAACGTACCAAAACGTAAATCCCAAGATAAAGAGCACAAGCCCCAAGCCAAAGTCATTCCGGGCAATTTTAAACCTTCCTAAATTGACCCTCATGAGACCGCTTTGGGCTAAATTTAGACTTTCAGCAAACACCTGTAAACAAGATTTTTACAAAATCATCTATTTTAGTTTACTCGGCTGGCCACTACATAAATTAGCTACCTATACGAGTAATATAGATTAGATTTTTTGATGTAATGAAAATTCAATACACTGCACGCTAGCCCGGACATAGTGTATAGGCATGGCATGATATCTATACTAATATATAAAAAGGGAAAGATTTGATTGTTTGCATTGAATAGGCTCCGAAAATACCGAATACCGATTTGAAAAATTCTTTCACTGTTGGGAAGCTACACTATTCCCGGGTGAAATAGGCTATATTATATTTTCTTTTTACTATTTTTCCCGAAGTGAAGCAAGGGCAATATCCTAGTAGGTAATAAGCAAATACGAATATGCTGTTCCGAGACTTCCGAGGACAGATTTCGTAGGTACTTTTAATACGCAAGATGCAAGCAAATTCCAAAAGACTATTGATACGTGTGAGGGTGCGTATGACGTGCGTCTACAAAGACAAAAGGCCTTAAGAATAATGGAAACAGTTACCAATTGCAATTGATCAATGCTAGGTCTCTCATCCAAGTGGAAATACTTCGGCAGCCAGCAGTTGTTGTAGCTGGTCATGTGAGACAAGCTGCCAGAGCTGTGCCAGTGGAAGTTGATGCACTTGTTCACGAAGTAGTGGGAAGCACCAAACATCATGAGTATTGTTACCAATTGCCATTTGAGAATCTAAGACATGGTTATCAGTAACGTTTTTAGGTTACTCCACCGTAAAATTATAATGAAACTAAAAATAGGAACATTCTAATACTAGCTCCAGAAGCGTTTGTCATCTAAAAAGAAAACTGTATCAAACATACCATAATTAAAGTCATATTTGCGGTCGGAGTGTCCGCAATGTAATCAAAGTATCCAGTCAACAGATATATGTGAGCGAACTTCGACAAGGTGTTGACAAACAAAGCGCTGTTATCATCAATTTCCTTTGTCAGCTCCAGTCTAACCAATTGGCAGATGGGAAGCACTCCGATCAAATCGAGAGCGAAGCCGTGAGTCAGGTAATGTAAGAAACATTTTAGCTTGCCGGTGATCAGTAGCCCACGTTTATCGTAATAGCCAGTCTAAAAATATAGATACTGATTTTGAAAATATATTAGATTTTTCTAGTTCCTCACTTAACTTAGTTGAGAGTATAAAAAAGAGAGAGAACTTTGGACTTTAACCTTGGAAAATTGTGAATTATCACCAACTATAAAGTAATCACTAGAATTTTTAGACTCTTTAGAATTAGTTTGTCCTTTGTTATCATTACCACTGTCCTATTTTTGTATCCTCAAATAAAATATAATGTTTATTATTATTACTATTATTATCATTATGTATAAATTGAACTAAAAAAAAAGAACTTAGCAAATTTATAAATTAGCAAATTTGACAAAATATAAGGATTAACTTACAACAGTCTTCAGCATTATGTCTATAACTGCTATAATGTCGCACACAGTACCTATTGATATCAAAAGTTTACGATAGGGTGCACCGCAACCACCTAAAACGGTATTGTAACGATTATTGACAGCCATAACTTCTTTACGTTCCACTATTTCAGTTAATGCTTGGCGGCTGGCCCTTTATAGCCCAATATTACCACTACACGGTTCTCTCCTCTTTAATTGCAGTGTCGATTGGTGGGCAACTCAAGCCTCCGACAAAGCTAAACCGACGGGACCTAAAGGGATCGGTAGCTTTACACAGAAACGGACACATCCGACTACCGACCACGTCCGGTGTAGCTTAACTCAGTCGTGATCGACTGATGATCGACACAAGCTAATCAAATCAAAAAGCAAGTAAATCTTAAGGATATTGTTTACCTTGCAGAGCAGCAGACGTTATAGATACAGCCACTGTTACAGCTCTTATTGACATCCAAACTGCGATAAATCTGCAAGGAAATGTACACTTTTATTCATTTTTAGATAAATCGCCTTTTTAAGTAACAAACAAAATTTAGTCCATAGTATGGTAGGATATTTACCCCAACAAATTCAAATATATTTTTTTCGAGTGGGTAGTTGCTGTTGGCCCTAGTGACCTTTACAGCTTCACACGGACAGGGGATCATAAAATGGGTCATATTATTTATTCTAAGACCATTTCAAAAAGGTGCTTTGTCATGGGAGAGGAAAAATACGTCAAACACTCCGTATAAAACGGAAACAAACAATACGGAAAAAAACTCTTCAGCGCATCTTTAAATTAATACAGAAGTATAACAGAATAGAATACTTTAGTTTCTAACTAAAGCGGGTATGGATATGGTACACTAATTTCCAAGGTGGATAATCTAACTGCTTCTAAAACAGATGGTAAAATATTTTCCTTGTTTCAATTGCTGTGTAGGAGAGGTAGTAATTTTGCAAGTCTTCTACTTGCATTCGATCGGCAAAGCATCGATAATTCTGTGTTACAGTCGTCCGTGAGTGATGACCACTTCCCATCAGGTAGCGTGTCTGTGGGTTTCTGTGTGATATTTACATGCAAAGACTTGAATTATTATACTCTTTCTTCGTCTATTTATACCAACAAACTTACGGAGATGACGGTTTCAAGCAGCTAAGACCAGGAGTGGTGCAGGATATAGGTGTAGCATCATATTCATTAATATGTGTTCGTGACTTAGCTGCATTTAATATCTTATCACGCAGTTTGCTCTGATACTGAAAACGATGAGTATTTACTTAAATACTTCTTAATAGCAATGTAGGATAATATTATAATGAGTTCATTTCATCTTTGCAAAACCAATTTCTGCTAGTAATGCATCCCGCTAATCAAAAGGCGACGTAAATTTATTTGTAGGGCGTTGAGCTCAGTATCAGCCAGCTTAACACTAATTCAGAAATGCACCATTCTTTAGTATTTGCCCACATGGTCACTTTATTAGTACCTAAGTTTTTTTATCATTTAACAAAAGTTACATACAATCATAGAATAGCATTATAAAAACGACTGAGATTTGTGTCGTAATGCTATATGTTGCATCATAATGCTATATGTTTACATCAATTTTTCTCTTTCAGTAGGCAATGAATTAATAAGTCGAGGAACCCCGTAACTCAGCGTCCGGGCGTCCGCTTGCCGTATCTCTATGGTTCGCGCGCGGCGTGCATAGCTGCCGGCGAGCGACGGCCTGTGTATTATTATGTATATTTCATTTCTAATCGTGTTGAGTTGTTTGTTCGAGAGTTAAGAACAAGTAGGATCTGCATGAACAATTTTGTCACATCTACTACACTCAAGTCAGGATTTTGTTTTAGTTATACTTTTGTTACATTTCATACACTATTTTGGACCAGAGTGGGTAGGTACTTGGTAAATTAACTAACCACAACTGCACGATAACGCAACTTGACGTAAACCAAAGTCAGTTCACCATCTACTAAACTATTTGGCTAAAAAAAATAATACTTGTCTTAATAAAAAGTAAATACGTACTTCTTTGTGTTTGTTTGCATATTCCTCATAGATATTTTTGTAAGGCGCCGTAAATTTTCTGATACAGGTTTCGAAGTAGGCCATCTCCGATGGGTAGTGTTTAAGGATAGCAAAAAAATCTTGTACTTTTAAGTAAAGAACCTGAAAAAAGACGCAAGGTAAATTTTTGCAAACCTTCGAGGTTAAGATAGATAGATCACATATTATCTACATAATATTATAATAATATAATTATGTAACATGTAAGAAATTGTATTACATTATCCAAAAACTCTTAATAATTATGACTGCACCAAGTTGTATTTAAATGTCCTGGTATCACATCAATCACATTACTCGATATTAAGAATAAAGTCTATCTGTAGCTGTAATTGAGTATTATCCTAAATTATTTTCATGATGCACAGAACGTTGGTGTCCATTAAATAGTTAAGTAACTCTCGTTAAGTGACAGTTGGTAGGTTTTATCTATCATAGTAAGTACTTCAAATATTGTCATACCTCGCATTCAGTATCAGCCACGAGAGTCCTCAGAGACGGTTTTCCTACAAACACTGAAGGCGTCGAAAGCAATTCGCCGGGATTAAAAAACGTTTTAATCAACTCTCCTTTTTCATCATGATATTCGCATTTTATCTGACCCTAAAAGAAAAACATTTTAAGATTACAAAATATTTCAAAATGATTGCCTTGTAGCTGGGAAGAAAAATCCTTCAGCATAGAGAGAGAGTATGTGTTTTATTTCTCAGATTTTCCTTAAAGTCTTAGTCATTAAATTTTCTGTCTGGTACTTACTTGAACACTCCAAATCATAGTTTTACATTGTATTCCAAATAAAAATATGGTGGATTTCTTTGGCAAGATCAAAAACTTTGCCTTGTAAGCAAGTTCTTTTATGAAGGTAGGATTTGCGTTTATGAAGGCACTTGACTGTTTTATAATATTTTCAGCAACTTCACCATGTACTTTAAACCATATGTCATAAGGTTCATTTTTTAATAACTCTGGATGCATTACATCCATTCCTTTATAATATTTCCAGTGACATATCAAATATCTCTGAAGCCTTTTATATAAGCCAGGGTGAAATTTATAATGTTGGTAATGATTTTTAATATTCGATACAAAATATTGAAAATTTGCTGTTTCTCTGTATTTGAGATATAAACCCGCAACCATACTTGTTTGACAGTAAATGTAAACCAGGAAAAATAAATATGCGACTACAAATACTACATAAATATCTGTAAGACTTTTTGGCAAATGTTCGTAGTATAAAAATTCCAATACCCATGCAAAGTATACATCGAAAAAGTTGTCTTTGTCAGCATGACAAATTTCCTTGGAATCATTCATTTTACAAAACCATTCCCCAAAAAAAAATGTGATACTTAGATCAGATCTATACCAGTCGATTAGATAAAGTACGTAAGCAATAACGTACATGAAAGAAAGTTGTATCAAACAGTGTTTATAGCATACATCTATGAAAGGGTTCTTGCTTATATTCCATTTGGGACAGAGAACGTATATCTTTATTAAGCGATTAAACTGGCAGGGATAATAAAGTGCTGGTAATCCACTTAGCACTACTAAATTTTCTATCCAAATAGTTGAAAGTAGATCCATAACAAACTTTATGCTTTTGCATCTGGCAAACATAACAGCTGCGAAATTATCAATAGTATTCTCCTGCCTCATCGTAGAAGTCAATAAGGATACGAATATATCAGCTGCATAAATAAGGTCTGTCCATAACTGAAAGAATGTAAACCATACTGGAACTTTAACGCGCGTTAAACATTGTGGATAGAGTATCAAAACAAAATAAACTGTTGTCACAACAATACGACGCCATATAACTCCAAAAGAAGATTGTGGGGCAAATATCCAAGGAAACCTAACGTTTGTGAACATGGAGGTAATTTGCAATTGAGCTTCCGTACACAAAACTATCTGGCCAATATATTTAGCACAGTGGTAAACGGCTTCTTCTGGAGGAATTTCCTTCTTAATCGGCCTCCGCTTCCATGACGATACGGCTTTTGAAATTTGCCACCAGCGTCTTTTTACCCAATCTATACCTTCGTCTTCTGATCTGTCTAAGCCTCGTACATGTTGCTTACAAGTGTATAAAGTACGAGCATGTTTAATTCTTTCTTTAGCATTTTCTATAACCATGCGCCGATCCACAGGAAACATGTGCAGAGAAGTTAGAATATCGAGACGAGTCAAATAAAAAACCTCACAATACGTAAGACAACGAACTATAATTTTTCGTTTCATTGGTGGAAGAAAAAAGCTAATATCACCAAACAATGTACCACTTGTAACCGAAAGCAATGGTGTAATACCATCGTCTGCTGAAATTATCTGGACAATTCCTGTTTTCAAATAGAATAAGTGTGTGTGACAATGTGGTCCAGCAAAAAATCTTTCCCCAGGTAATTTGTAATCTAATCGAACATGTTCACAAGTCCAACGCTTAAATGCAGTAGATGTCCTTCTAAAGGTTGGACTATGATAAAATATTGGCCATACTAGATCTTGACGTATATCTACTCGTAAGTACTTCGGTAACTCGCTGATAACTTCAGGTATAGAAGTAATGCCTCCTCGTTTTTTCCACATCAAGGAATAAAAGTTCTTCACGTCAAGATAAGCTTTAGGTGATGGATTTCTTCTTTTCGTTTCTTGTATGATTCGTTGTACAATAGGGTGATAAGTGCAAATACGTTTCAGATTCAAATGCGCTTCGGCGAACATTTTTGGAAATATTACGAACATAATAATAAAATATGCCACCATCATAAAAATACTCATCAAACCAAATTCTAAGTAAGTAGATGCTTTTGTTTCATCAAATTGTTGATGAATAACATACGAAAATATAATGGAAGCGCCATAAATATATGTTGCGTACTTATCGTCAGTTTCGTTAACCTGAAAAAAAAGAAATACAAGAAGCACCTATAGAAAATTGTTCAATGATATAATATTATAATGACTATAAATTAAAGAGCGTAGATATCACTCTGAATAATACATTTCAATAGATTATGTATATTTACTCTATGAAAGACGTATTTTCTCCAATCGTAAACGCCTTCATTGCAATGCGTGCATAGGCCAATCGAAGTCAGAAGCAATAAAAAGCAAGCAAGACAATTTATGCTTATAAAGGCTATTAGAGTGTACCCAACACTAAGTCTCCAATATGAATGGGTTGTTAACATGGAAAAATATTCCCCTATTCTGTAGATTCTGAAATAGATCAAATATTATAAATTTTCAATTAGGTATAGTTGTAAAAACTTTTGTGTTGAGTTTAGTATGTAGTTGAAGTATGGTACATAGTCGGAGTCTGGTTCGTAGTCGGAGTTTAGTTTGTAGTCGGAGTTTGGTTTGTACTCGGAGTCTAGTTCGTAGTGGTATTCTAGTTCGTAATCGGAGTTTATTTTGTAGTCGGACTCTGGTTTGTAGTCGGAGATTGGTAATAATATTAATATTAATAATAATAATAATAATAATAATAATAATAATAATAATAATAATAATAATAATAATAATAATAATAAGCCCCTCAAAGGCTAACTCCACGTCCGGCATGACCATCGATGCCACGTGAGGGGCGGACATTGGCAGCATTACGCTACAAACTCACCAATGACCAACGGAGCTATAGTGAAACCAATATGCGATGCGACTTAGAAATAGAGAACTACCCCAGGCGGGTACCCATACGGGAGAATCCCGCCCCGGGCCATCAGGCTCGGGCTGCCCCACGTATTCTGGGGGGGGCAACGTATCGCTGAGGTCTGCCCAGTCTAGTACTGTTGCAGCTACTGACAACACGTCACCTCTACATCACTCAACCTCATCACCGATCTCATCCACACATAGCTTAATTCAATCACCCAGCTCATCACCTCATTCATACGAATTACATCAATCATCTAGATCCACAACCACATCACCAGTGTCATGCGATGTTGCACAAGAAGCTCTGGCTAATATACTTGTGCCCACCATTGACATCACAAACCCTACGCGATTACAACAAAATTCGAGAAACTGCGTAGATCATAACACACAATCATCACTTCTCGACAGATACACACCAGCAAGAAGTGTTTTGCAGGCTATGCTTCCTGCAACCACCCTAGCTGGAAAAAGTAGACAACGGATGAAATGGAATAAAGAAATTAACACCGAGCTCCTCCGTTGCTACTACACAGTAACACTATGCGAAACCGATATGACGGCCTGGAGACCATTGTTACACCAAAAATTTAAAGAGAAATTTCCAGAACTAAGTCATATTTCAGAACAGCGTCTATCAGATCAAATTAGAGTCATACATAGAAACAATAGAATACCAACAACTGAGCGAGAACACATAAAACAGGTAATTTCACAAACACTTCCATCCATGAACAACGAAGAAGAAGGAAGCTCAAACACATTAGCACATAGCAGTCAACAATCAACAACACAAGACACGCCTACTACACAACACATACACACACACAATCAGAACCAGACATGCGGACATCAAAATAATACAGTAACACGAACAAGTCAAACATTAGAAACAAATGAACACATTGAAACACGAGAAAATCAACCAACAGATACATTAGTTAGATCCACAGACTATGAAGAAATCGAAAACGTCTTTACTGAAATGGTAGTAAAATACGCAGGCACGGACTCAACTCTTAGACCCACAATACCTAAATTACAAACAACACGGCAGATTATCAAAACAGTTAACGTTATTGACGAAATAGTTGATAAATACCTTAAAAATAAAGACATTATTACTTTAGAAATTGTCCACGATGTTATATACTGTGCCGCACTAACAGTAGCAACTCTTCACACTAAACGACCGAATAAAACTACAACCATAACTTCCTCCACATCCAACAATAAAACAGAGAAACAAAAAGAACCTCAGTGGAAGAAAAGAATAGAAAATAAAATCACACAACTGAGAAAGGAAATAGGACAGCTCACACAATACCTTAGTGGAAATCTTACACAGAAAAAACAACACAAACTTAACCTTAACAACGCAAATAGACAAGAAATAGTTGATCAACTAGATACAAAAAAACAGAAATTACAAGCACAAGCTAAAAGGCTGAAACGATATAAAAAAAGTAACCAAAGAAAGTCAGACAATATTTTATTTAAAAACAACCAAAAGATCCTCTACCAAAAACTCAACTCAGAAAACATAACAGTTACACAACAACCAGATATCACACATGTTCAAAAATACTGGGAAAATATATGGTCAAAACCAGTACAGCACAACACACACGCAACTTGGACTAAAATAGAAGAACAAGAGATGGAAAACATCGAGCCTATGCTAGAAATAACTATCAGTAAAGACGATGTTACACACGCCATAAAAAGAACTTTAAATTGGAAATCGCCTGGACCGGATAAAATTCAAAACTATTGGATTAAATATTTCACTTCAACACACATACACATAGCAAACGCATTTAATTATCTCATTAAGAATCCAAAGGATATGCCTGCTTTCCTAACCCAAGGGGTAACCTACCTAAAACCGAAAGATAATGACACAACAAACCCAGCTAAATACAGACCCATCACATGCCTCCCCACCATTTACAAATTACTGACATCTATCATCACACATAAAATCAACTCACATATCTCTAATAACAAAATCATACCAGAAGAACAAAAAGGCTGTAGTAAAGGCTCAATGGGTTGTAAAGAACAATTGATAATCGATGCAGAAATTCATAACCAGGTTAAACACAAAAACAGAAACTTATACTACTCATACATTGACTACCAAAAAGCTTTTGATAGCGTTCCCCATTCCTGGCTACTACATGTTCTAAAAATATATAAAATTGATAAGAGTCTGATACAATTCCTACAACACGCAATGACAAAATGGTCAACAAAACTTAATTTAAGAACACACACTACAACACTCAGTACTTCACACATAAAAATTGCACGTGGTATTTTCCAAGGTGACTCTCTCAGCCCTCTGTGGTTCTGTCTTGCTTTAAATCCCCTATCCAGAATTCTAAACAACACACCCTATGGATACACTATAGATAAAGAAAACAAAATCAAACTTACACATCTATTATACATGGATGATATAAAACTATACGCAAGTAACAAACAAGAACTAAACCATCTACTAAGTTTGACAGAAAAATTTAGCACAGACATTAAAATGACCTTCGGAACGAGTAAATGTAAAATAAATAGTATCACTAAAGGCCAACATTGCAAAACCGATTCATTTGAACTAGCGCTACAAGGAGGGACAATAGACAGCATGGAACCTAGGGAATCATATAAATACTTAGGCTATCAACAAAGCACATCTCTAAACCACACAAACATAAAAAACACGTTAAAAACTAAATACAAGCAGAGACTAAATAAAATACTTAATACCCAACTATCCGCCAGAAACATAGTAAAAGCTGTTAATGCATACGCTGTACCCATCTTAACGTATTCATTCGGAATCGTTAAATGGTCTGACACCGAACTTAACGCACTTAACACTGTAACCAGGGCTTTATGCAATAAACATAACATTCATCACATACACTCCGCTGTACAAAGATTCACACTAAACAGAAAGCTCGGAGGTCGTGGATTTATTGATATAAAAAATCTACACTACACCCAAGTACAAAATTTGCGAACATATTTCATTCAAAAAGCTGACGATAGTGCATTACACAAAGCAATATTAAACATTAATCATTCTGGAACACCACTGCAGCTAAACAACTACCAATTTGACCCAAAAACTAAGATCCTAAAAGTAGATCAGAAGATAGAAAACTGGAAAAATAAAGCGTTGCACGGCAAATACCCACACCAACTGGAACAAGATCACATAGACAAAAATGCATCAACGGCCTGGCTCACAAACGGAAATATATTTTGTGAAACCGAAGGATTCATGATAGCAATACAGGACCAAGTAATTAAAACACGAAATTATTCTAAATTTATCTTAAAAGAGTCAATAGAAACAGACAAATGCAGATTGTGCCAAAGATACACAGAATCAATAGACCATATAACAGGAGGTTGTGGTGTTCTTGCCAACAAAGACTACACACATCGCCATGATAACGTCGCGAAATACATCCATCAACAACTTGCACTAAAATATAAACTGACAGACACACACACACCATACTACAAGTACAAACCGATAAACGTTTTAGAAAATAACAATGTGAAACTTTACTGGGACCGTGACATTATTACCGACCGAACTATTTTAAGTAACAGACCTGATATAACACTAACATTAAAATCTACGAAGACCACATATCTAATAGATATTGCCGTTCCCAACACAAATAATTTAAAACAAAAACATACAGAGAAAATACAAAAATACATACCTTTAGCGGATGAACTTAAACAGATGTGGCACCAGGAATCCATCAAAATTGTCCCTTTAATTATTTCCTCAACCGGTATAATACCAAAAACACTGCACACTGCCTTAAAAACGCTAGATTTACACCCTAAAACATATATCCAAATACAAAAATCAATTATACTAGACACATGTTCAATAGTTCGCCGCTTCCTAAACCCAACCTCACTCACACTTGCACCAGATAATACAATCACACAAACACACAACGTCCAACCAGTTACACATATAACGCAAAATAATCATCACTTACTCACCTAACACACTACACTACCCCAATGGGACCAGAATACTTGGTATAAGCCCGTATCTGGTTCTGAATATCCGACCTTGAGTCGAGTGTAAAGAAATATCTTCTCATAATAATAATAATAATTCCTCAACCGGTATTATACCAAAAACACTCCACACTGCATTAAAAACGCTCGACTTACACCCGAAAACATATATTCCAATACAAAAATCGATTGTAATAGATACATGTTCGATAGTACGCCGCTTTTTAAACCCAACCTTACTTACACTTCAAAATGTACCAGATACTCAAGCCATGTCGACAGATACACATTCAGAACAAAACACATATAATCATCAATCATCTTGAACACACCACACTAACACAAAGGATCCAGAATACTTGGCAAATGCCCGTACCTGGTTCTTAATATCCGACTTCGAGTCGAGTAAAAAGAAAAATCTTTCGAAATAATAATAATAATAATACTTTGTGTCCCACACAAGCACTTTATTAATGTTCTCAAAGGGGCTTCTGCGTGTTGGACCTGTGTCCCCACGCAAGCCTTCCAAAATACCGGGTCCGCTTACATCTTGGACCCGAGAAATTTAAGAGATACATAATAATAATAATAATAATAATAATAATAATAATAATAATAATAATAATAATAATAATAATAATAATAATAATAATAATAAAACCGTTTATTGCCACACACATTAAAAAAAATACAAGATACAAAGAATAGGAAGATCAAGACACAAATGAAACAAAACAAAAACTTAATACTAAGTGGTGTGGGCAAAGGAGGAGGCTCAGCTTCTGCTAACCCGGGACCTTGGTCCCGAGTAGCGCTGTTTTTCAGCCACCACCCAATCCCTGAGGTGTTATGTGGGAAATGCTAATGAAAAAGAAGTAACAGAAAAAACAGAAAAAGATTGCATCCTCAGTGGTTTCACATTTACTTAAATCTGTATATAATATAATATAAGGAATCTATATTTAAATTATTAATTTACATTATACTCGTACTTAATTTACATTATTAATAAATATATTGGTTCTTGCGTGCGTGCGGGTGTGAGTGGTATGTACTTGATGTTTGGTTTGTAGTCGGACTGTGGTTTATAGTCGGAGTCCATTACAGACATTATACTTACAACTAAAAGGGATTATCACGAATTTCTCTAAATTATATCTTAATGTCCCTGAAGATACGATGCCTTGAGAACTCAAAACAAAGTCAAATAAATCATACAAACATTTGCATCTCTGAAATATATTTTCTTGTGTTTGTCTTAAAAGTTATTTTTTGTTTTGAAGCACTTAATCTATATAATATTATATAATAAAACACAAAAAATGTTTGTACGGATGTCCTTTATAGACTCTGAAACCATCCAACCGATATGCCTTAAAATGGTTTCAAAATGGGTCGATCAAATGGCTCAAATGGGTCATCAGAAAATTTTTTAGCGTAGTGAAACATGCTGGGTATCCACTAGTAAATTATAAGAACTAATATTTTGTAACAGTATAATAAACAACAATAAAATGATACTAACATTAAAAACTCAGTAAAATTCAAAATGTTCGGCCATATGTTCACCGGTGGACAAGCTTCACTGCTTAGTAGATGGATGAATGGTGTGATAGATATCATATCAAGAATTATCAGGAATAATGATTTCGGTAGATATTCTCGCCTCATAGCTATTTCTGTAACTTGCCTTTCAACAAAATAATCCATTAAAAACAGTAGCAATCAGAAAAAAATTAAAAAGGCATTTCTCATATCTGTTTGGAGTTAAAAGGGCGTATTCCCAATTCCCATAAAATTCAATTTCATTTACGAGACAACTTCGTATATTTAATTAAAAATATGAAGAAAATTTAACACAATGACTATTGATTCATTAGTCTGTTTCAGTATTAATCGAAACTTGTTTAATGCTATTTATATGGTTTAATAGACTCAACATACCGGATACTGTTAAAACCTTTCTGAACAATGGATGAGGCGATGGCGATACGTCTCTATTGTTGAAGGTTACTGGGCTAAATATGCCCGATGCATGAAGGGATTATTATTCCCCCATCCATAAAAGTCCACCGTAAAATGGTTATGACGTGTTTCGATTACTGTCGGAGAGCCAAACATAATGCGAGTCTCACGCTTTTTTGACGCCAATGCATTTGGAATATTTGATGTTAATTATAACAAAACAATTACATTCTTAGTTAACGATAGGCATGTGTTATTTCGAGATGTCTGAAATTAGATAAGTGATCCCAATGCCAAATTTTGAGGGAATTTAAGTTCTTTAAATGTCTAATTAAGACGTTGAGGTTCACATATAATGTCGCTAGATAGTTGTGGTTAAACCAGAGCTGGCAACACTGATCTTAACCTGTAGTTGGCCTCAACTCATTGAAGACCATTTTAATATAGTAATTTTAAACATTAATGACCTTGACCAGACCTAGCTAAAGAAGGTATTGATATTTCTACGTTCATCGCCACACAATCTAGATGTACATACTTACCTGTGCACCACGTGAATAAAGGTGTCAACAACGTAAATCGGATCACAAAAGTACCAATAAAGGTATTTAATTACGGTAAGATTTGAGCGATCCATTACATCAGAGCAATTAACGATTGGATACACGGACTGAATGGGTCCCTGAAAAGTAAAATAGCATTATATTCATTGACTGGTATTCGTCCCGTTCTTTAACTATCTGTCGTTTGAAAATTTCTCATATTTTTTTTTGAGTTCTATTAGAGGTTTCACCCTCAAAGTCAAATAATTTCATTCTGTACGTAGTACAACTGGTAAGCAACGGATGAACGAACTGAAATTAAACGGCGTTTTCAGGGTATCTCCCCTACAGGTAACGTGAGGATGAATTATTTATTCGTTGCGTACCTTGTAGTGTGGGATACTGTTGAAATGATCTTTCAAAAAAATTATAGGTCTTCCAAGACCATTTTTGATTTAGGGGTCCGTTTCCAAAATATTTGGCTTTAAAATTCTAATTTTGATTAGAGTCAAGTGTCCCCTCTTGCTGGCTAAACGGTTGGAGTTGGACAAGTGAAAAAAAAACTCAAAATAGACTATATAGCTATGTTAGCATATGTAGTTAATAGTCGATAAACTTACTATTTCGGAACCCTACTTTGCGCGTGGCCTGACACGCACTTGCCCGGTTTTGTTATGACGGATGTTAAAGCTCTTACAAGTTTCTTTACATACATTGATAGCTATCATTTAACTTATACATGAATCAACATTGAATGTAGGAGAATCGGAAAATTATTAAGGATTACCGCAATTTCTGGCTGGCAACGAGTTTTTGACCATCATAACATAGACATACCACTCCACCGCCTAAATCACGAAATTCAATCGTCGGTAATGTAAGAAAAAGGAAGGAATTTGTTAAGAATTCGACCCTGTATGCTGTGAACCCACTCTCAATTCTCTGCGACGCACGTAAATATGACGATTCGATTAACTTTAAATGCCCTTAACTTCCTTTTAAGCTGTAACTTTATAGTGGTGTATAAATATTGAATTCAATAACATATTCACCAAAATACTTTTAATAATGACGCTGATAAGTACGAAGAATTTGAACGTTGGATGGAAGGGCAGAAATATAATGTTGCTCCACTGTATACCACCGTCTTCAGCATAAGCAAGATCGTCTTCATCTTCCTCATCATTGTATATTATGTTCGGTCTGTTTAACATTTTATCTTCTTTAAATTGTAGGAAAATAAAGATTACAAACCATCATTATGCTCTACTGTCTTCTTTGACAACTTTCTATTGTGTGCACAGAGTACTTAATCACTACTGATTGTGTGCTGCACAGAGTAATTAAACATTATGGTGTGCTCAATAAAGTACTCTGTGGGTGTGCTGTTGTCACCGGCTAAAGTCATGATCACAGAGTACTTAAACACAACGGTCATGATGTTATCTATCTATACCTCAGATTAAAGAAATAAAAGGATCTATATACTGTTATAAAGAGGAAAGATTCAATTGTTTGTTTGCATTGAATAGGCTCCGAAACTACCGAACCGATTTGAAAAATTCTTTCACTGTTGGGAAGCTACAGTTTTTTCCCAAAGCGAAGCGAGGGCAATTTCCTAGTTTGTAATAAAAAAATTTAATGGTTGTTATGAGTTTGATTTTTTGACACAAACTTAAGCCCGTCAGACTTTTTAAGTTACATAGTACTCGGTACTCGTATATAATATTCTGCATGCAATGGACCATGTACTTTTTACGTGAGTAATCTTCACATACAAGAAAATCGTGGCCGATTTGCAGGTTTTTTATGAGACCTAAAAGTGTTAATTACCTAAAAAAGTAAAGTAAATATCTCTAAAATACCATTCATAAAATTTATATTAATAAACGACTCCAACTTGATAGAAGCAGAGCAAAAAAATTAATTAACTTCATTTCAATGAACAGCAAAAGCATAGCCTTCGTCTTTTGTTCGGAGTCAAGCGGGAAAAATGAAACCGTAGTCTGTGAAGGCACTTGATAATTTAAATATTTCATTTTTCAAAAGGAATCTGAGAGGTGCTAACAGGAACCCCTTATCGGCTGGTAGACTAGTGGAAATTTTTATGAGTTCAAGTATAAAAGGGTCTTTATTTTAATTGGCAGTAAGGCGTAATTTTGAGGCAGTCAAGATTATAAAAGGTGTAACAAATACACAAAAAATTGTTAATATAGGCAGTGAGTAACCTAACTGAAGTATTTTCTTGCGTTTATAAAAAATCAACGTTAGGTAAATGTGGAACACATTATCACGTTTTTTAATATCACTCAACAAACTATTTATTTCCATGTTCATCCTTAACACCAGTTAGATAACAAACGCCTTGCCGAAAAGAAATGGATAACTTAGGTTTTCGGCTCTAAAATACTAGGTACTTATTAAATTTACAAAAATTTTTAACACTTATTAGCGGGAGAATAAACAGGCCTATCTCCTGAGATATGGAAGATCAAGAGGAAAAATAAGGCGTTAAAAGCGAAGTAAAAAGCGATGAGTTCGCTTGTTTTTGATTTAATATTTGATTAAATCAAATACATTCATAACGAAATTCACCTCAAAGATCAACAAACACCCAATGAGTCAGCATCACTTAATGCCTCGGCCTAATTAAGATAACGTTGGCTTACCATGAAAAAGGGAAATAGGATTTTTTCATCTTGATCTCTGTCATGCAGTAATTGTGTTTGGTTAATGATCATTATGGAGATTTGATTAATGATTATTATATTGCGTTACTCTGTGGACTAATTAACAAGTTTCTTAATGGTATATGCCACAGTAATGCCCAACACAATGGAAAAGAGCACTAGTCAAGCCCATTCCAAAAAACTGAGCAAGTGCGTGTCAGGCCACATGCAATGTAGGGTTCCGAAGTAGGTAGTAAGTTTATCGACTATTACTCATTAACTACTTATGCCGTAATAGTTTTCCTTGTAAATTCATAATACATATACCTAACCTATTTTTGAGAATTTTTTCACTTGTCCAACTCCAACCGCTTAGCCAGCAGGGGTCCTCCCCCTGTGACCACTTGACTCTAACCAAAATTAGCACTTTAAAGCCAAATATTTCGCAAACAGATTCCTAAATCCCAAAATGGTCTTAAAAGACCCATAATATTTTTGGAAGACCTTTTCAACGATACTCCATACTACGCGACGAATAAAATTTCATCCTCACGTTACCTGTAGGGGAAGTACCCTGAAAAATGTTTTTCAATATTTAATTCTACGTTTCTGGAGTTTTAATAAATATGTATACTATGCCAAATTACAGCTTTCTATCACTTAGGGTCTCGACACTTTGCTTCCTATTTCCTTCCCTTCCTAGTAGTCGGGTAAATATCGTATTTATCAGCTGGTACTAAGATGATGCTAAAGGTATAATAATTATATATCCCTTATTCATGTCACGGTTATTCTTGTCATCTAAAGTATGTATAATATTATGTTTAGCCGTATTGGGCCGGCTTGTTCGTATTCTATACGAACCCCAATCCCACGCCGGATGGGTGTCGTAAGAGGCGACTAAATCCGGTCCGCTGGTGGTAGGGCCCCTCGAGGGATTATATTGGTAGTATTAAATTTAATTATTAATTAATACCAATATTACTAGTATTATTTCTCCATGGGGTTCGCCTGGATAGCTATCACCCGTCAGCCGCCAAACGACTCTGGCTGGGGGCTTAAGAGCCAGTTCTTTCTTTCTTTTTTTCTCTTTTTCTTGGCTGGCAACGCCTTAGTGATGCCTTTGGTGATGTCCATGGGCGACGATAGCCACTTACCATCAGGTGGATCGTCAGCTCGTTTGCCAGCTATTTCCATAAAATAAATGTATACTAAGATATTAATAACAAAAGAATCAGTATTCGATATAAGAGATAAAAAAATTGTATACATTATTTTTTTATTAGTAGCCAACTAGAATAGAATATCATTAGGTACTTAATTCCTAAAATAAAGATATCATTACAATATAAAGTTGCTTCCATATAACTCGTATTTACAAAACGATCGATTTCACCTGCTATAACTCGTAGACTTGAGTGTAATGGAGCGAATCGGTATATTTACCGTTCAATGGATTCCTTCCATTCGATTATTGAATCTCGATCTGTAAATCTAATTTAATACCATCTGAGCTACCTAAATCCTATACTTGAATGAAATTTGATGTCATTGTGGTTTGTTTGGCTTTTCAATTTGGAATATAAAATTTGAATTAATGTTCAGTGTATAATTATGTTCCGTAATCTCGTCCTCATATTTTGTACTATGTAGTACGTGCTCTGTGCTACTTGCCGTCACAATGTTTAAAGATAAGCGCGTTCTTCATTCTCTGTGGTACGTCCCTAGCTCCATCTGTCCACCACTGGCAATGTCATTGTGCTTTTTTGTGCAAAACGTGCTGTCACGAAATTTTATATTCATTTTATTTTCGATTTTTATAATCGTTTTTACAGTCCTTTTACAGTACTTTTTCAGTTATTATAGTACGCCCAATTTGAGTTAAATATGGGAAAATATGAAAAGAGAAAATGAAAAATAATTAAGTCAACGGATTCTAGAGTTGGAAAAACGCATGAATAGGTCTTAGAAACGGCGGTATGTTTTGATAACTTCGACAAATTTTATTGCACACACTAGTCTCTGGAGTTTTCACGAGAGGTTAACCATGAGAACGATGTTGTGTCTACCTATAACAAATAGGTAACTACCATATTTCGGCTTTCACGAGAGGTTAGCTAGTGGTGCCGCGTGTTCCGCGATAAGATATTGTGACCACCTATTACAAGTAGGTACCTCGCACATGCTTTCACGAGAGGTTAGCTAGTGGTCCCGCATGTAACGCGACAGGATATTGTAACCACCTATAAAAATAGGTACCACACCACGCATATGCTTTCACGAGAGGTTAGCTAGTGGTGCCGCGTGTTCCGCAATAAGATATTGTGACCACCTATTACAAGTAGGTACCACGCACATGCTTTCACGAGAGGTTAGCTAGTGGTCCCGCATGTAACGCAACAGGATATTGTGACCACCTATAAAATAGGTACCACACCACGCAAATGCTTTCACGAGAGGTTAGCTAGTGGTGCCGCATGTTACGCAGCGAGAAGGGATCCATGGAGCTTTTACGAAAGACGAGGATGGAACAGACTCTAGTCGCACAACCAGAAGCCGTTCACCTCATGATCGGAGTCGATCAAGCCGATGCTCGAGAAATCATAGAAGCAGGCGCCGCTCCTTTCCTCCAATTCTAATATCCACAGCCGATCATTGACTCTGACTTCCAAAGCTGACAGAGATGCAGTCAGACAGAAAGAGAGGGGGGGGCAGACTACTACGGAAGAACAGGTACCTCGCTAGTACAACAACACCAGGTAAAGGATAGCTCTCTGCCAGCAGACGGCGAAGAGCTCCTAGGTCAGGATGGTAAGCAAATTACGTGTAATTCTATATACTTATATGAGAGCATAGCTACACGTTGGTCAGCTATTCTCACTGATGTAGATCATCAATACAGACCAAAAAGCTACCATGTTGAAGAAACAAGACCCTTTCTTTGACGTCTTCTAATACCACCCTAGTTAAATGGGGAAGTTGTGGCAGTGATGAATGACAGTGGTATCAAATGTGACAATAGAATCTGTGACCAGCAAGTAGTCCTATCTATAGCAATCTCTACACTGTGGAGGCTTCAATGACATGATTCTGTCACCGAATAATAAACAGCACATTGAGGTATTGAGTGATTCAATAAGGCTGTTATTTGACTAATTCCATGATCGGTTACACATAGGACACTAATTCTTCCTGGTCTGAACACCCATGTGACTCAGGTATCATCATCATCGACATCGGGGTCAAGAGCGACCATGATTCAGATACAATGCGGTGGTTTAAGATTATTTTATAACCAATGGTGTGAAAAGTGATATTACATCCAATCCAACCATTATTGTTAGTATAAGGGGTTATACAATGCTATTTAAACGCAAGACCACACGAACTGTTTTGTCCACAGTACAATATTTTTTCTAAAATAGAAAATAGTTTGTTTGCTCTCGAATTAGGACAGCTATTGGAACTAGGTTCTATACAATCATGATTTCTTGCTCAGGGACAATTTTTGTCCTCATAATCCTGAGTCAAATGGGACATGAAGGTTGATACTTAACCTTAAGAAACTTATAAAATTTGATGTCACCTTTATGATACTTTGTGCATTGCAGACTCCTATGATGATTATGTGCAGAATGCATTGACTACCGGGGAATCTAAGGTTTATTATTAACTCACAAAAAAGTTCTTTAAAACTCAGTAAGGGTTGTCTTTATCTAGGATTTATGCTAGATTTTATTCCATGTTCCAAATAATATCATCTTCCCTAGAAGAGGGACCATGTTATCGAATTTGTTAACAACTACTAAACGCCCTTGCTTTGCTTCGGTAAACCTATTGGTAACCACATTTGAGTAAATAAATGTATGGGCGGTATTTTTTAAATCGACTTGATTTTTTTATTATTTATGAACCGATTGCAGTAAAACAGGCACTGAGTGGTGATCCAAGCTTACTGCAATACAACAGTGAAAATTGCACCTAACTATAACGCGGTTCTTGAGATTAGTCGGAACAAACGCGCAGACAAGCAGACAAAAAGTACAGTTTTATTATAATATGTATATTAATGGATGATATGAAGTAAAAATAAATAATAATAGTAATAATAATAATCAAAACATAGTTGTTATACTTTGGAATTTGTCCAATTACTTGGTCTTCTTGTAATTGCTTGTAAATCCATAGCATATGGTATCTTCTATACGAAAACCAGGGGGAAAACTACAATATAGTGATTTTAAAAGATTATAATGGAAATTATAATGCAACAATAATATTATCAAAATGGATTCAATCAGATCTGGATGAATGGTGGACATCACACATCCAAGTAATAACAGGAAAATTATACAATTTAATTTTAGTTCACAGATTTCCTCAGATGCTGCGCAAACAGATTGCGGACTTGTCTGTAATAATGTGAGGAGTCACGGACACTGGATAGAAAAAGAGAATCTTTTCAAATAAAATTAGGAACAGCTTTTAAATGTTTAAAAACGTTTGCATCTAAAGTAATTACTGCGAGGTTTTTTGCTTCGGAAAGATAACACAATTGCTATAGCATACGTTAAGAAAATGAAAGCTACAAGGTTTCCACATATCAATAACTTAGCGAGAGAGCTATGGCAGTGGAATGAGAGAAGACACGTCATATGGGTGTATGCATTTTACATCAGCTCAAAAGAAAACTCCATCACAGATAGTGAATCCAGACGTTCAAAATCTGAAATTGAATGCCAACTGAGTGACATTGTTTATGAAACTTGTATACGCCTTAGATGACAAATCACACTGGATGGATCAATTGTAACAATTTATTTACAATAGTTATCAATGCATAGTGATAATTCAATGGTGTATCTAATAAAGATAAATAAAATAATTAAATAAAAGTATAGCAGATTCGATGAACCGCAGGTGGTCCTCTTTGCTGATAGGAATAACACCAAATGTCGGGATTACAATTATAACATGGTTCTCAGACCCAGAAGCATATTCTATAGATACATTCATCTTGAGATGGAATGACATGTTCTTTTATGCATTTCCATTATTCACGCTTATAAGAAGAGTGCTGAAGCAAATTATAGGAGACAAGACAAAAGTTGTGGTTCCTATGTGGCTCTCACAGCCCTGGTATCCACTTTAGAACTCCATGGCTATATCTGAAAAAATAAGATTTAAACCTCGATATAACTAATTTATTCTTATCTCCTTCTACAGACTTGCACACGTTATACATATAAGAGCCTTACTCTGATTGCAGCCATATAGTCAGGAGAACATTTCTAAGAAAAGTAATCCCTGCTTTCTCAATGGATATAATGTTAGCCTCATTATCAGGAAACAATACGGGTCTGCTGTTGGTGCATGAATTTCACACTGCCAGAGCTACAATGTGGATCCTTTTGGAAGGTTGTTTCATGTAGTTCAATGAATACCATCAGGTCAGCAATTTCCGTAATAAAATAAGGTCCTCAACTCGACATAATACGATATGATATTACGAGTATATGGGATCCAACTATAGTAGATTCTAGACTATTTCTAGACTCTTAGCTTAGAGGTACACTCCTTACTAACGCTGTCTTTTATCCAGGTCTTTTTCCATTAAGGATATTGCTGTTAATTCTGATTATATAATATCAAAATTTTCAAAATTAAATATGAAAACTTGTGATTCTTATCAAATACAACATAATTTAACTTTACAGTTTTTCAAACAAAATACAGATATCTGCCCGGCTAACTATCCTACTATATTATTTACACTTACAAAAATATGTGAGGCAAAATTGTAAATCTTAATTCTAACTATTAAGAAACAGCACCAACCAACGTCACTGCAACTATCAGCCGATAGATTAAACAAGTTCGGGTTAATAGTGGATGGATTAGACACTTCCATATTTACAGGCCAGAGACATGCTTTACTTCAAAAGCCTCGTATGCCGGCATTATTGTGAACTATTGAGGTTATAAGGAAAGCAGCCGGTTAGTTCACCTTTTCCTCCACATTTGCTTCATTTTATAAAAGACCAATGATTAGTGGTCTCAATCAATTAACTCAAAATGTATGCCCATTGCATAAAGACACCTACACATTATGAGACTGACAATTTAACAATTATTATTATCATTTCTTTACGTTATTTTGTTTTAAACTGTGGTATATACCTTACAATAAAAAGAGGATGTTTCTTTACTTAATATAAATATTATTTGTTAATTGTATGTGATTATCATCACGAAATTATTAATGAATGAATTATTATCAACCCAACTTTCTTCTTTGAACATCTACATAGTACAAAATATGAGGACGAGATTACGGAACATAATTAAATAGATCGGACTAACTTACCAAGTGACGTCCGATCCTCAATTATGTGAAGTAATCTCGTCCTCATCCTAGACCCAACCCTTCCCAGGTAATATTCTTAAAAGAATATACATACCTACATACTGCTGGTATCCTTTGAAGAATAATTTGTATTTCGCAAGTAACGTTCATAATGATCTGTATTGCCTACTCTAACCCCTTCTCTGAAAGTTGTGTTGTAGAGCTTTGAAACAATGACATTGCCAGTGGTGGACAGATGGAGCTAGGGACGTACCACAGAGAATGAAGAACGCGCTTATCTTTAAACATTGTGACGGCAAGTAGCACAGAGCACGTACTACATAGTACAAAATATGAGGACGAGATTACTTCACATAATTGAGGATCGGACGTCACTTGGTAAGTTAGTCCGATCTATTTAATTATATTTATGTTAGGTAAAAGAGAGGACAGTGCATCTTTATTGATGAAAGCGTGATAAAAGTGACGAAACACAGTAGAATATTATTATGTTACATGTATAATAACAATTATTCCTAAAATCTTTATACAGCCGAAGATTAATTTCCTAAATACATTTCCGTACAAAACAGTCGCATTCTGGAGGCTTGGGTCGCGTTGGACAGCGGGCGTTGGGTCTGATTTATAGCCTTTAATGTTACATCGGAACTGTGTTATGCGCTGGCTTATTCAAATGCGTTGAAAGAGCATTCCTTTTCCGTTAAATGGCTGTATGTACTTTACGTTCAGAAATAGGTAAACTAGACGAAGAACTTAGAAGAGTTCTTTTCTTGAGGTCTTCATTTTTGAGGCTACCAGTTCATTGCCACTCGAATACGTGTCGCAATTTTCTCAGTTCTTCTCTTTAAGTTTTCCTCTTTAAGGCAACTAATTCATCGCTTATCTAATATGTCTTGCAATAAATGATACCATAGTCGAGTGTATATCGGACCATTGCGTTGTCTTATAATAACTGAACTATGACATTAGGTACATAAAACTCTCTGTGTTTCTTACAACACTTGATAAAATCGTTCTTATTATCTGTCTTACTTTTCTTTCTTTTTTAATATTATATGTTAACCATAATATATTTGTGAGGAAATCTTTGCCACACAATATTATAATTACTACTTATTAGTATAAAGACGTAACTTTCTTATCATATTTACACGATCCACACACGTCATATTTTGTCTTGAATATTCCTGCAATTTGAACGACGCGTTTCATTTCGTCATTGGAAAAATCTTCTTTGACAAATATCTGTGACATAGATTTCCAATTCCACGATTAAAATTTTCGAGCTTAGTAGCTTTGAAAGAGGAGATTTATTGAACAATTAATAAAATAATAGTGATAATAAAATGATTTAGCAATATTATCAAATAAGGCATTCCATTAAATACGACGACAAAGGGCTGTTGTCATTGTTCAAATCACAATAGCGTTTTCAGGATGGTTCTCTCAGATCCACTGAATTGACGTAAAATAAATTGAGCCCGACTTATCGCGTCTTCCCTATAGATATTCGCCCAATCAGCTCTAGCATTATGTCATAAGGGCAATAGTGAACGGGGTTTAACGTGAGTGAACGAGGGTGAACGAGAGTGAACAAGGTTGAAGGAACGTGTTTATGTAAGGATGCATTCGGAGGAAATAGCACGATCTCACGGCTGATTGAGCGGAGTTATCGAAAGCTGTGAATTGGAGATTGATTTTGTCGGATAATATGGTAGTAAATCGTGCGCTATGGCCTTTATAAATGACTTCAAATGGATAACGTTTAGTAAGGAAGAAGTGATTTGTCTTTAATTTTGTTTTCATATACGGTGTCAAGTTCGATCGGTTGTAAGGACAAGTGAAAGTAAAATAAATATACTTAAAGGTGTGTCAATAGCAAAAAACAATAAAAAATAAATATATAAAGTTATTTAGTTTAGTTTAGTGCTTCAATTATTGCAAATAAGTCGGAATCCCAGTAACTTATATCATTTCGGAAGCAGAGCTGCTCAATTCTGCTTGATTAGCAAGATAAATACCGTAATTAATTAATGTAAAATTAATTGGCACATCGATCTACTTAACGAATTCTGATTCGACAACGAAATTAATCATAACCGAAATCTAATTGGTACTAATCACATCAGCTATCGACATAATTAAACTCACAAATCATGTTAAGGGTACCGACACATTTATCTGAACTGTATAAACTACTCTGTATACCACGTCCGCTTTTAGACAAGTCTTAACTGTTAAACAATCTTCGCACTTTAATAGAAATAGTCAAAAAATATAGTAATAATTAATTTTAGCATTTAGCTATTTAGTTTTAGAATATGATAATTTATTATTAACATCTCTTCAGTTTGTCTCACATTAAAACTACAAATTGCTATTAAAATATATTTACTTTAAGATTGTTAGAGAAGCGTTCGACTAAACCAAGCGGATCTTTGTTGAATTTAAGTCCACTCATTCATTATATTCGATTTTGTCCTCCGATTTTACCGTACTGAATGTGATGTAGCATGACTTTGGATCAGTGTGTTGGCTCCTTTATAAGGTCACAACCAAACATCATACCCGCCATAAAATAATTATATTTAATCCATGCAAATAAGTGGTGTTTGTTAAATTATAAATTGTAATGAAATTCGTGAATGCAGATAATACTTGAATATCGATATTTAATTATGCGATATGTCATTTCAATTCGCTATTTGCATATCTCGATTCATGCCGTCATTCCAGGTATGCGAATATTTTATAGAGAAACGAATTCGGCATGTGATAAAATTTTTCATGCTATAATATCGTCACCCTCCCCGCTAAGTGTCCTATCTGACAAACTGATCTATCTACACTGACATACCTACAAGTACATCTCTTTAATTTGGAAAATTTCTAGCTAACCGTCGTGTCCGTATCGTCTACTGTTTAGAAGAAAATTGCGATTTTTGTTTTGCCTATCTGCAGAAGGAGACAAAAAATATTCTCACTAACTGTCTTATGTACAGAAAGATATTTTTTCAAGACTGGCCAGGCAGAGACTACGCTCTCTTTATCTTAGGCGATAAGTTTCTGCTTTCTTAAGAGAGGAAATAGGTCTTCTCAATCTGACACCTCCCAAAGTTTCGGTAGAAAAATACAATGATCTGATGTCCCTAACATCAGGTGACACTTCAATCATTAAGCTGCCAGAGCATGTGGCATTTTATACTTCACTTTCTCACTAATTGAGATTCGTGTCATGATACCTCTTTGATTCTTTTATTGTTAATTTTATTAGCTAACTGTTTTATAGAATTAAGTTCCTGTATTAGAGCGTGCCTACCTAACATTATTATTAAACTTATTTTAATCCTACGGTCAATAAATAAGACTGATTGATTGTAACTACGTTGTAACTATAACGTCCCATCTTGTGAGATTCAACGCCACTAAAACACAGACGTGTCTCTTCACCGCCAAAAGGAGCCCGCTCACCTTGGCTCTTACTTTTCAGAACGTGTCCTTGGATTATACCGACTGCCTTCAGTTGTTAGGAGTTGAGATATCCTCCAAGCTCAACTTTGGACAGTTCATCGAATCCAAAGCTAAATCAGATGCAAGGAAACTAACTTGGCGTCCTTGCGAAGGTGCGGCGGTACTTCACACCGAGACAACTTTTAACCTTGTACAAAGCTTAGGTTCGGTCGTGTGTGGAGTACTGTTCTTACATTTGGGCAGGTGGAGCCAAATGTCACCTTTCTGTTTTGGATTCAATGGAGAGGTGTGCGAAGAGGCTCATTGGTGACCCAGATCTGGTTGAGATCAATTTGCAAAGCCTCAAGCACAGGCGCAGAGTAGCCAGCCTCTCGGTTTTCTATAGGGCACATTTTGGAGAGTGGGCGCAGGAATTATTTGAATTAATTCCCCCTTCCCCGTTCCACCATCGAACGACACGACGTACGGCGGGTATCCACTATCCACCCCTACGTCGTTGATATCCCGCCGTTACGGACGTCGCGGTTTGCATCGTCATTCATTATGCGCACCGCTAAGGATTGGAACAGCTTGCCTGCGTCTGCGTTCCCGCCCACCTATGACGTGGATGACTTCAAAAAAAGAGTGAATAGGCTTTTATTAACTTAGTGCCCACCACCCTGGACCACATCTCCACTTACCATCAGGTGGGATTGTGGTCAAGCATTAACTTTTTTTAAGTAACTGTTACTGACTCTGGTTGGGGCGTAAGTAAACAAAGACCAATTAAAAACTAATTACACAGCACAGCAATATACCTTGTAAAGATCGAAAGGACATTGTTAGTCTTTCTATTGAGCGCACTATAGAGCTAGCCTGTGTGGAGCTGGAGCGGTTTATTATAGTCTGTATATATCGCCCCCCCTCTGGGGATTTTTGCCTATTCGAAGATACTCTAGAGGATGTCCTTAAACGGTTATTTGTGTCGAAAAAAGAATTAATAGTTTGCGGTGACTTTAATGTTGACATTTTAGTAGAATCTTCTATAGCTGCTAGGTTACTCGCATTGTTTAAGTGTTTTAATTTAAATCCTTCGTTTACTGAGCCTACCAGAATAACTGCAACTTCACGTACTTGTATCGATAATGTATTTTGCAATTGTGAGATATTAGACAAAGAAATACTTAGCAAGTTGAGATCAGACCACTGTGGTCAAAAAATAGCGGTACGTAACAGCCACGATAATAAGAAAAAAATAATAAAATATAGACCCGTGACAAAGAGAAAAATATCACTTTTTAAAGAAAAAATTCAAACAAAATTGCGTAAATCAGTGTATTCTCAAAATGGTCATCCTATTAATCTTTACAATACATTGTCTAAAAATATTAATGACGAGTTTAATCGAATATTTCAATTCAGATACATAGAAGAAAGTAAAAATAGTAAATTTAGCGACTGGGCTACTGTAGGTATTTTTAAAAGTAGAAACAAATTATACGAGCTTTATGACGAAAAACAATATAATTTTTCTCCCTCATTTCAGGAATACGTAAGAAATTACTCAAAAATTTTCAAAATCATCTGTACTCAAGCAAAGTCAATGTACATAAAGGATAAAATAGTTAATTCGGATAATAAAATAAAAACCACCTGGGATATCATTAAAAATGAGACCGGCAACTCTAAATCTTGTGACTTTAGTTATGAAATAATGATTAATGGAAACAAAATCACTTCTGATAAAGAAGTGGCAAGCGTTTTTGAAGAGTTCTTCCGCAACATTCCCGTTAAATTAACTAGTACACTATCCTCTTCTTCAACAGAAGCATTTTATCTATTAAGAGATAATGTTAAGGAATGCAATGTGGTATTTGACTTTAAGCACATTACAATCAGGGACATAATTAAAACTTTCCAGTCTCTGAAAGTAAAAAGTACGGGTGATCTCTGGGGTATTTCAGTAAAAATAATTCGTCACATAATAGATATTATAGCTCCTTGTTTAGTTGTAGTTTTTAATAAATGCATAGATCTTGGTGTATTTCCAGATCTAATGAAATGCAGTAAAGTTATACCATTATTTAAAACAGGTGAAAAAACGGATATTAATAATTATAGGCCAATTTCTATATTACCAACACTCAGTAAGATCTTCGAAAAGATCATACTGAATCAAATGCTAACCCACTTCAACAACAATAATTTATTACATCCGGAGCAATACGGTTTTACTAAAGGTCGTAGTACAACAGATGCCGGAGCCAGGCTCTTAAAGCATATATATGAAGCATGGGAGTCGTCGCAAAATGCTATAGGTGTATTTTGTGATTTATCAAAGGCGTTTGATTGTGTTGAGCATGATACATTAATATCTAAACTTAGTCACTATGGCGTGAAAAACAAGGCCCTTAGCTTGCTCGCATCTTATTTAAGTAATAGGATACTAAAGGTTAATATAAACGATGAAAAGTCATCAGGGTCACCTACTGTGATGGGTGTTCCGCAAGGCTCGATCTTGGGCCCTTTTCTTTTCCTGGTGTATATAAATGACTTACCACATTATGTTAAAAACCATGCGAACATTGTGCTGTTTGCAGATGATACATCATTAATATTTAAGACTGATAGGAATAAAAATAATTTTGACGATGTTAATAGTGCTCTGTCGCATGTCTCACATTGGTTCACTATAAATAATTTACTTTTAAATGCAAAGAAAACCAAATGCTTAGAATTCGTGTTGCCAAATGTAAAAAAAGTAAATAAATCTCTTAAATTAAATAATGAAACATTAAATATAGAGGAATCCACGGTTTTTTTAGGGGTGACCTTGGACAGTAAACTGCAATGGGGCCCGCACATAGCATCTCTCACAACTAAACTTGCTAGGGCTGCTTATGCTGTTAGAAAAATAAGGCAGCTCACTGACGTCGACACTGCTCGGCTTGTTTATTTTGCATATTTCCATAGTGTTATGTCTTATGGCATTTTACTGTGGGGCAAAGCAGCCGGTATAGAACAAATTTTTGTATTACAGAAAAGAGCCATTAGAGCTATTTATAAACTAAAATCAAGGGAGTCCTTGCGTATCAAATTTAAACAAATAGGTATACTTACAGTAGCTTCCCAATATATTTATAATAATTTAGTGTTTATACGGAATAACATAACTGCATATAAACAAAATTGTGATTTTTCAAATCGTCAAACAAGAAGGATGCATCAATTGGCTACCTCTTCGTACCGTCTTTCCAAAGTGCAACGTTCTTTTATGGGACTAGGTATAAAATTTTATAATAAAGTCCCAAAACAAATACGTGACTTACCAGTGGAATCTTTTAAGAAACGTGTAAAGGCTCAGCTCTTAGGCAAGGGCTACTATAGCATAAATGAATATTTAAATGACAAGGATGCTTGGAAATGACTAGCTAGGCAACCAGTTCTGCACAGGTTAGAGAATACCTATTTTTGTAATAGATATAAGTTTTATTTTTAAAAGATGTGCTGAGGAGTTTCTTTACGGCTTTTCTTCTCCTCCATGACAAAGCACCTTTCCGAAAAGCTGGTAGATTAAAAAAAATGACGTGCATAAGAGTATCAGTGATACCTACATGAATAAAGATTATTTCATTTCATTTCATTTCATTTCATTACTAAGACATTTTTAAGACTGTGATTGTAATAAAGAAACTAATACGGAATACCTTCTTGTTATAAAAAGCTTTGAATTTCAACGAATCATTAGATATAGTTAGTAGTTAGGATACATAAAGTACATAGCTGAATTTCCAAAATGCTCAAAACATAATTTTTGTTACTTCTTATGAAACTTGTGATAAATAAATGAAAACGATAATATCTGATAGTATTTTATTTATATTTTTAAGTCAAATACTGACGTCCTAACTAACATAAAATATAAAACAAAGTTCTCACAGAGTGACCTATCTGTTTCACATGATTAGAAGTAAATAAATATATACCTTAGAGCTTTAAGACTACTACTGACTTAAAGAGTAAGCTAAATATTGTAGTAAATCTTAATCATTTCATTAATGAAGTCAAAGCTAAGTTAAGCACAGTAACATGATTGTAGCGCCAAACCGAAAAACGGTTGCCCTGGAAAACTATCAATTGCTAGTTAGGACAGTTAGCGGGGAGGGTGACGATATGTGTAAAACATTTTTTTTGTTCATACCTCAAAGTTTGTAATCATAGTGCATGGGTGGGTGTAAGAATGTTAGCGCTAATTAATAAAATGTCTTAGCGTACTTTTCGACTCCGGTTTAAAAGTATCTATTATAATATAAACGCAATGAAAAAGGTAAAAATAGGAAGCGCACTGGGTACAATAAAATTCAAATTCAAATTTTGTATCTGAATTTTTGATTGAAAGCAAGTACAAAGGCTAGTCAGCTAGGTAGTAAAAAGCATGTGAGAGATTTAGAATGGTTGAGTGTGGTCACGTAACAACACATTTAATGGATGGCAGTGACTCCGGTTCTTCGGTCAAGTTTCGACCGTGATTCAATTAGTTAAAGGATTTTTCATATTGACACTAAAGTATTATGTTACTTGTATAGACTACTTGTAAATATAGATTTCTGCACTTCAGAATAAAATTGAACTAGTTTTTACTCTTACAATGACATATACTCATCCACAATAAATACAAGTAGTTACTTAGATTTGCGGCTTGCGTAGTTAAACGCTCATAGCCCAGAGGCGCAACAGTGCGGAGGGCGCGGTCGACGGTTGGATGGGTGACCACTAGTGGTAAAAATTCTTGAGCGTTTCCGTGCTTCGGAGGGCACGTAAAGCCGTCGGTCCCGGTTGTCATCATATGATAACAGTCGTTAAGCCACGTTGGAGGCCCTCGGGCAGTTTGAAAACTTCCAACACTCGGGTTGGCCACTAACCCCTCCATCAACTGGAGCAGCGAGCCAGCGATTATGACGTTGGTCTTCTGAACGAAGGGACCCGAGTTCAAATCCTGGTACGCACCTCTAATTTTCAAATATGCGCGTATTAAAATTTAAAAAGAGCATAGGACGCCCCCCGACCAGGTGGACTGACGACCTGAAGAAGACAGCGGGCATCCGCTAGATTCAGATCAGAAGGCTCAGGACCGGTCAGAGTGGCGCAAGTTAGGGGAGGCCTATGTCCAGCAGTGAACCTACAAGGGCTGATGGATGGATGGATGAACAATTTAATTATCACTTCCTTCAGTGAAGGAAAACATAGAAAAATTTAGCCTAGAAATAGTTTAATTTTAAGAAATAGTTAATTAATCATTTTATACCTGTAAACAACATTTGAATATACTCGTAGTTTCCATCTCATATGTACAAGGTATAATTATAGCAGAAGTAGTAATTGGACATGTCGCCAAGAACTATAATTCGATATTTTTATTTGATTCGTATTCAATATTCCCTTTCAGTAATTGAATCTGAAATCTGAATCCATTCTGATTGCAAACGGGACGCGATCGTCAAAAAATATGAATGGCGCAAATAAATCGACGACTCAACAATTTCATTGTAATGCTCACGGTAATGCTAGTAGTGAATTTCAAATTTGCGTTGACAGGGTACTGCGTTTGCAATTGGCACATAGTTAATAATTGTTTTTTTTTGGATACGGTACATCAATTCTCAAATAATTATTTAAATTGTTTTTCAAATAACGAACAGCGAATAAAACGAATCTTACAAAAAAGACACAAGCTTAAATAACTTTTGCACTTCCGTCATAGTGTTCTATTTCTATTCCGTCGCTGAACACGAAATAGAACACTATGACCTAACTCCTCAGTTCCCAAAGTGGTTCAGGTGGACCCACAGGGGTTCATGGGAGACTCGACGGGGGTCTACATTGGCGTGACAAAAAAAATCAATTAATTAATTAACCAATCAAATCTAAACTCATCCAGTTTAGATTATATAGAGATCATTGCAATAGCTTTAGAAAAAAACGTGAGATTTGCAACGCTTTCCATAGTTAGATCTATTTTTTGTCGAGTTTTAGGAATATGGTAGAAATGTAGCTGCAGGGGGTCCACCAGAACGAGCTAAATTTTGAAAGTGGTCTATGAGGAAAAATGTCTGGTAACTTCTGATTCTAACTAGTAGACCCAATAGACGTTTTCTGTAAAAATGCATTATGTTCTTTGAATATTTCTTATTTCAGTCATTATTCCAGTATCTCTAATGTTTGCCTGGCCTTAGTATTTCACATCAAATACTTCAGACCTGCAATTCAAATAAACGTTTTCTAAATGCTGAAATTCAGAAGTTCTCGGGCACCATGAAAGCTTCTGATACTTAAGTTGGCAACTAACCTTCCACCAATCCGCACTGGAGCAGCGTGGTCTAGTATGCTCTAGGCCTCCTCCAGGTGAGAGAGACCCACGTTCAGTAGTGGGCCAGTGGATTGAAGTTGAAGCCAATCGCATGCTAAGCCAGTGTGTTTCTTCACTAATATTACACGAAACGTTGCGTTTTTAATAATTTATCACGGTGTCGGTACCCGCGCTCGAAGTTTCAAATGTTCAACGTTGTACGATAGTGGGAAAAAGTTATACCTCTGAGCTCAGTATATCGCTCAACTCCGCACTAACCGACCATTAGAGGTTGTGGCGAAATAATTCAAAGTTTAGTAGGTTTGTTTCATGCAAGCGATATTTTGGTTAGCCGCAATTAATACGAAATTCTTCATTACGTTCGTACCTATAATGTTGTGGTTCTGTCAATCGATTTTTGATTTAATTAACAGCTTCAAAATTCATGCATGAACAACGCGAATCGTTCAAAAATATATCGTCATTCCATCGTCATTAAAACTAATGTAAAAATGTTTTTATTGTTATTTTTTAAAATTACGTATTTTTGATCATTCCGACTGAAGATGCGTTAGGTATACGTAACTGGTAACACACGTCGTGTATTGCTAAGTAACTGAAACTACGACGTTGTTTTGTCTCGCTGTATACAAATTGTGACGTAGTTAACTGTTAAACAGTTTACACCTTTAATTAGTTTTATTTCACGTCGCTTTCATCTATGTGGTAGCGTGGCTACGTACGTTGTTTTTTTTACACCGGGAAGGCGACAGGGCAATTTATATTACAAACTAGAGCTCTGCTCGCGCCTTTTCCTGCCTTTATATTAAAATATTAAGTACCCTATATCTTATTTCAGATTATGGCCTACCTGTGAGCTAAATTTCATAAAAATCAGTTCAGTAATTTTTGCGTGAAAGAGTAATAGACATCCATACTTCATCACAAACTTTCACATTTATATTACCTAGATTTATGAAGCAGGTACTAACTAACGGGTGGTACTGTATGAGAGCAATACGAAACTGAAACAATTTGAATGACGCCGTGTATGCGATGGGGAATTATTCTTACTATGCGATATTTTTCGAACATCGACATCGATGAGAGACAGAGTGTTCTATAATGACATACTCAACATGCTTCATAGCTTCAATTTTCGAAGCATATTTTGTATAATATTCTCCATAAGTTAAATAATAATCCAAAACTAGTATCCATATTTAAATTAAACATTATTATTACAGGTATTAATCGATAAATTACAAAAACTGTTATGAGTTTAACATAATTTTTATATAATAATATGTTTACATACATACAGACGAAAAAAGAGGGGGGTTATAAGTTTGACGTGTCTGTGTGTGTCTCTAGCATCGTAGCTCTTACCGATTATGATGCGTATTTTTTGTTTGAAAGATGACGTTATCAAGATGGTTTTGGAACGAAGTTCCTTATCGCGCGTTGTGAAAGGGGGCTAGACGGAAAAAATTCTTACGACACTTTTTGATTCTTACGAATGACGACACTTTTTTTGAAGTGATTCAGAGAGTTTTACAGAGATGGCGCTGTACAACTTGTGAAAGTTGTACAGCGCCATCTCTGTAAAACTTTCTGAATCACTTCAAAAAACAATACTTAAATCGAAAGGAACTTCGTTCCATCCAGGTGTCCCTTGACACCTCTCATGTTTTTAGCTATGTTTAGTGTAAATATAAAAGTCGGGGATTTTTAAATTTTTAAAATGTATAGTAATTATACATGTCGGAGATCATAAAATGGAACGTCAAGCCGGGCCAGGCTTAGGTGTATTCGGATTGTGAAGATGGCAACACTATGTGAATTGACTACTGTCATTTGGTCACGCGGTGACGTGGCGGGAGAGCCGAGGAAAGCTATTAACTTGCCAGCGACGAACGGACATTCGGGATACAGCCTTCGAGCTGAGCAGACGCCTAGACAAGAACGTTGTTACTTTTAAGACGGAACGCGACGTGTGAATTGTATTGTGATATCAGATTGACGAGTAACAGGATCAGACGATTATGCGAGGCATTGGGGTGGCTGTAAGGGGTGATGGGAGGCCACTGGGCCGTCGTGCCCTATTATTTATTGGCTGTTACTCGGATAATTGAAGACAATCAGTTCTAATGGCGTGTTTGATTATAACTAGTGTAAAACCTGTGTTAAAATGAGTTTCTGACTAAAGTGATATAAACGCCCACTGTTGTTATTATTTCCCGAACCACCACCACCCAACCAGGCATTATTTCCGTTATCGGATGTGGAATGGACCCACATGATGAGAAAATTTCGCCCACACATGTCGGAAAATAAATGAAGAATGACGGTGGTTCGGATGATATTGAAATGAATTGGTTGCAATGAGAAACGTAACGACGGTGAACGCGAGTAAATGAGAACCGTGGAATTTTACAAAGAAAATATGTGAACCTACCCCCAGATATTTGCCTCACGCAAGATGTCGATATTCAGTCGAGAAACAATTAATTATGATGGAAGTGAATAGTGGAACAGAGTATGTTACTACGAGTATTTTAACACAGAACACGAGGACGTGTTCATTTTGTCAAAGATGGCCGAGGGAGTAATAGCATCCAAGACACCAAACCACACCAAACAAAACAAAACAAAAAAAAATTTCATAAGACGTGTCTTTGAGGGAAAAGTACTACCTTTTCATTCGGATTGCAAGAATCCGCATTTCAGGTTTTTCAGATATGATGTTACAAATGGTGGACGGCAAGCATGTAAAATAAGGATTCCAAATTTCGAATACAAAGAATCGGAAAAATGTGATTAAGGTTTGAGGTTATAAGACAGCGATTTGGTATGGCATATTTTTTCATTATTCTTAACAAGATTGGATAATTCGATAGTGTTTTTGTGTAGTAGGTATACACTCGAAGTCAAGCAGTGTAAATGGTGCCGTCATCTTGAACTGTCAAAACACCTGACAGAATTTTCAGAGTTAAGATTTCAGATAAGATTTTGTAAATTTTATTTTGTGTAAGAATGTTGTGCTTCGAAATCCTGGAACATGCAAGGATTTCCTTAAAATAAGATTGATTAGAAAGAACTGGTTAGAATGGTGATTTGCGTAAACTACAAATCGTTTCGTCGTATTTGTGCTTGATTCAACGAAGTATTATAAAGTCATTGTACAGTATCTTTCAACGTAATTATGATTAACAGAGTTATTCAAAGCCAGTGCAAGTATATTGTTTTGTGACACCAGAAGCGCTTTGTAAATGATATCAAGAATTTTCAATTTTCAAACATCTTGATATTCTTTAATTATCGTCTGCCCTCAGTTCAGAAAAATAACAATTAGACATTTCGTGTTTTTGTCTTTTGTTTTTTGTGTGTGTTTCAGATAAACTAAGTGATGATGACAGTTGTATGGACCATGCAACCTGTGAATATCTAAACGGTGACGAGAAATTACATCAATGCGAGATAACGAAGTCTGATGTCAACTACCTGCATTTGATTTTGTTGATAGTGACGGGAGCGCATCGCGGCTCCTAGTACCGTGGCTTACGATGAGCATCATCGGTGATTGTATGGCGACATGATATAACAGGTGATCTGTTTTGATTCTATTGTGGCTCATTTTGATAACTGCTCGCTGACAGTAATTATTCCTTGTCGAGTTTGTGCTGATATTACGTGATGTCAACATATGACATTTGATGGTTACTTGAGTTTGTGTACTTGACGATTTTTGGTAATGAAGGCCACAGAGAGAGTTTGGTGAGCGAAGTGAGCGAAAAATAACCTTTTTGTTATTTAAAAGTGACATGCAAAGATAATAATTCCTTTACTGATTTGTTGAACTGTTTTTGAGAATCTTTAAGACAGACGGTATAACACACAAAGAATTTCTTGAAATCTTCACAGTAAGTGAACCGGTTGTCGATTGTTTTTGATGAGTAGTAAGTGGTATGCAAGTCGCTCAGATAGCGTGCAGCTCCAGTCATTCGTAGGCGTAGGCGTAAGAACGGGCACTAGATATCCCGCCGCAGTGCGGCCACGACTGTGAGTGGCGTGCGTTTGGCTTGGAGCTGTAAGCAGTCGCTGTTGGAACTTCCGGAGGGAGGAAGTGAGTTGTTGTTGTTGTGATGTCGAACTGGGTACCGGATGGAGGTCACCCAAAGTACTGCCAGGTGGGCAGTATTGGTTATGTGAAGTATTGGGAGGTAGCCCACTTGATTGATGATGATGTTGATGATGATGATGATGATGATGACGATGATGATGATGACGATGATGATGATGATGATCAGAGTATTGCATACAAACTGCTGACTTATCTTTGAGTGCTATGAAGCCTTTTAGTTGTAAAGTTAGATCGTGTTATCAGATTGTAGTTCTTGGTATTATCCCGTTCTGGCTGCTATGTGTTTTCATTATGAAGCCTTGGGGCTTGTGGTCAGGGAGGCCGAGTGGGAAACTTTTACTTTGCGAAGGTTATGTCGTTTCCAGGTGGTCCCCTGCTGCCTCACCGAGGACGGTGAGATTGTCACGATGGCCGTGTCGGAGATCATAAAATGGAACGTCAAGCCGGGCCAGGCTTAGGTGTATTCGGATTGTGAAGATGGCAACACTATGTGAATTGACTACTGTCATTTGGTCACGCGGTGACGTGGCGGGAGAGCCGAGGAAAGCTATTAACTTGCCAGCGACGAACGGACATTCGGGATACAGCCTTCGAGCTGAGCAGACGCCTAGACAAGAACGTTGTTACTTTTAAGACGGAACGCGACGTGTGAATTGTATTGTGATATCAGATTGACGAGTAACAGGATCAGACGATTATGCGAGGCATTGGGGTGGCTGTAAGGGGTGATGGGAGGCCACTGGGCCGTCGTGCCCTATTATTTATTGGCTGTTACTCGGATAATTGAAGACAATCAGTTCTAATGGCGTGTTTGATTATAACTAGTGTAAAACCTGTGTTAAAATGAGTTTCTGACTAAAGTGATGTAAACGCCCACTGTTGTTATTATTTCCCGAACCACCACCACCCAACCAGGCATTATTTCCGTTATACATATAAGATACGCGACAAAAAATATGTATGGCGCATGAATCGGTCCCCTAGATTTACAGTTCGCGGGATTCAATTTAAACTTGCTCAGAGCGTTTCCTCTACCGATACTTTGCCACTGTTATAATCATTTCTTGTTTCAAACCTTACGAGTAAGTACTCAGTGATTGCTAAGTAAACTACCATAGTTTTGGGTTATTCTACGTAACTATTAAGGTTAAAATAAAATACCAAAAAAATTTATTATTATTGACTTTTAAATTAACTTCATTACCATATTGACCATTATTATGACCAATTTAGGATAAATTATCGTCATATGAGAATCATGAGTTCTTTGTGGTTTTATTTTTGTCGTTTGCTGTTATCTAATGCTGGCCATGCACGATCAAGTGTACTCGTAAGTTTGCATTTTGACTTGATGCTTCATGAGTTGTATTGTGTGAGTTACATCAGTTATCAAGGAACTTTCTAACAGTTTCAACAACTATTTGCTGTTATCTACGCTATTTCATGTTTTGTTTATGTGTGAGTCACATTATCATGACACCTTCATAACTTAACTACTTTCAATAACTATGACTTGTTTATTCGCTTGCAACACTATCGTAGACTAAATTGGATACTGAAGGTTTCAAACAACGAGTTTGAATATTGCAATCGTACTCTCTCGTTCGTACTTTAGAGATTCAATTAAAACTTGTTCATAATGCAGCATAACTACATATTGTTAGAATCCTCATAACATCGGTTGCAATTAACTGAGTGTCCGACAAACTTTTATTATGTTGTTGGAGTCGAATTTTAGCTTACTTCGATCTGCGTAGCAATTTAATTGTATTCCAAATTATGATATCCAAAATGAATAGAGTCTGGGTATGCAAGTCTGGTTAGAAAAAGTCCAGTGGTTTAAATACTGGCATAAGTCACAGAATTCACAAAGTTGTCGGACTAAGGCTTCCCGCCCACGTCCGACTTTTTGTAGGACCGATAATCGGGCCGATCTTTCCTCCGATTCTTATGACCGATTTTGTGGCCGATTGTCGGTGAGTCGGTGAGAACGCATACATTTCCGAACGTTCCATTTTTCACCGATATCGGTCGGAATGCACCGATTTTATTTCTGACCGACTTTTTTGTAGGTCGTGTGCGTTGCACCATTGCTATCAGTACGTTCTATTTTTCTCCTACAAAAAATCGGTCACCGATTATCGGACGTGGGCGGGAAACCTAAATATGACGAATATAATGGTGTTACTCACAGGTGACAATAAATACTTTAAAAATTAAAGTAAAGGCGCGTTACATTATTTTTATAAAGTGTAAGTGGCAATATTTAGAAAATATTTTATATAAAACTAGCTGATCCTAGTGAACTTCGTTTCGCCCAAGAACGTAATAAATCAGTGTAATTTATTTTACTCTCTTAAAGGTTAAATTTTGGAAAACACTGAAATACGTAACTCATTATTATTGCCGTACACAATTCATACGAAATCTCATGCAAATATATCCAAGGAATAAAAAGTTTCATATAAAATTTTATCCCCTATTTCAGTTGAATATTGAGAAATCCTTCCTTAGTGGATGCCTACGTCATAAGAAAAATACGTGTGCGAAACTAAGTTTCTAGCCCTAAGGGTTTTGCCTGTGCTTTGATACATCAGTCAATCACATTATATATGGAGATAAATAAACATCCACATAAAGGCTGTAACAATAGTTTAGTGTAAATAAGAATGACTTATCGTTGTTGTAGTTTATTGGTACTAATTCAGTGCTGTTATAAAAAAATTGTGTGTGTCAGCTCCGACGCACGACTGGAGTTTACTCCTTACGAACGATTATAAAATATGTATATAGTAGTATAGTGTATAATGAACGCATATTTTATATTACTGAAAACATGCTTGATACATTTATTTATATTTTATTATATATGTCGCAGATAGGTGGTCCAGAAAATGGTAGACTGTGGGCGTTTTCATCATTTACTCAGAAACCCATTGAAACACATGTTTTACACTCGTTACTAATTTAATACACGGTTACTACCGACAAACATGGCTCTTAACACATTACTATGTCGCTCGAATAACATAACTAATCGCTAATGGAACGCGGTGAAGTCGGATTACATCGCGGCGCGGCATTCAGGGTAACCAACCATAATTCACACGTCGCATTGCACACTCATCATCCATCATAATAACGACGTTCTACTGTAGCGTCCGCTCAGCTCGGAGGCTGACTAAAGAGTGCTGGTTGGCGGTTGGCAAGTTAATAGCTGTCCTCTGTAACCCCCGCCACCGCGTGTACTCAAATGACAGTAGACAATATGCACGGTGCTGCCATCTTCAACTTCCGAATACACCCAAGCTAGTTCCGGCTTGACGTTCCATTTTATAATTTGAAATTACTGATTTCCGACATATATATTAATCACTAGCTGTTGCCCGCAGCTTTGCATACGGAAATTAATTTAACTTATTCAAACTTGTATCCTGTTTTACTGGGAAACCTTTTAATTTTCCGGGATGAAAAGTTGTCTAAAATATGACCCAGGGTATCAGTAACAACTTCACCAATTTTCATCGAAATCCGTTCAAGGGTTTTTATGTGATGCCCGGACAGACAAACAGACACTTTGTTTAATTTAACATTACGTTTTCATTTACACAAAACAATAATAAATTCTGTGTAAAGAATTATAAACATAACGCTAACGCACATATCGCATAACGCACATAACGCATAACGTAACGAAGAAAGTTTAATTTTACTCCTCATAAATTTTCATACCGCGGACTTAAATATGAAAATCGATTCTTAAGGAGTTAAGCTCCAAAAATAAATGATACTACCACGATACTACTATTGTTTTAGTAACGTATTAATAATAGCGTGTCTATTTACATAATAAGAGTCTTACACTACAGTATAAACTTACAAAAATTGAACATAGTGTAAAAATTCACTTTGGAAGCAATATAAATTGGTCCATTTGTATAGACTAAATAAGAAAATAAAGAGTTGTTTAAAATGTAACAACATGTTTACTAGCAAATGACGTAAACGTGCCGCAAACACTAAAAATACTATTTGTTGTTTTGCTCGTCGATGGCGTACGTTAAGGTGCGTTTATATATATGCAGAAAATTTAGGTAAAAAATCTTTAGAAAAAACCAAAGCGTCCAAACGTTTATATTTTGTCTATAGGTCAGTATAGGGGAGGTTAATCTTACCACTTGTATGTATAAATTATAATCATCAGAGAGACAAACAAAGCCAGACTAGAATAAGAATACAAAAATCCATATGGATCAACAATAAAGCCTACGCCAATTATTATTTTTAACATTTGCAAAAAGAAGATTAATTAACCTTCATACTATTTTAATCATTTGTTAGAGATTTAAGCGGATCGAATTGAGCTCTATCGACGTCTGCTAAGTGAGAGGTATTATTGACGATACTTAATTTCAGTGGATTAAATGGATGAACATTTGCGAAAAGTAAGCGTGATCAAATGATTAAGGTCTAATCGTGGCTTAGGACAGTTTTACTGTCGTTTTACTAAGTATAAAATGAGGTGAAGCAAGTATTTGGAAAACTATTTTTTAAACGCTTTTATTGACCCTGTTTGTGAGGGTCAAATTATAGTCAGTGCTGAAATGTTACATACTGTTCTGCATCTCAAAAATTTCGCATATTTTTTTCATGTTTTGTATAACATCTAGATATTTATCATCTTACTGTCTAGCAAATCTAGTTAAAAGGGCTGTTACACGGAACTACATACCTACATATACGTATTTACTGCCCCAGTGCCTATAAAGTTCAAGGTTCTGTTTCTTCGTCAGGTGTACGAAATCTTTAAAAGAAAAAGATATAAAATCTTTTCAGGCCTAAATTGCTAAAGATACGATTTACGTGCCACTCAAGAGCGTAGGTAAAGGCTACCTTAAAAGGCACGTTTGTATAAAAAACATTCGAAGCACCTTTGTGATGGTCAAGTCGTAAACTGGTTTTTCATTTGATCATGTCTCGACATGACCTTTATTATAAGGTGTTAAGTTTGAAAGTCCATTGAATCTCATCAGATTAAAAGTAAGCCACTTTATTAGGTTGTCTTGACTTGTGAAGTTTATGTAGTACGTTTCAGACGTTTATATAGGATAACTTGTACTCTTTGATGTTATCACAATAGTAGACGAGCTTCTTAGATCGCTTTTTATATATAATACTAGCTGTGTCCCGCGGTTTCTCCCGCGTTAATTTGTGGAAAAAACTAATAGTAAAATATATGATGTTATATAGCCAAAAATAAATGAATAAATGGACTATCAAGCACAAAAAGAATTTTTCTATTCGAACCAGAAGTTCCTGAGATTAGCGCGTTCAAGCAAACAAACAAACTCTTCAGCTTTATAATATTAGTATAGATTATATAGTATCCCATTATATTGCGTAATTTTATAAAATTTCGTGTATTAAAAATTAATTTCGTCAGTAAATTTAAAGATAATTACTTACGAGTATTTTAAATAATCATGACAGATATTTAGTTGCAAAGAAAATATTTTACCATATCAAAAAAAAATATTATAACATCATCCATCATCCATCCATCAGCCCTTGGAGGTCCACTGCTGGACATACTTAGGCCTCCCCTAACTAGCGCCACTCTGACCAGTCCTGAGCCTTCTGAAGCCTTATACATAATATTGTATAATAACAATATTAAAATGGTTAGTTTTGACTTTAGTTCGCTTATTTGTTCATCTTTTAAGATACTAATACATATGCAATTAAGTTCTCTAGCCAGTATAATTCATAAAACAAATTATACTAATTGCACAGCTTTTTCAATAATTAAACATTGAGAATTTCAAGTTGCCGTTGTAAACTCATTCTTAATGCTTGATGTATACAGTCCATTATTGTACAATATTTAATCCAGGAATATACAAACAGGACGTTAATTGTAACTTTTTAATTACTGTGACGTATTGTTTTTCAATAACAATGGATAATTAACGGCGCATAAGTAGAGTGGAGATAAATCCTTTCTATTGTTAATTGTTCACAAAACCTGTTGTTGTGAACTACTAGTGGTTTGCCCGCGGCTTTGTTCGCGTTTTTAGGTTAATAAGTACCATATGTATCTCATTCCAGACCATGGTCTACCTGTATGCTAAATTTCATCAAAATCCGTTTAGTAGTTTTTGCGTGAGAGAGTAACAAACATAGACTTCCACATTTATAATATCACTAGTTAACTGGGATAAAAATGGGTGCCTAGAACTGGTATCTTTATTCTGCGTCACCAAAAAATTTATATATTTTTAAATGCATTTTAAATCTTTATATTTCTTGCACACTGCAAAATTATGCTCGCACATCGAAATAAAGCAAATTGAAAATACGATAGTATTAATTTAATTAAATTAGCCTGGAATCCTGCATTGATAGTGCGTTATAACTAATTAAAATATTGCATATTATATAATTACTTTACTTTTCCATTAATTTCGCTAATTTTAATAATAAAGAAACGTTTATAACAAAAATATCAATTAAATTACATACATTACTTTGTGCTTACATACCACAGGCTACAAAGCAATTTCGTCCAGGCAACCCAGAGAACTACATCGAGTCTTAACAGAAGAAAACAAAATGAATGAAAAAAAATCATTTAAATTCGTATTGTATTATATCGACGAGTAATTCTATCACATAATTTTTACAGCAGCTAAAAGCGAAACATTTGATTTTCCCTCATAAAAGAGAGGTGTCATTTCAGTCATGCTAGTTTTATGAATATGACCCTGTGAATACGAACCATAAAACGCTTTATTGTTTATTTTCAAGTTGCAAAGTTTTATATTTACTATAAGGATAAAACCATAATTAATTTAATCTTGGCGAAATTTTAGTGAAATCAAAAAATTAGTCACTCCCATAGTAACTAATAAAATGTAAGGTAATACTCGTAATATCTTGGCATTTTAAGTAAATCTATGTAATTTGTTACAACACCTTTAAGAACTTTATAAAATCTATCATACATTTTAATTATCGTTTAAGGCATGTACAACTAATCTAAATAAATGGATTCTATTAAACTTAAATAAATATGATAACTTAAAGAAATATTTTAACTTAAAGAAATATTTTTTGGGTAGGATAAAACTAGAAACCTTGTTCATCTATTTCCGCGAAGCAGTCTAGTTTATGTATCTAGGATTGAAGTGTAAAAAGCCTGGGAAAATATTGCTACATTCTGTTGTCCTGGTATTACGAACTGAACTAAAAAATTATTCAGCGTTCCTTTGAAGACACAGAATAACTGTTTATGTTATTTTTAGGGTTCCGAACGTGTGTCTGAGCGACCGCCCTTCACAGACAATTTTCTCCGAAAAAACTGGGCCAAATGAGTTGAATTTTTTTATTCATGTGACCGGAAGATGAAAATATAAAGAAAAGAAATGAATTTTGAAAATACTTAAAAAATTTGAAAAAAGAATTTTTTTAACGAAAGCAAAATTTAAAAAATACTGCTTTGTAAACCATAATTGTGAAGCATGTCAAATGAAAGGGCTTATTGTAAGGTTCTCAAAATTTTTTGTTATAGTTCTATTATACAATGGAAAGTTTTAAAATTATTTAAGAAAGAACGAAAATTGAAAGGGAAAATTGACCATTCCCCCCATTACCTCTGTAACTACTGAGGCTAGAATTTTGAGAAAAATACAAAACATAGTTCTTTACTTATGTATTACAAGAAAACCTATAAGAAGTCTATGGTCTTAAAAAAGGGCAAAAAAAATTACGGTTAATACATAATTAAAGTACGTTACCCTTTCCAAGCGAGTGTAACTCGCACTTGTCAAGTTTATTAATGCTAAGAAACTATATCATGAAGACATATAAACAAAGTGAGAGATGAGGTAAACAGTTACATCTCATTTTTAATGCCAAGGAACTATATCGTGGGCTAACCTAATTTAAGCTAAATTGCTGTAGAAAACTATAAGTTAGTAAATGGAAACATCAAAGTGTATACAGACAGTACTGTAGTAGTACAGCTATCAGAAATCAGAATAGAAAAGTTTTAATAACTTGACGAAAATGTTTTACGTTGACATTTATTAGTCTTGACTTAACAAATCAATGTTTGGCAGGTACTGTGATTCCGTGATAAAGGTATTGTTCAGGACAATTAGAATTTGATTTGGTTTTCATTAAGTCTTGTTTCGCTCTGTTCTTATATTTCAAATTAAGATTTATTGATCCTACAAAATGTCGAATGTAAAGTGCGAGAAAACAATTGTTTTCGATTATATAAGAGGTATGACATAATATAGTTGGTGTTCTAAATTATTGTGATCTTCTAAATTAGGTTGAAGTGTTTTAAAAATAACTTTAAAACTCATTAGAAAAATATCTAAAGGATTATGATCATGATTTTAATTAATTAATAATTGGTTTCAACCTAACAATGACCCACTACTGGGCACGGGTCTCTCCTCTTGAGGAGGTCTAGAGAATACTCCATCACGCTGCTCCAGTGCGGATTGGTGGAGGGGTTAGTGGCCAACCCGAGTGTCGGAAGTTTTCAAACCGCCCGAGGGCCTCCAACATGGCTTAATGAAGCTTATATTATGATAACAACCGGGACCGACGGCTTTACGTGCCTTCCAAAGCACGGAAACGCTCAAGAATTTTTTGCCACTAGCGATCACCCATCCGACTACCGACCGCGCCCGCTGTTGCTTAATTAACGTTAATTTATTTACTGTCAGTTCTAAATACTAATTCTGTATTTTTGGAACGAAGTTCCTTATCGCGCGTTGTGAAAGGGGGCTAGACGGAATAAATTCTTACGACACTTTTTTTCTTACGACACTTTTTGATTCTTACGAAAAGTCGTGACGACACTTTTTGCTATTGAAGTTGTAAGAAGTACAGAGATGGCGCTGTAAATACTAAAATTGAGCCTACTGATTAAGTTTATACTACATTATATTTGTTAATAATAAAAAAAATATTATTATAACTTAAAAAAAATAAAAAATTACAATTCCTTCACTAATTAATCGAAAGGAACTTCGTTCCATCCGGGTGTCCCTTGACACCTCTCACTTTTCTTTTTTGTTAAAATTCAGATTATTATCTACTTAATTCATAATTAAAAAGACTATTTTTCTTGATAATACATGAAATTATAATGATGGTACTTGTTATAAATGAGAAACTGCTACGGAACCTTATCTTGCTACGTGAGGCACTCTTACCCGTTCCCTTTTAATTTTTCATTGTGACATAGAACAGAGCGAATACCATTAGAGAGATTACCCTATTACCAGCTAATGTGATTAAGGATGTAACAAGTTTAGTTTTATCTGGAGAGGGGATATTATCATAAGCTTAATATTACAAGTAAAAATATAGCTTTTATTGAAATGTCCATCGTAATAAAGCTGGTACTGATTGATGAGTGTACATAAAATATATTTAATGGAACACAACGATAATATTGTGTGATTGTTTGTTAATTTATTATTATTGTTTTTTTCGTCTGTGTGATTTTTCTCACTTATTTCAGAAATGGTCTAAATGATTCGGATGTGATTTTGGCTTATGTGTTGTTGTAAGCTTGAGGTAAGATTTAGTGTTTTTTTGGAATGGTATACCAAAGTGTAAATACAAGTGTGTAAAAAAGACATATCAATTCGAGTGTGTGGGTACCTACTAAGATATAGGTTTCAAAGACCAGACTTGTCAAAGACAAGCGAGGGATGTTGGCTTCAAAGTTGGTTATAAGTTTTAAAATATTAATAAAAATGATCTCTCAATGCATTCTCCTTTCAAGTTTTAGGCGACTACTGTGTACAAAAATAGAATATCTCGTGGCAAAATAATCGGTAAATTTTGCTTTTCAAGCTTTATTTAGTCACTTGAGTTCTAAAATAAAAGAACTCCATCATCATCAAAATATTTATCAACTGATGTGGATTATTTTTTATTTTCTAGATTGGTCTCATATTTTTCAAAATTCAAACTTCCAAAAGTCCATGAGTATAAGGAAACTCCTCAAATATTATAGGTAACATTGCGATTTTAAAATAAGTTTTCCGAAGATTTTTTTTTAATAAAACTATGATTATTATATTTAAATCGGTTACCAAAAGTACCTCGATAAATCTCACGCAGATTAAACCATCTATCTCAATGCAGATTGTTGCTACACCGTTCTTCATCTAAAATATCCAGTATATTTCAGCTCGTTGAAGTTTCATTTTCTCAGGACGATCGACCTCTGGAGCAACTGATTAAAAATTAATTAACTTAGCTGCTTCACCAAACAACGCTTTCAATGGCCTCGGCTCATTTTTGGTGTACCTAATGAACTTTGGGTAAAACAACTCGTCTTTTTTGTGTTTCACCTTTTTAGATTTTTACAAGAATGTAGTTTTATGACATCGATAGAGTTTTGTACATTGTAAGTTGGTATGTTATCGGAATTTTGAATGGATGAATTAAGATTACTAATTTGGCTTTTACTGTTATAAGGTTTGAATTGTATTCCACGAAGTAGATATCACACACATATCAGTAATTCCTCAATAATGTCTTTATCTCCTTGTTAACCTTTAGTCACCATCATGGTGCCTAGTATAGCGGACGTCGGCGACCACCGGGTGTCACCGAAAGCGTGTCACTTTGCTGATAATTAGTGAATTAGTTATAAGTGTATTGATTATGTATGTTAGCCTGTAAGGTATTTATACTATGGGCCTTGTTGTCCGAAATAAATAAATAAATAAAATAATATGGGCAGCATTAATTGTATGTGTGTATCTATTTTCTTTTCTTTTATGTAAATGTAAACCTAATACAGTGCTCAAATGAATTCCATACAAGGAAAGGTTTGATCTAAAAATATGTAAAAGTTATTGTTTGATCTGGCTCATAATAATTGATTAATCTCGTAAAATATGACGTAAACAAGGACAAGTTGTATACCTGCAGATAATTGTCCTCACATGGGCGTGACGTCACGGACGTATAATATAATACATAATATTAAAGCAAAGCAAAGCAACAACCCATAACTGTCCCACTGCTGGGCTTGGGCTCTCTTCTCATAAGGTGAGGAGTACAGGCCATAGAATTGTTAGACTTCACTTGGCCACGCTGGCCAAGTGTGGATTGGTAGACTTCACGCACCTTTGAAAACTTTATCATAATAATATGGAGAACTCTCCGGTGTGCAGGTTTCCTCACGATGTTTTCCTTCACCGAAGCAAATGGTAATTAACTTGTAATAGGCACATAATAATATTTGAAAATTAGAGGTGCGTGCCAGGATTTGAACTCGGATAATACATAATACTCGTATATTATGATCATAATCACATAAAAATGAATGTGTGCGAGCACTTAGTTCCTTATAACATTAAAATTATTATCTATGTCATCTATCCTTAAGCCAGTACAAGTACAAAAAAAAATTATGAAATTCATGACAAGCAGTTTTTAAGCGAAAGAGTATTTGAATATTTATGCTTGCAAATGTAGTAATTTTGCAAATTAAATTCTTGACAACGAGTAAAGGAATAAAAGAGTGGCTTGAAACATAATTTCATGAGAAAATTATTATCTTATTTTTGTAAAACATTTTTATTGAATTTACAAAGAGGTTTAAATTCTCTCATAGTAACGACTGCAGCATCATGTCTTATGCAAAACACATTTTAATTATTAGGTAAACGTTGTCCGACGAAAATGCTAAACAAATAGTCAGATGTAAATTGCCCTTTGTGAAAAAGTCATGAACATAAAGGCAACTTTCAAAATAAAAGCAAACCTGTATCAAACATTTATACAAGAATTGTCATAATATGAAATTAAAAGTGACATAAATTGAGGTAAGACTAACTAAGTAATCGTGACGTTTTCATTTACACAAATGTACAATAATAGATTCTGTGTTACGAATTACAAACATAACGCATAACGCACATACCTAACGCATAACGTAACGAAGAAAGTTTAATTTTACTCCTCATAAATTTTCATATCGCGGGCTTAAATATGAAAATCGATTCTTAAGGAGTTAAACTCCAAAAATAGCAATAAAACAAATAATATATAATAGTTTTCCTCTAAGGTTAGCAGGAAGTCATAAACATAATATTATGTTCATGAATATGCTGGCTATATAGCTAGTTATACCGAAAGAAATGAAATGGAATATCGTACTTAAATCAGGAGTCATAATCACAATGAGACGAAACAGATCAGACGAATCATAAACAGGCAACGATTGCTTCAAGAATCTAATCGTTTACCTTTAAATCACCTAAACCTCAAAAGCAGCAGAACAATTGCCTCAAGAATCCAACCTGTGTGATATAAGAAATTTCTTGTAAATTAAAAGCTCTCTTCCCAAGTGCCCCTAAAGTGTTTTCGTTGGGGAAAAATCAGGAACGCGCTTTAATACGGTTATCTCTCAGTAGAGTCTCATCAGAATAGGTTAGGCGGTGTTTATCATGCGACATAATGCTAGTAATTTAAAACGAAATTTATTACCTATATTCTGATAATAATGAAGTTGCTTTACTTCTTTTTCGGCCGGAAATGCATCAGTGATGTTTTTGAAGTTTGCTGATGTCATAGACATGGAGGTGACTCATCTACCCGTTATTCGGCAATTTAAAATAAAATGTTTTCATGCAAAAAATCTCTGAGCAGTCCTACTTTAATATTATAAATATGAAAGTTTGTATGAATGTTGGTTGCTCTTTCATGCAAAAATGACTGAACGGATTTTCATAAAATTTTGCAGACAGGTAGACTATGACATAGGGTATTTATTATCCTAGAAAACGGGGACAAAACGTAAGTTTTTAATAAAGCTACGTAGTGTTATAAGTTATAAACTAAAATAGTAAAGGCTATAATTTATAAAGATAAATATTTTTTGACAAAAAATAACCGACTTCAAAATTAGTGATAACTCAAAAACTGCTCGTTAAATCTCGCTCTTAAGCCGCGACTACATGACAAGCACCAGCTTTTGATTAAAAAAATAATCATTAAAATCGGTTCACCCAGTTGAAAGTTCTGAGGTAACAAACAAAAAAAAATACAGTCGAATTGAATACCTCCTCCTTTTTGAATTTGGTTAAAAATCAATCATAGCCTATCAGTAAAAATGGAGCATGGAGAGTGGTTTGCAGGTTAAAATATTTTTTTTCCATGCATGTTTTACATGAAAGAATGTTTATAGTATATGTGAGTATGGTCTTTCCTACAGACGACTAAGTGGCTGACTATTTATTTTAGCGTGTTATGATTCAGCGATTTTTTATTTTTCTTATTTAATTTATCAACTGTTAAAGTGTTCAGGCCAGTATCTAATCCTGATGTGTTTATGAAGTCAACTTAATATTATAACATAGTCAAATAAAAAAAAATATTGTTACCTTTGAGTAAATTCTTCAAACAAAGAGTTAATTATTTAATAGGTAAGTAAATTACACGAGACGCGATGAATTGTCAAAGATACATATTTATTTAAATTTTTATAATCATTACAAATACGAGTTAAAAACTGAGAATACTTTGCACCAGTCAGCCCAAGTCCTTATATATCAAACGTCTCCCAATCTCGGTATTTGACGTTCCCGGGCGTTACTCCAATAAAGTCTGATTAAAATTTAATCAACCGTATAACGTAGCTTACTCTGCGTTTTTGCTAACAAGCGATCCAATGCAGACTTCGTTAAAATAATAATGAACGAATATGCATGCTGGTACGGTTAACTTTATCGGCGACGTGTGAACGTTTAGTGCCTCATTGTTTGCATAATTTTTTGCTTCTAATATTATGTACTGATGCTTCTATATAGGTAACAGCAGTGTCAACCCAGAAACGTAGATTACATAAAAAAAGCAAAGCAACAACCCATAATTGTCCCACTGCTGGGCTCGGGGTCTCCTCTCACAATGTGAGGGGGTATAGGCCATAGTCTACCACGCTGGCCAAGTGCGGATTGGTAGAATTCACACACCTTTGAGAACTTTATGGAGAACTCTCCGGTGTGCAGGTTTCCTCACGATGTTTTCCTTCACCGAAGCAAGTGGTAATTAACTTCTAATACGCACATAATATTTGAAAATTAGAGGTGCGTGCCAGGATTTGAACTCGGGCCCCTTGGTTCGGGAAACCAATCTTCTAACCGCTAGGCTATCACTGCTAATCTTTACATAATACTATTATATTGTAATAACGCTGTTATACGATTATAGTTAAGTATAACCGAAATTAACCTAGATGAGTTGTAGTGCAAAGTATGAGGATATAATGTTAATCTGTTATATATAAAAGGCAAAAGTGATTGACTGATGTATCAACGCACAGGCCAAACCCTTACGGCTAGAAACTTGTTTCACACACGTATTCCTCTTATCACGTAGGCATCCACTAAGGAAGAATTTTTCAAAATTCAACCCCCAAGGAGGTGAAATAGGGGATAAATATAACGAGCATAATTTTCGCGTGCGAAGCTGCGGGCAACAGCTAGTATTTTACAAAATATAGTATTGAATAAATGAAATATATAATATTTTGTTTTGACAGTCTAAAATCTAAGCCCTAACTTCTTCGAATTGGCAAAAATGGTATTTTGGGGTTTCTTATTTATTTATTTATTTACACTTTATTATACCCTTATAACCTCTTTTTAATATATAATATCATTGCTTATAACTAAGTGGTACAAAAGGTGGACTTAATGCTATAAGCATCTTGTTTCTTGCTGCCTTTTCCTGAACAACTTTATTGTTTGAAATAACCATCTACGAATAGCTTTAATTTTGTTTCATAATTACATTAATTACAGTTCATTCCATAACCCCCGTGGAATAAAACAACATTAATACAAATATTAATTTGTATCAATAAAAAATCTAGCTATACTTTAGAAGAGCAATGACCTCTACGAGGGGAACCAAGTATCATACAGTATGGTAGAACTAACACGTGACTGTTTGAGAAAAAGTGTAAATAATGAGTCTGGGGAAAACATTTCAAATGAAATATTACGTTTGCATTCAGTTCAAAATACGAAGCTAGTGGAGAATGAACTTTCTTTTCAAGGCACATTTACCCTTATACAGGAAAACAGAATTTAAATGGCAGCGTTCAGAACATGAAACAAAATAAAACAACTTACCATCCTTGAGAGAATAAGAGAAGATTCTTCCAGCGTTTATTTCTCTTGTGTTAATTATGACATTATTAGCGTTGTGTTGTGAGCTAAATAACAACAATATTTTAATACACAATCATGAATAACGACATAGATACCAGGCACAGGAGCTTGTAAATTATATTAATACATGTTTATTGTTGTTATCAAAATAAACTGCTTGCAATAATAGCAGTTTCTTTATACGGCCAGTTCTTTCATTGATCGATGATACTCAAGCACATGCCTAGTTTTGTTTTGCAGCTGAATCATTGTAGCAGACATCATGGCTGACTTAAAAACTGATTCAAGATCATGCCGGATAATGAAGAGCTAGCCTATTTCAATTAAAACTTTTGCAGCCTAGCTTTTTTAATGAATAACGCCGTGAAAAGTTCTCAATAAGCAAATGCTATACGATAAGGTAGGTTACGTTGAGGTTGAGGTAAATGATATGAAACAGAAATAGGAATTCCAGCCAGGAGAGTTTAGACGAGCTGCGAGTGTCGTCTAGACGTGTAACTACAATAGTTGAATGAAGCGTTGAATGAATGGGTCTGTGCAATTAAATGGTTATTTGAACCATTTGGCAGCGATTTGTATTTTCTTAATTCTAATTTATAAAGGGTTGGTTATGTAAAAAACGAAATGAAAAGAATATTTGAATAAGCAGAGCAGCCCACTTTTACAACACTCTAAAAATTATAAAGTACCTATCTGCCTAACTTTACGTTTAAACTTTAATCTAAGTAGATATGACTGTATGAATAGAGATTGCCAGAGGTTTCTTCTTGGATTCATGGATGGATGGATCCTTATATCTACACCTTTTTCTTCTTCTTTTCATAATAGTGTCTGCCAGTATTTTCTAAAGGCAACCTTTTTTTATAAATTTACTGTATCAAAGTAAATTCCTCAAGAATATACATATATAATGTATTTTATACTTAATATTATTATTCGGTGCTTATACGACCACTGGCATCGGCCGAAAAAACCTAATGACGCGTGAACCCTCATAGGAATACGAAAGGGATTATGATATACGAAGGAAATGGACATCACGTAAACTAGTTGCGTTGTCAAAAATATTTTTAATATTATATTTTATTCATACAATTGTTAGGGTACCGTACAAAATAAACATAAAACGGAACCCTTATAGGATCAATCGTCTGTCTGAGCGACCGCCCTTCGCGAATGATTTGAAATTTGATACTCATGTGCTTTTTTGTGACCCAAAGACGAAGGTATAAAGTAAACAATAAAATTTTGCAACGAAAATAATTAACAAAATCAAAATTAAAAAATACTGCTTTATAAGTCGTATCGTGTGGTATGTCAAATAAAAAAGCTTATTGTAAGAATCTCAAACTATAATTTTTTTATAGTTCTACGATTGAGAGTTTTAAAATTATTCAAGAAAAAACGAAAATTGAAGACGAAAATTGACCACTCCACCTTCCCTTATCTCCGTAACTACTGAATTTTGAGAAAAATACAAAAAAATAGTTCTTTACTTATATATTACAGTAAAACCTATAAGGTGTTAAAAAGGGCAAAAAAATTGTACAAATAAATACGGAACCCTCTCCGCGCGAGTATAACTCGCACATGTCCGGTATTTTATGTCAACCTCTTTAATCAAATAATACTCTTTTATAGACTGGAGAACTCGTTTACTCGTTCATATAGTTCACTTTTACATTATTATATTATAAAGAACCTATTGAAAATCCTAGTGCAAAACATATTCTCATAATACTCGTAATATATGAAATGGGAATAGAGTGCCGTAGATTCGATTCAGCGGGCAATTACAGCGTATCCTGTTGCTTTCGTACGTTTCTAGCACTTTCAGTCCTATAGTTTTTCAGTCCTATTGCATCAAGGTGTCATTCCTGAAACGAAATTACTAGCACTTCAGATAATAATGGAGTTAAGTTCACAGTGTATGTGGTTACAAAGGACGTCGTAAATTCGAGTTCGGTAACTCATGAGTGAAGATATCGTCGTCTGTCATAAAATATGTGAAACAGCCGAGATAAATTTCATTGAATTAAGAATAAACGCCAAAAGCCCAAGATAAACTTAGTTCGAGTTGTATTTTTTAGTACCTAGTGCCATAGTTAGTAGTTTTATAATACTACCAGATAAGTGTGAGTGCCAATGATAGGCTAGAAACTTTCTATTAATAAATGATAAGAATGTATTGTTATACTTATAATTAAGCCAGTGAGTATTTTACGTATATAACTTCGTTGTTTTCCCACTGCCCAAAGGTTGACTGGCAGAGTATGCTTTTAGCATTAAGTTCGCTTTTTGTTCTTATACATTTGTATGGTACAATAAAGACTAAATAAATAAATAACTTAATAGTAAAACACTAAAAAAGTAAAAGTAACTAACACAATCTAAACGGGTAACCGACTAACAAAGTTACGGACAATGCAGTTAGAAACTAACCAGGTGTACATACAGAAAGCGAGTGGATCGCGCGATTCACGAACACTACATGCATTTCAACAAGTTACCGTAGATAAGATAACACCAAGCTCTTTTATTGTTAACTTTTAACCAATAGTGACTTTGTGCTTTTGAATTGTGAAAAAACCTTGAGTTTACTAACTGTACGTAGTTATCGCTGCACCAATCCGCACTGGAGCAGCGTGGTGGAGTATGCTCTAGGCCTCCTCGAGAACAAAGACCCGTGCTCAATAGTGGGCCGCCAAAACCCGGATTTGTCCAAGTTTATGGTTCGTTCAGGTAAAACCCGGACACTTGGGCGGTGTGTTTACAAATGGTGAACGCACATTTATCGGCATCGTCCGCGCTGTACGCATCGCATTTGTATGAAATACTCGTAGTATATTAGTTCATTGTATGAAATACTATGAGAGCCCGATGCGGATGACATATGCGTCGGCATATGTAATCATTTGAAGTCATCATTTGAACTTCATTTGAAGTCGGTATTTTTTTATTAAAATTTTTTGAACTCGGTTAATGCCCTAAGGCCCTACGAGCTAGCATTTGTGAAGACTATTTAACTAACCGTTATAACATGACTAATAAAGGAAACTATTGACCCGTTTTCTGCTACTTCTGTTCATGATGCGAAGTTAATTCCATTGCCAATGTATAATTGTATTAATTATTCCAATATTGTATTACTCTTACCGAGTCTTGCCTTCAAACACTTTAATTATTACTGTTCAGCCTTTGACAACATAATTATTGCGGGAAGATTTAATTACCTCCAAATAATAGGCATAAGTAACCTTTGTACTGGATTAGTAATGGTTCGAGAATATTGTGTGGTTTAATATTGGTTCCTTAGTTAATAGAATTATTATACTAACGGTGTCAATAAGAAGCATGTATTAAGTCTGCAAACACACGCAAAGAGATGATAACAAGTTTTTATTCATTTTATTCGATTCTTGAAATAAAATTCTACTCTGCTCTGCTACACCTACTTCACTTCACTCTACCTGCAAGAAATAACAATAATTGTATAAATACGTCTCACATAAATATCGAAACCTAGCGTTACATTAGATACTACATTATCATCAAATTGTTTCCCGTCGGGTGACACCAACATTTTCGGAAATCGCTCTGAAATTTCAAATCAAAATTGAGTCGATGAATATGTGTTGGACATACGACTGGAACCGGAGCTAATTAGGCCGTGCTGATATTTGACACGTATTGGATGCTATAAGGTCCTATACACACCTTTTAAAGCAGTCTTTCATCTTTGGTATATTTCAATCACTTTTATAACTTCATATTTTTCTGTGGTGCTGGTAGCTGGTATTATGCGTAAGGAAATGATAAGGTTGTCATGATAAATAATCATACCTATCGAAACCCCTAAAAATAAAGTTTAAAAAACAATCACTTAATAGCCTTTTTTATTGACTTCAACAAACGACAAAAATAGGAAAACGGTAGGAATAATCATGATAGCTTTTTTTGATGGCAGGTGGTTTTAATTTTTTTTAATTATATCTACTAGTTTTTTTGTGGTTTGTTGTTTTTAATGTCTGTCACCTCTGAACTCCGTCTTTTCTCAATCAATTTATATATATATCTATTTGAAGAATATACTTTCAGATTAGTCCCATATTTATCAAAATTCAGTTCTGATGATGAGATCCACGAGGAATCGAGGGAATTCATCAAATAACATGGGTATCTTAAAACCATTTTCATGTTGCTTTTTCGAAGACTGGTTCATTGAAGTTAGTTATTTGTTTTTTAGTAAATGTTTTATCTATTCAACATTGTCGAAGAATAATTTCATCACAAAATTGACTTCAAAAGAAATTTAAAATTTTTGGAACATTGTAACCTAAGCTTTACAAACCGATTTGGACAGGCCATGCCTCATCGGTCAGAATGTAATATTATCCAAATAGAATGTTAGCGTGAGTGAAATGTAGGACATTTTACTCACGCTGTGTTTGGTGTTGCTTTGTATTGTGATTTGAGCAAATATGATTATTCATTAACCTAATATTTATTATTATCTCTATAGAGGCCGGATATGTGATAGAAATTCTATACCAAAACAGGTTACTTAAAAAAAGTAGATAAGTTGTCACTTGTCACACATTCATTACTTAATTTTTACCTCGGACTCTTTATTTATCTTCATGGCTACTTCAACAGCACAGCAAGTATAACAGATGTTTTTCATACTCCAAGCTATCTCACCGACAATCGCTCCATCAAAATCAGTTAAGACAATCGTAATGCCTTTAATACAAAAACTTACGATAATTTGGGAGAGATATCTTGTCCTATCAATCGGACAAATTGGGGCATTTGTCGGCAGGAAACTCACGAGCAATTACTCCTTGATTGCTATCTGTCTCTCCCCAGGATACAATCTCCCTTTTGTTGTTGAGATGGGAGAGATTAATGTGTTATCGATACATTAAACGCGAGAACTTATGTTGAATTACGACAACGGTTAGTTGTGTTTATTTCCACACATGGTATTCTTGTGTTTTGTTAATCGTTCGGAACAAAAAGGTTCAACTTGTAGTTTATTTGAGACAGGATCTTTTATCGATTTAAAGTAACGTCTAGTAACGTTATCAATATTTGCTTTCTGCTGCTCAGAATTATCTATCCAACTATTTTTCTATGAAAAACTAAAAATCGGATTATCTGTAAATGGGAATCTGACGCATTCGGAAAAATAAGAATAAGTCAAAGGAGAATGCCCATAGCCAGTACTCTTAAAAAAATAATTGTGTCACAATGATTTTTGGACAAAAAATTTAATTAAAATATTTAAAGTATTTTACCCTATTTCCTAAAAATCCTTATTGGGAATAATTTTCTGAAATTAATAAGTAACTTTACTTCCGTTTTACAAAAGAAAACCATTGGGCCATTTATGTTTGGATAAGGGCCAATCAGGAATCTTTTAAGATCCTTCGGGCCAATAGGTTGCATTGATTCGATTATAATTATGATACAACAGATATAGTATCCATGACAACAAACTAGATGACGAAAGGCGACTGTCAAATGATTTAGAAAATTATTATAATCAGCCAGGAGTATGTTCTGTGATTATAATACATTACAAACTACATGGTGTTTGGGGACTGTCAAATGAATTTGAAACTTAAAAGATCGACATTACATACGCAATTATTGACTTTAATACGCCTGCATGGAGTCCATATTATTGTGAGTTTACTATAACCTAAATACAAATTCATTTTGTATAAAATCTCTTATTTCCTACTATTAACATTGACTAAAGTTAGTTTGTGTAATTTATTAAGATAACATAGTCAAATAAAGGTATTTTTATCAAGACACAAAAATGTTAAAGTCAGTACATTTCTCCATACTAAATGGGCATTCTCCTTTATAATTTACACAGAAGAATATGTACAGCAAATAATTTGGAAAATTTAAGATGTGTACACCAACACGCTCAAAACTAAACAAGTTTTCACTTTAAGAATAGGGGTGTTGACTAATTTTATAATTCGATTTTATTTTATTGATAGAATCTTAATACTCACGAAAAAATTTTATAAAAATAATAATCTTTAATTAAAAAACAAAAATTGATAAAAAAATCATTATCTTTCCCACCAAAAACGTCAAGTGACGTCACTAACCGATATTCAATACTAGTGGTATACTGAAATTTGTTGAACTTGCATAAAATACGAACATTGACGTCATAAGCTAACGGCGTTTGAGGTCACGTGACAGTGAGTACTGTAACATTTTAAATTATTATAATTATATCTAATTTATTGTGATTGATTTCAAAAAAATAATAATATTTTAGGTGTTTAAATGTTATCATGAATACTTTAAGCATAAATTTACATTAATTTACAATAAGTGTCAACATACCTATTGCATTAACGCCGCTCCAAACCAGCACATCATACGTAAATCGCATACTCGTATTACCACAAAACTTCTAACAAACCTGCCACGAGCACTCACGTCAAATTTTGTGACAATGAGCAGTCATTGTGAAGAAAAACTTTGCGGGTAGTTCGCAACTTGCCGCGCTTGCGTCAAAGGGGAACTACCTCAATTTGCATTCAACATTGACGTCGACCAAATGGAACCTTGGTCCTCTTGGCAAAGTTTCTTGTATAATGTAATCATGGCATAGCCCTGATTTCTGCTACGGCCAAGTTAAGGTTACTCGACAGCAAATCACACTTTAGCTACCCTAATTACTGATTCAGTGTATACCAGTAGTTGGAAGTAAGTTTAGAGTTCCAAGATCGGATCCGGTGTGAAGATGTTATTTATTAATATACCTATTTTAAAGCTTGAGAGCACAACAAAACGATTTGGTATGACTCAAAGGCCAATATTTACATAGCCTCTTAATTGTAATATTTCTAAGTTTTTTTGCAAACTCCATCAATGTTTTATGATAACTCTTTTTAAAAAATCCAATTTATGTTAATGTTATTGGCTGTTATCCGTTTCATACAATTATCAAGAAACTACTCATTCCTAATTCAACGCTAACTCGGTAAAATGAGTTAGCGTTTGCTTTAAACAAACTTGTCAAAGGTTTAATCAAACTCAACGCCTTAATATGCTGTATCACGGTGAGTTTATAAACTACGTTAATAAGATTAACTTCCTGCTTTCAAACGGTTTGAATAAAATGTCAATTCTAAACCAAACTCCTATTTAAAGGATTGCTCGTACTCGTAGAATAAACTTTTAATGCATAATACATAATAACACGCAAATTTTCCGCATTATATTCCGATCCTATATGTGCGTCTGAAAAGCAAAATTGTAGATCTCATCTAGTCCATCGTCAATTTACGCAAAAGTGTTCTAGCTAGAGTGAGAAGTTAAAATACAACTCCGCAATAAAATTGCACGTCTTTGCAGACTACTATAATAAATGAATACGATAGGTCATTGGATATCAATAATATATCGCTTCTAAGAAAACCGTAGTTCTAGGCCAGCACAATAGATTCGCATACAATTTATTAGACCGTAATTAAACTAATCAGTAAGTGCATGCAGCATGCAGTGTTGGTCTTAAAAGTTAAACACCTGTTAATTAAGATAAGTTATAAGCTTGGTAACTATTGTATAAATAAATAATAAGTACTTTATGATTCACTATACACATGATAACGAATGAAGGGAATTACGTAGTGCACTCTACGCAACTACAACAGACTGCTGACATCACATCGTCGGCACGGACAGAATACCGCATATTTGTAATTGTATCAAAATTGTAGCTCCGCTATTTCGATATACATATTCATTGACTGATACCGATAGATAGCTATGTTTTCTTGATAGGTAAAATATTATTTAAATCCTTTATATGTAAATGTAATTTCAAGAAGTATTTTACTATCCTTATGTATAAGATATTTCGGCAAGAAATTAACATAAGATAGTATTTCAGTATAAATCCAAAAATCGGCAAAAAATATATGTCAAAAGGTTAAATTTTTGCGAAAATGCCCTAAAGGAGGTCAAAAACTCGAGACTGGCGGAGCTCATAAAAATTAATAAACAACTTTATTGTTTAGTGAACTTTGACAAAGAGAGCCTAATGAAATTACTGGATAAACTCGAGGGTTCTGAAAACAAAAACTGGTCAAGTCAGAGCACTGGTAGAGTTAAGGTACATACATTATATTGGGTAGCATGGAGGATCTCTATCCTCCATGTTGAGTATGTATATTCCTCCTTGCATCGATATCCTCAGTGCCGAGGGTCGTGACCCCTCCACGGATCACTTTATTCCGTATTATTTTGCGCCAACGGTTCTGGTTCTCTGCAGCGTGGATGGCCTCGTGCGTCTTGCTGTCGAGAATGGTGCGGATTTGGTCCAGACCAGGGCATTGGACTGCGTTCTTGCGATCTGGTCCTCTGGACTTTGCCGGTAATGACTAATATCTCAAAATTATCAGCATTCTTCCAGGCAATATGACCGAAATACTCCAGTACTCGTTGAAGGCAGACAGTTGAAAGCCTCTTAGTGATCTTGAGTTCTTTTAGTATGGACACTTTAGTTCTTCTAGCTCTACAGGAGATGTGCAGCATTCTTCTCCAGCACCACATCTCGAAGGCGTCGATACGTTTGTGGTCATTAACTCTAAGCGTCCATGTTTCTGCCCGTAAAAAACTATGAACAATCGGACAAATTTGATTTTGGTATGATTTTTGATATTTTTATCCTTCCATATTCCTTTCAGTTGGCCCATGGTTTTGGCCATTCCAATTCTGCGTTGGATTTCAGAATCACACGAGCCGGTGTTAGAAAAGCAGGACCCCAGGTATAAATTGGTTCACTTTTTCAAGGTCTAATGTCCCAGTGAGCTCCAGTTTATTTTTTCGGTCAACCAAAATGTCAACCAAAATGATGGTGATCATTTTTTTTACTTATCTTCAAGCCCTATTTGTCATTTATGTGATCTATCTGATGCAAAAAACGTACCATTTCAGCCTCTGAGGCGGCTAAATGAGTAGTGTAATCCGCGTACCGCAAGTTAGTGATCTTCATTCCATTCATGCTTACTCCTCCTTCTCAGCCTTCCATAGTTTTCCTAATAATGTATAAAATGGGAGACAGAATACAGCGTTGTCTCAAGCATTTTCCAAATTCACTATTTTGAAGTGATATGGTCGATCTTGGCAACCCTGTGCCTTTAGCGGTACAGAGTTTCAAGGATGGTATCCAGATGAAGGTACACTGTACAGGTATGCCTATTTCATACAGAACATTCTAAAGCTTCTCCCAGTTTACAGAATCAAACGCCTTACTGTAGTTGACGAAATATATGATGAAAGGAACAGCGAAATCGCAAGCTTTCTCCACCAGTTGCCTGATATTTTAATATGTGCTCGCGAGTGGCTCTTCTTATGACCCAATATAAGCCCTCTTGGAGGGATTATATTAGTAATATTTATTTTAATACTTCATTTATACCATTATTACTAGGTATTATTAACTTTCCATAGGGTAAGCCTGGATAGCTACCACCCTCTTGCTCTAGTCAGTCGCCAAACGAGTCGTCGTGTTCCGGCTGGAGGCTTGAGAGTAAGTTCTTTCTACCTTTTTATTCTCCCTTTATTGGCCAGTGGGTGACGATGGTCACTTACCATCAGGTGGAGTCAGCTCGGTTGCTGGTTATTCCCATAAAAACATAACTGTGATTCAGATACAGCTTAAAGATCATGTTATGATATTATGAAAACGTTTTATGATTATTGCCTGTCCTGACTAGATCCTGACACTGTCGAAAGCCCACTATCAAATCAACCACTACTTTCGCAATAAACAGTGCTATTATATTTACCCACGTACAGAACACATTACTTTATGTACGTGTTCTGGGACATACTGGGCTGAATACGCTGAAATGAGTGCAGTAAAGTAGCACTAGTTTAACATTAAAGAACAGTCTATTTTGATTTGGGTCGCGTGGATTCCGTTATTATTAATATTGAAATGAAAATATGTTTTTTATTAAGTAACATCAATATCATATACATGACGTATCTACGTAAGAAATCTCTACGAAGCGATAAGGCTGCCTGATGTTTGGACTTCTAATTTGTTTGTTTAATTTTTATGTTAAATTTTATGGTGTATAAACAATAAACAATTTATCTATCTATCTATTTTTACTCACCATTCAATCTTATCTTTCCTTTCAATATTTATAACAACGTAACGCCGCCGCCCTAAAATTTGTATTCTATTACCGCCAGTTTTTTTATCATTATTATAAGGCATGCATTTAAAGATTTCATGAAAGTTGTAGCTTAAATACCTTTTGTTAGCGCCGACCGTTTCTCTCTTCCGTTTGTTACCAAACGAGTCCTGCGTTTAAGTTGAGTTTTGATCCATTTGTACTGTTGTGCTTTGTGATAACTGATAACAAAGTCTTGTTGTTTTTATAAGTGTGCATCATTGGCGCATACAGCGTTATAACTGTGCACCACTCGTTACAAACATCAAAAACGGTAATAGATACAACATCATCCCATCGGTCGGTAATAGAAGCAGCCGCTTTTTTTACACAATTATGTTAATGCTTGACCACAATCCCACCTGATGGTAAGTGGAGATGTAGTCCGCTATTTCAGATTAATTTACTATTTATTAAATATTGTGTGACTTAATACTGAATTTATGTACTGAATATCATAGAATATTAGACATTAATATTATAATAACATTATTATTATAACATTACTATTAAAGATTACTATATTAGAGATGACTTTTGTAGCGGAGAAAAGAACGATTATGAACTATTTATAACTTAAGTGAGTCTCTGCGAGTAAGTTTATGGTGAAAAAACTGTAATATCTTTGTTTTACAACGATATAATATTCATAGGTAAAAAAGTAAGTTAAAATAATCAAAATAATGGTAGGTAAATTATTTAGTTTAAAAGGATGTGCAAAAGAGTTTATTTCAGTTTCTTTCTCCTCGGCAATGATATTTGTACGGCTTGTATTTAAATTATTTTATCCTTGATTATAAAAACTACCGTCGCAAATGACAAATCAATTTGGACCAATATTCTCCTGTTACCCCACAATAAATAACCGTGCCTATAGATTCTGCAGTTGAATTATTTATTATCCCAAATTTTTCACCAAACGACAGACTTTCGCCCTACGAACTCGTAACTTCTTACAAAGTGACGTTATTGTTACGAGTTTGTATAGAAAAACGTTAATAAATCTGAGCAAGAAGGTTAAAACGTCACTTACAGTTGTTTGAGAAGTCAAATAAGATTTGAATCAGAATTGCATTGCTGACGACGGCAAAGAGAATTTCTGAGATTTTGGTAGGTACTTACGAGTATAATATGATAAATTCAGTACGGCGGGTTTATCGATTCACTAGAAAATTCACGCATGACATATTTGACTGTCGAGTCCAAGAGATACTACCCATTATCTAATTTAAATCCAACTCCTTAATGTCATATTTTTAGATTTTTTTAAAACAGGTCTGAAACTAAGTCTATTACCATTTTTTTTCAACTTTTACTACCGTATAAAACGTAAAATAATTGTAACAATACTACTAAGTAAATAAATTTTTAACGGCCCCAACACCTATAAACGGCGATTGAGAACCTCGTAACTAATTCTCACAGTAAAAACCTCATAACCACATAAACATGAAATGTGTTAATGACGTTCGCGAGAAATAGTTGGATTATAATATGACGCAAAATAGTAGTAAAATAGTGATGTCATTGTCGGATTTTTACACTGTCTTTTAAAATATTATAAATATCGTTGCTAAGAATACTCTATTCCTAAAATTATTAGAACAGATTATTGTTAACGATCCTAGCACCCATTCATACCTTAAGAGCAATTTTTATTATCGTTGTTATTCCCATGATATAGTACTTTGCTCCTCTGTAAATCTTAAAATGAAGATACCATTTATCAACACCTGTTTCTACTATTATTGTCTACTGCTTTACTTCTCAGGCGACACTTCTCTGAACCTCATTGTCCCTGGAGATTAGGGAAGCCCCCACTAAGGAGACATTTAAGAGATTGATCAAATATCATTATTTTAAATCCTCTGCCGTGGATTAGATATACGGAGACCTTTAAAAGACTGATCAAAGATCATTATTTTAAATCTTCTGCCGTGAATTAGACCACGGATACGTATAAAAACGAAATTAAAAATCTATTTATTTAGATATTACTATTATTGTAGTATATTAAATTAAAGTTATATAAGTATTTTAATGAAATAATTAATTTATTGTTATGTATACGTTTTATTTTTATTATTATGTATTATTACATCCATAATTTCTACTCTACCACACCTACCTACCACAAGTTCTTACCTACACCGTGGGTTGACCGGGAAAGATGCCCCCAAATGCCTCATGGCATTAAGTTTGCCTATTATAGGCCTAGTTTGTAGGTTTTACAACGAACTTATATAAATAAATATAGATTTTCTTAAATAATTAGCAAACAATAATAAAGAAAACTATTAACTCGTCGATATCTACACATGAAAAATACTGGAGGAAATAAATTATTATTAGGAGCATTTTTTAATGCAGTAAACACAAACAATGATTAGACATTTTAGTTTGTAAATAATTTTGGCTATTTAATTGTAAACATAATTATTTGTGGTATGAGCCGTGTAGGCTCTTCTAAGCAAAGTATAATATCTTTACCGTGGTATAGGCAATGAACTAATGTACTTATATAATAGTATATTCGTTCACTGGGTTAAAAATTAACATTTTCTTGTTTTGAACTTAGTGGATCACAAATGAAAAATAATTATATTGTGATATGTACAACATACATATGATACATTTTTGTTTCACTAAGAAATAAAAATAGAATTAATTTATTAATGCTTTATTTTTACGGTTTTGAACTCAAATATCTCAGTAAGTAATAAATCACTTACAACATTTCATCACTGAATACTTTTTGATTGTACTCGTAATCTCTACTCCGTCAATTGATATGTTTTATTGCTGGCCGCCGAAACAAGTTTTTTTTTAACACAATACACAAGCGCAATTTGTGTTGCATGTGCCAGGTTATGCTAATCAACATTATTTTATACATTTCAGCAACGCAGACGAATTCATTAAAACTTACAAAAGTAATTTATTTTGATTTTTTCTCAGTTAAGAAACATGATTGACGCTTGAGTACTGTTCACAAATATGGAACCCACAATATAATCTATATATAAATAGACTTGAATCGATACAGCGTAAGTTTATGAGACACCTTCAATTTAAAAGTAATAAATTTGACGAGAGTTATCATGAGCGGTGCATAAGACACCATATATTACCTCTCCATGAGAGAAGAAGAATCGCAGATGTTACGTTCCTTTCAAAGATTGCCCAGGGCCAGGTTGGCTGTCCAGACCTCCTAGGTAAAATAAATATAAATGTACCATCTACGTCAACTAGACGACCCCTAAAATATTTGCAGGCATCTGACCACTCAACGAATTACAGAAATAATTCTTTCCTGATAAGATCTGCACGTATAGTAAATGGACTGAATGACTTCCCCGAATTCGATTTGTTCAATACGTCACTTGTAAGAATAAGGAACAAACTGTCTTCTATCTGGTTTAGTGAGAAATTGTCAATATCCTCATAGGTTAACATACATTTACTTATTGACCTTCTTGCCTTAAATTTTAAATTACTCTTTATTTGTACCTTCAAATTCTCCAAAATCTTAAAATTTGTTATATGGCCAGCTTTTTTTAAAATTACTTTTAGGAAGTTTTTTTTTGCTAAAGAACCTAGAATAATATTAATATGTATTTATAATTTGTAATTAACAAGCATTCGAGTTACAGTTTCAATATGCGAAAGCAAGTAAATGGTGTTTAGATTTATAAGTATGTGTTTGTAAGTAGTTAAGTATCACTGTATGCTTTCCCAATACAATAAAAATAAAATAAATAAAATAAAATGATTATAGCGGGGGATTTCTTTGAAATAGTTTCGGAACTAGTTTTTCAGATCTCTTTACTGTCGGATATCGCGGCTTACCACATCACTAGCTCTAACTGCTAATAAGCCAGTTCGTTGATCACTAATTGCAGTTGGTTAAACTATAAAATAAATTCCTGAATGTATGTGTGTGGAGCTAAATTACGATCTAATTTAGAGCTCACGATGTTAAGTAGGTATGTGATATATTTCTTTCCTGGATATTTCTTTATTGGATATTTCTTTCTTTCATGGATTCAATTATCGAAACTGAAGTTACCTTCAGGACCAATACTTACTTTCAGTGTATCATTTCAAAATAAAAATAATGCCAAAACGGATAATAAAATAAGGAGTTCTAAAATAAAAAACATCAAATATACAACAGAATTAGGAACCTCTATTTTTGAAGTCGGTTAAAACAGCTTACTCTATGAGCAAAACATGTTTAAGCATAATTTATTAAATAAATAGTTTGTAGGTATTAAGTAGTTCAGTAGATAACTAAATTTTAAGTGAATAATTTTTAGTGCTCTTCCAAACGTAATAATTCAGTAAAGCTCTTTAGTTCATTATTATAGAGAATATTCACTAAATTTTTCTGTCAAGGTTACTCACAATTTCACTTAATAAAATTGTGTAGATATCCGTTTATGTAAACACACAAAAATTGTATTTGTATACATTAGACATTTTAAACATAAACGAGTACTCACTATATGCACAGAAATCGTAAGTTCCAGTAACTGAATATTAATAATAAATAAATATTTAATTTAACTCTTAATTAGCATTTTCTTTAGTTCACTCAAGAATGATCAACGACACCGCACCGCAGGTAATTCGTAGTCTTCACAACCTGCTTAATTCGTTATATCTTATTTTATATGCATGTATCTTATTTTACTATAGTAAATTTTAACTAAAAATGCCTGTTCAAACGTAACTTAAGTGGTAGAAAAATGAAAAAAAATCTAAATTACTTGTTTACTTGCTTGCTAAATTTTAATTACTAAATTGTCCGTTTAGTAATATATTAATTCACTTAAAATTTTGTTATCTACTTAACAACTTAATATGTGTAAACCGAACACAATAACTGTTCTTTGGTGCACTGACCAAATCACTATAAAGAACCATAAAATCATTGTGTTATAACATATACCCGATGAAACCACTATCAATAACTTACGGCTGACTGAAGTCATACGCGACATAGAATGGAAACTCTAGAGCAATTGAAATAACTCATATTTCAAACGTTCCGTTTATTGTCCTATCTATTCCACTGTACGGAACAATGCGCAACGAAACGCGATTCATTGCAGATAACATCATCCTGCAACCGACCGGACTCGATCGCTAACGTTTATACTTACCAGGATTTAGTACAGTGGTTTTTCTTACCCTTCTAGTAATGAGGGATAGTGTGACAAAAATGTCGTGCCCCATGGCAAGATACCCCCATCAAGTATGGAACCAGCAATTGTCTCTCATTCTTTAATCTCAATATAGGTATATAAATATTGCATGTTTAATTTGTTCAAATCCATCCAATTTTTTATCTACTTTTGTGAAAATGTTACAGTCACTTCGAATTCAGTAATAATATTTTTAGGTGCGGACCAATTCGGATGCTCCCAGGGACCACATGTGGCCCGCGCACTAGGTTTAGTAAGTTAATAGAAGCATTCATATTAAGCAGTTAATCATTCTTGATAAGAGTAAAATATTATGAATTTTCATGTTTAGAATATTGTTTCCTACTCTCATACATACAAGTACTTAGGTGTATATCTAAAAACAAACGGGATTTTTTATTAAAGTTACCACATGTATACTCAAACAAAGTAAGAGCTTTAAAAGCTCCATGTAATTTACTTTTCGGCTGTGTGAAAGGTGTCTTCACATGTGTGTGTGTCTATGATATTATTACTTGTATTAACTAATCAGGTAATTAGGTCAAGTTGTCTGTGGGTTAAGTGAACTCTATTAATAATGTATGCGGACTAAGTGTTTGCTTTACACCAATAAAGGATGGAATAATTGATAGAACATCCTACGGGATGTTTAAATACCTACCTCCTGTTTCTTTTTTTTCACTTTCATGTAAAATAAATTTATATAGAACTAGCTGTTGCCCGCAGCATTGCATACGGAAATTATGTTTTTACTTATTCAAACTTTTATCCTGTTTTCCCGGAAAACCTTTTAATTTTCCGGGATGAAAAGTAACAACTTTACCAATTTTCGTCGAAATCCGTTCAAGGTTTTTTATGTGATGCCCGGACAGACAAACAGACAGACAGTCTTGAGTTTTATTATAGTAAAGAAGATACAGACACAACATAATTATAACAGTGAAATAGCTACAATAGGTTTAATAAGGGTTTATGAATAAGGCCGCTAGTCTGCGAGTGTGTTTTAAATACGACAAGGATAAGTCCAGAATTCTGCAGATGGGGCATTCTACAGATGGTACTATACCAAAAAATATTTTTTTTATTTTATATAGCATAATTATTTACTATAGCTAGCATTGAAAGCCCCGTCAGAGATAAATATCACTGAGGTGTGAGGGGTTTTCGCTATCGTTGCTCAGAAGGGACGTGTTCTTGTCCGAAGGTCGATTCAGCAAAGGGAGATCTCTCGCCAAGTAAGATGTTTTGCCTGAAGAGCAGGCAAGCTCCAACTTTTGTAGTTCAAACCGTTGTATATTATATCCTAGCGATGCTGAAAACTTCGATAGCGTGATTCAGGTAGGACGTCAAGTCACCGTGTGACGTGTTGTGCAATGTAATCATAATTATTTTATAATAATTTGATATTTTTATGATTCATCTTCATACTTAAACATTTCAATAACAATGTTCGCCTTCCAAATCGTTCTCTTTTTTAAATATTTTTATAATTATTCTGCTATTCGGGGCCTAGATGAATCAAACAAATCAAAGATCATTAAAATCGGTTCAGCCATTTGACTTATAAATGGTGTAACTAACAACTTCGTTTTATATAAAATAGTCACGGGTTTTATATAAAATAGTCACGGGTTTTATATAAAATAGTCACGGGTAATAAATATCATCAATATTCTAGTGACCGCTAGTGGCAAAAAATTCTTGAGCGTTTCCATGCTTCGGAGGGCACGTAAAGCTGTCGGTCCCGGTTGTTATCATAAGATAACAGTCGTTAAGCCATGTCGGAGGCCCTCGGGCGGTTTGAAAACTTCCGACACTCGGGTTGGCCACTATCCCCTCCACCAATCCGTACTGGAGCAGCGTGGTGGAGTATGCTCTAGGCCTCATGAGGAGAGACCCGTGCCCAGTAGTGGGCCATTAATGGGTTGAAGCCACTAAATATCATTGTCGATTTAAATTCCTTGGCGGAAAACATGCAAAAGATTATGTGTGCAATAAATTCGCATTGTACATTGCACGGGTATCGGTTACTGGGAAAGGGCAATTGAAACACACTCATAACTCAGGGTACGTATTCGCTTTCAGCCGTGGTGGAATATTGTGGACACGGAATTTATTGCAGCACTAGCCTCACCCTGCAATAACTGTTTATCGGAGTTAAAAAAACGTGCTTTTAACTTAGCACGTTTTTTTAACTTAGTTATAGTTGAAAATGACTATAAATTTTAAATTCCCGACATTTTTTACCAACACAGCTTACAACCATTTCGATCACGTCAGCTTTGAAATAAAAAACCGTATCAATATCGGTCCATTTGTTTAGGAGCTACGTTAGACTACCACAGGGCACAGACAGACAGACTGACACGCACACACAAAGACACGTCAAGCTTACGACACGCATATTTTTGCTTCATGGATTAATTAATACTTTTACCCCTCTTTTTACTACGGCGAAGCCAATAAGATATTGAAACCTTTGCGAAGAAAGACTCACTCAGTCCTCTGAACAGGTAATTTAACAAAAAAAACATAAAGTTTGTCAAAGATAAGATTTTCGATAAGAAAAGATAAAATAAATAACTGAAAAAAAAACTCGAAACATCTTGCTTCATAATGGACAATATCCAATATGATCCGACATCGGTTCGGTAAAATGATTCACAATATTTCTGTCAATATTTAGTCGGAGCTGGTTTTATTGCATTTCGCTGCAATAACGTTTCAATACCGTCTGCGATGTCTACGTTTAGATTGTCTGTCTTTGTATCTACAAATATGACAATATTCAGTATTGTATTTATCAGTTAAACATAGGATTTCTTGGAAGATCCTGTAACCTAGTTGGTAGCGACCCTGCCTGCGAAGCGAGGGGTCCCGGGTTTGAGTCTCTGCTGGAAACTTGGATATTTATGTGACAGATAAATAAATATTTGTACTCGGGTCATGGGTGTTATTGTGATGTGTTGTGTGTTGTCCATGCCACCCACGACACAGGTAAAAACCTACTGCGGGGGTATGAGTGTGTAAGCGTTTATTTATTTAGCTTACCTTGTTCATGTGGATCAACTCTACTAGGTTTAATTAGATCTAATTCTTATCCTTAGGAGTTGAAACGTTAAGTACATAAATATGCTTAAGACACAATGCTTAAGTTTAGATGTCAGGTGTATGATACGTCAACGCACTCTTGATGCCTGGCAAACAAGGAAGCGGGACCTGGGAAGGCAGAATCATAAAAATGTTCTTCCGGGAAATTCACCAGGCGTATCATCAGCACGTGTCGGGATTGCCCTTACCACCATCTATTTCAGCTCCGCGATGACTCTGGATGATCACTTGTCAGAGCAAATCACTGTAATTGACTAGCAGTTTAGCTGCATGGGGCTTTCGCTCCGAAAAGGTTTCCTTTCCAGACTAGTTACACATATTTTTTTATTTTCCAAAAGCCCAAGGCCAAGTGTCAAGGGTCCTGGGTTCGATTCCCAGCGAGGCAGAAATTTGAATGATGAGTTTGAATTTCTGTTCTCGGTCTGGGTGTGAATGTCCTTGTCTTGTGTGTTGTCCATGGTATCCACGACACAGGGAATCCTAGTGTGGGGCTATGAGTGTGAAGCGTTATTTATTTTTATTTTATTTATTTTCCTCTGTTAGGTATTTTACTAACTAAGAAGGTAATTGAATCACAGATGTTTACATATTTGAACGGATTCAGACTCAAAGTTTAACGTCCAATAGTACCTACTCCAGCCTTTGGATCTATATTTATATCTACATAACTTCCGATAAACCAACCTTTAGAACTCAAAATTCTGTTAAAGTAATAATACAAGAACATTTTTTCTAACAAAGTATTGCAAACGATATCAGAAAGATCTTTTCAATTTCGTACAAAGGCCTAATGAGGTATCAATCATGACGAAACTTATCATTAGACAGATTCTTGTCAGCTATTAAAAAATATCTGTAAAATTTATTAGTCTCATATGAAAAATTTCGAGCATAAAACATTTTATTATTTTTCATTTTTGCCAGTATGAATATTTTTTGTTTTATTTTTTAAATAATTATTAAATTTAAATAATTTAAATAATAATTATTAAATAGTTGTTTCCTTGAAAATCATAAACTATGTATGTATAAAATTTTGTGCTAGTAACGCAAAAGCAGTAGTTACCCGAAAAAACGGATTACAATTACAAAAATCGGCCAAGTGTGTAGGAAAATATATTTCAATAGGTTCCGTAGTTCATTAAATATGACTCATTAACCACTTAAGCTAACCTAGCCGTGATAGTTTTCCTTTTAAATCCATCATATATCCCTACATGTTCCTATATGTACCTACGACTGCTATGAAATAAAACAATCATTTAATTTTACCCTAAGCACTACAATAAACACACCATCAAATCACTGTAATAATTAAATTATATTGCGTCAATTACAAGTAATACCTTCGATACTAATATTTCACAAATATCCTGCACTAATATCGATCATTTCATTTTCACAAAAAATTGCTGATTAATTCATTTTAGTTTCTTTACCATTACCTAAGTTACAGTTACCTAAGTTACAGATACCTAAGAACTGATGCGTAGTTTAAGCTTGGTAAATCTTCCGGTATTATTAAACCCCAGTGTTAAACCTGAAAACTACGTAGAAGCCATTAGTATTAATAACACGCGTTCTTTTCCATTAAAGTGTTCAGCTCGAGGGAATATTCTCACCTATTTTAAACTGATACTTTCTTCGAGCTTCAGAGCTCAAGTCGTTACTTTTTGCTTGTGTTTAGTTAATGTGTCTCAGGAGGAACTTTGAATGTTTACAGAATAAGAAAGTACAAATATTAATTAAAAAGTTTTGAGACCACTGAAATGAGGTGAAGGGATTTCTCAGCATGAATCTGTATGATAAATGAACTTAGACACCACGGTAGATACTTTTTGGAAATTAGTTATTACTTTTTAAAGAGCCACATAATAACTTATTTTGAAATTCACTTTGATATCTAATATTTTTAATTGCGTCATTTAACGAAAACAGATCTTATTTCATAAAACTTAACTATTCAAATCAACGAACAAAAACCAGTAACAAAGAAACCATTTCATTTTTATTTCGTTTGTAATAAACTACAATAATGTCAATTCACTTGAAAGAAATATTGAGATGACTTAAGGCAAAGAGAAGAGCCGCATTTTAAAGTTATTTCCATTGGCATTTACTGAAGCAAGAATAAATGAACAACAGCGAACACAAATGAAGTCACGTCAGTTCAATCGTTAGCCAAGGCCGGAGTTGCTTATTCAAACTAGTTGTGAATAGCGAAATATTACAGACCACCCCCACCTATTTCCACTACGCCTTTGAGGGAGCAAACTTAATAAAACTTTTGAATGCAACCTTTAGTGACACGAGTTTCTCCACGGTGAGTTCAGGAATCGACTGATTTAGGAAGTAGTTTGACTATCATCAAGAAATGTTCAGAGTTTTATGACTTTTATGTAAGCTTGTAATGCTCTCGGATATATCTTATATTATGTAATTATTCCAAAATTATTTTTTATGTATACTTCCTATTTATATACATTACATTCACACGCTACTAGGTAATAGCTTCTCTCACAAAAATATTGATGAAGTTAGATGAATTAGAATTTTGAGTAATCATAGACCCCAAAATGTATTGGCGGCAACAAGCTTTCACGCTTGAAGCACCCAACGAAAACACAAGGTTCTTTGACTATACTTATTTTTCAGCAAAGATACAACTAACTAGCTTGACATATATTTGTAATACATTTAAATATTTTCAATAAAGTTCATTTATAAACTTAAAATAATAAATAGCTTAAATCTATAACTTACCTAATACACATCGTAATATAACAAAATTTATACTGGAATACAAAGGAACGAAAACAAAATAAGTTGAATTATTCGTTAGTTTAGTTATCTTTTGGTCTGAATGATATCGCTCATTGTATTCCGTTGAAGCATTTCCAATGACGTCGCATTCAACTCATACTATGACATTAGTCTCTTAATTGAATCTGGAATTGGAAGATAAGCGAATCTTCAATCAAGAGTTTGTTAGATTTAAACTTTGAGTGCCCTAGTTCTTTAACACCTGGAGATTAACCTTTGAAGACTATGAAGAATTTATTTTAAATCGCCTTTCAATTTGTCTGTTGTCAAATCTATAATAGATTGTACATAATAGATATTGATTCCTTTGTACCATAATACACTGGGAGAATTTAAATTTCCAATTGTAGGTCAATTGTATTTCAATTTCCAATTGTAGATCAATTTAAGACTTATAAAGATGGAAAAATTTTACGGCAAATTTCTATTACAATATTCTCTAATTTATTTTCAAATAGGCTCAGAATTTTAAAACCTGAGAAACCAATTGTGCTATTTCCGTCCCTATTACCTAAATCCTGAACAGTTTTACTGTTCCAGGGTCTAGTAGAAAGTGCAGGTTCAAGTAACTGTCCAATTAGATGGACACTTCGACCATTCCAAAACAGATGTGTGCAAAAAGCTCAAGGTGAACAGGTGTTCGCATCACTCAAAGTTTTACGCCTCGCCGGAAGACAAATGGAACCCTGTCGGCCATCCATCTTGTGTAGTGTATGAACTGGCGAGATAATTTAACACTCTTTGTCACTTCGTGTTCAAGGCCCACGAGGTTTGGGAAGAGTACGCAGAAATATTAAGACTGTGGAAACAAATAGTAAGTTTAGTAAACATACCTATGGCTTGGTATGGCTTGAGCGTAAGGTTTTTGCTCGGGGACCATGATTTTTGTGTGCCGGCAATCGAGCAGACGGGCCAACTAATGGTAAGCTGGTATTATATAATTCGTTTTCTTCGTTTCCTTTTAATTCATTTCGCCAGTCTGCAAATCTTGCTCCCTTGTCTGTAAATCCCGGTGTTTGAATGAGCTGATGTATAATATACATATAGTATGTAAATCGGATGACAACGTAATATTACGATGCCATATGTCTGACGATGGAAACGGAATGTGGTCATGTGAACTCTGAAATTAAAGGACACAGTCCTATCGATTTTGGGCTCATTTGATTTCTCTTGAGAAGTATCCTGGTCTTAGATGATGTGCAGGAAATCCGACACTAAGGCCAACTGCTCACCATTTCACCAAATACGTAAGCTTAACAGCCCAAAACAATCTACTATTAAATAAAGGAAAATAACAGCCCCGGAATGAGTCAAATAACAATTGAACGGCACATATTTCGGACGGTCTAAAATGGATGCTCTCAATCTGATTCTGCTCGTAAGTCGTTTCGGACGCGTAAGCCTTCTGAATCCCAAACCAATGTTATTAGACTAAGCTCTGAATAAGAGAGTAAATTACATCGAACAAGCATTTGTAGATTAAAAATAGAATTCGAGTGTTTTAATATTCTGAGTACTGAATTTGAGTTTATTTAAGCACTGTTGTCTTCTTTTTTTATGAAAATAGCCGGCAAACGAGCTGACGATCCATCTGATGGTAAGTGGCTATCGTTGCCGGCCAAGAAAGAGAAAAATAATAGCAATAATGGTATTAGTTAACAATTAAAATCTAGTAATATTGATTTTTTTATAATCCCTCGATTTTGATATAATCCCTCGAGGGGCCCTACCACCAGCGGGCCGGATTTAGTAGCCTTTTACGACCAAAAATACAGCTTTTTGCTCAACTTCATCATAACTACAGTACTTTTATCACGGTCCATTCGCAACCTTTCTATTTTTTCACGTACTTTACCAACACGACAATAGAATCAAAGAAAAAGAGCCATTAATAAAGAAGATTCACAATACCTTCAACTTTTTGTACTGTGTGGACTGTATTATTAGATTAGTTGGAAATAAGTTTGATGGATTGCTAAATTAGGGATCGTAGACTTCTATAATTTGGGATATAAGGGCCCCCATTCATCTTTAGTACAGGCCAACGTCCTGTTCGTGGTGCGTGCTGGTGAACAAAGGACGTGGCTATGGCGAAATAATGCGGAATTCCCGCTTCTTTTTTAAGCGCCAACGTATCGATGTCTTTGGTGTTAGTGAATTCACCATCAGTTGGATCACTTTGTGGATCGTGGCCAATTATATACATACAAAACAAATCAGATATGAAAAAGTGACTGATTTGATGAGATGAGCCACATCTCATTGGGTGATTGTGCTTTAAAAACACAGTGCAGTGATAGCCTAGTGGTTAGAACGTTGGTCTCCCGAACGCGGGGGCCCGGGTTCAAATCCTGGCACGCACCTCTAATTTTCAAATATTATGTGCGTATTACAAGTTAATTATCACTTGCTTCGGTGAAGGAAAACATCGTGAGGAAACCTGCACACCTGAGAGTTCTCCATAATGTTCTCAAAAGGTGTGTGAAGTCTACCAATCCGCACTTGGCCAGCGTGGTAGACTATGGCCTGTACCCCTCACATTGTGAGAGGAGACCCCGAGCCCAGCAGTGGGACAATTATGGGTTGTTGCTTTGCTTTTTTTTGCTTTAAAAACATCAGCGCTTTGATTTTCACTACTGGCCAGTTAATAATTGTTATTGATAATGCTATGTATGCGATGCTGTACTGTTACTGATTGACTACCCGTGTGGAGTGATGGTTACCATGTCAGGCCGCCGTTTAAGGGTCCTGAATTCGATTCCCAGCGCGGCAGAAATTTTAATAATGAGTTAAATTTCTGTGCTCGGTTTAGGTGTGTGTTTTTGACTTTGTCTATTGTCTATGGCCCACATGACACAGGGAATCCTATTTATCTATTTTTATTTAATATCTTACTTCTGACGAACAAAACTACACACATGATTGCATCATGTAAAATGTGCTTTTTCTTACTGAATTGGTTTTATCATTGAGTCATTATCGAAATGTTACTGTTAATACGTACTGGTACAGTCACGTGTAATAATATGTATACATTGTCACGTTTTCAAAAATATCTAAACTTGTAACAATCCAGAAAGAAGTGAACGACAATTCGTTCAAAATTAAGTAACCATTAAACGATGTCAAAATAAGGTATACACGTTTATTCCACATTAATGTAATCGAAACAAAATCATAAATATATTCACACTTCGAATATCATTTTTAACTATCCATGACAATTTCTATAACATGTATACAATTGTACACATGTAATAGACATTGTCATGGCTACATTAAAATGATATTGGAAGTGTATACTTACTTTTGCCGTTTTTGTAACTTCCTTTCAAACCTAACCTTCCAAACTAGGCTTTTTATTTAAAATTTAGTTAAAATTTACCAAAATGCTTAAGTAATTAAGTAGGCTGTGAGCAAGTCGTAAACTTCTTTGCGTTGTTGATCATTAGTTTTTAGTAAACCAAAGGGCATTCAAAATTTATTTTAAGATATATGAATATTTTAATTTATTTTTATTATTTTAATATTTAATTGTTAAAATGTAATTTCTACCAATAACTCATTCTGCATACATTGTGCCTTATTTTATTACTATAGTATCTATCCCTTTTTCATTTTAATTTTTACCCACAGCGGAAGGAACGAAACGAACGCGGTATATGCATTAGGGTTTAGAGGTTGTTTGTTAGTTAGTTTGTATGTATGTATGAATGTTACCGTTTTTTATGAAAACTACTGGGCCAATTTCATTGCAGTTTTTTGCATTCAAAAGGTATCACTAAAGAGCGGGTTTATAGATATATTTTATGTCGGTATGCCACCAGAGGGCGCTGCAGTAGCGTGATACGAGGAGGGGTTTTTCAAAATTTTTATTTTTATCCTCTGCTGTCTGTACCTACACGCTGCTAACTATTCCAATTTTTTGTAATACGCTTTTATACACACCCTCGTAGTAAGTTTTTACCTGTATCGTAGGTGGCATAGATGACACATAACAATCACAATAACACCTATGACTCGAGTACCAACAAATATGTGCCCCAGCCGGGAATCGCACCCGGGAATCTAATCACTTCGCAGGCAGAGTCGCTCTCGCTACCAACTAGGGTACAGATAATTTCTACTTGGAAATTTGCAAGTATAATAATAATATCCAAATTCCGAATAAAACAATTAGGACGCCTTTTTATTAGTACAACATTAATTAAGAAAGTTACACGTCTTATTTTGAATTGCTTTATTTACAAAAAAAAAATCCTTTCTCCAAATTAATTAAGTACGCCGTAAATATGCTCACCAAAATGTGGCACTTTCATTGGTCCAATTGGACCAAGGCTACCACAAAGTATGTATTTTATTTTTAACCGACTTCAAAAAAAGGAGGAGGTTCTCAATTCGACTGTATTTCTTTTTATGTTTGTTACCTCAGAACTTTGGACTGGGTGAACCGATTTGGATGATTCTTTTTTTAATCGAAAGCTGGTGCTTGTGGTGTAGTCCCACATAAAGGAGAACCCCAATTTTCGGCCTCGAACCATATGTAATCTGTGTTAGAACATCGGACTAGACAAGAGTAAACTATATACCAAAAAAATCGTCTTATTTATAAGATAAACATATTTAAATCTTAGCTTCAGCTGCTGTTGCCAAATGAACAAAATAATGCAAAAAAGTTTTCACAGTATTTACCTCATTACATACGATTTTATAATCGATTGAATCGATTGATATTGATCGATTGATTTAAAGATTAAAGATTTATTAAAAGTTTTTATTTTTCATAAAAACAGTTTTACAATAGACATAATATGATTGTAAACAACGACAATAGTTGAGACTGTGTCGCCGCTGTTTACGCCCACCTCGGAGAAGCAAGAAATACAAAAAATACCTTAAATCTATTACAATGACATATTTGTGTGGATGTGTGTGTGTGTGTGTGCGTTTGTGTATGCATGCGTGTGTGTGTGTGTGTGTGTGTGTGTGCGCGTGTGTGTGTGTGTGTGTTTGTTTGATGGAACATAATAATATATTTTATATATTATTTATTGATTATAATTATAATATTAATTTATTTTTTACATATTTTCGTATTCCATATAAATCAAAACTATGTAATATATTATAATTACCATTTAATCGTTACGCTAATTTTATTAAATTACATTTCGAATATTTTGACATCGATTAATCGACTGACAATAAAGATGATGTAATCCCTAATAATGTCATTTAGGTAACCATAGTATTTATAAATAACACCACTGTATTGTCATATTTCCCATCGATCTTTCATCTTTCTACGCGTGTTTTGTATATTTTTTATTTATTTATCCAACTTTATTTATTTAATTCCTGGAAAACTAGTGAAAAAACACTCATATAACCAAGCACAGATTGTCATGCAATTATTCAAAAATGATCTGCCATACGTAATATTTATCAGTTCTCATGATAGAATTTTCAAAAAATACAAAACCACGGTAACGGATAGTGGAATTCCACCCGAACCCTTTTTTGATTTTGAAATTCATTTTTAACTCTATTTTCAGCAAATTTTCAGTACAAAACAGATTAAAAATTGACTTTTTTACAGTGTTGACATTCAGATAATGTTATTTATCCCCAAATTTGAATGCTTCCGATCAAACAAAACATGTTTTATCGCATGTTTTATAATCGAACGCTGCAGGGGACATCGCAAAACCGATGGTATTATTTTGTTTAATATAAAAATTTATATTAGGCAATAATTGCAACTTTTGTTGGTGTTACCGTAAATTTTAATAAAGAAGTTTACAAAAAAAATAAGATTTTATCTTTTTGAAATTTTATTTAATAAAATTCGAAGTATGAAGTCAGGGGACACGGTAAAAACGCAAGTTACAATTTTTGGCGAAAATGCCCAAATATTAATTTTTTGAAGGTAGTATGAATAATACGCTTTAAAAATTATTATAACACTAGCTGTTACCCGCGACTTCGTACGCCGAAAATAAAGATCCCTTCATTATAAAACATGTTTTTCGTAAATTGACTAACGAATAGTTTGCAAACAGACCACTCAATCGAAAAATGGACTTAGCAGACCCATTTTTTTTTGAGAGACCTTTTTAACGATGCCCCGCACTATGGGGGAAAAAAATGATCCCCATAATACCTCTAGGAGAGGTACCCTAAAAACATATTTTTAAAAATATTATTCTACCAATTTAAAGTTTAAATAAACATGTATATTCTTGCTAAATTACAGCTTTCTAGCACTAAGGGTATCTGCGATATGCTACGGACGGATGGATGGATGGACGGACGGACGGTATGACGAAACTCGGAAACTATGAGAATTCTGTATTGACTTCGGAACCCTAAAAAGAGTCATAAAAGGCGCTTCATAAATAACGAATCAATCAACTACATATATCAAAATTTTACCTTATCTCTCAGGAACAGGTTTATTTTCCGGGATAAAAAGTATCTTATGTCCTTTCCCGACCTCAATTCTATATCTGTACCAAACATCAAAATCGGTTCAGTGATTTAGGCGTGAAAGAGTTATCCCTCAGGAACAGGTCTATTTTCCGGGATAAAAAGTATCATTATGTTCTTTAGCTCAGTTCTATATCTGTACTAAATTTCATCAAAATCGGTTCAGTGGCTTGAAAGAGCTATCCCTCAGGAACAGGTCTATTTTCCGGGATGAAAAGTATCATATGTTCTTTAGCTCAGTTCTATATCTGTACTAAATTTTAATCAAAATCGGTTCAGTGGCTTGAAAGAGTTATCCCTCAGGAACAGGTCTATTTTCCGGGATAAAAAGTATCATATGTTCTTTAGCTCAGTTCTATATCTGTACTAAATTTCATCAAAATCGGTTCAGTGGCTTGAAAGAGTTACCCCTCAGGAACAGGTCTATTTTCCGGGATAAAAAGTATCATTTGTCCTTTCCCGAGCTCAATTCTAATCAGTACTAAATTTCATCAAAATCGGTTCAGTGGCTTGAAAGAGCTATCCCTCAGGAACAGGTCTATTTTCCGGGATGAAAAGTATCATATGTCCTTTCCCGAGCTTAATTCTATATCTGTACCAAACGTCAAAATCGGTTCAGTGATTTAGGCCTGAAAGAGTTATCCCTCAGGAACAGGTCTTTTTTCCGGGATAAAAAGTATCCTATGTTCATTCCCGAGCTCAATTCTATATCTGTACCAAACGTCAAAATCGGTTCAGTGATTTAGGCCTGAAAGAGTTATCCCTCAGGAACAGGTCTTTTTTCCGGGATAAAAAGTATCCTATGTTCATTCCCGAGTTCAATCCTATATCTGTACTAAATTTAATCAAAATCGGTTCAGTGGCTTGAAAGAGTTATCCCTCAGGAACAGGTCTATTTTCCGGGATAAAAAGTATCATATGTTCTTTAGCTCAGTTCTATATCTGTACTAAATTTCATCAAAATCGGTTCAGTGGCTTGAAAGAGTTATCCCTCAGGAACAGGTCTATTTTCCGGGATAAAAAGTATCATGTGTCCTTTCCCGAGCTCAATTCTAATCAGTACTAAATTTCATCAAAATCGGTTCAGTGGCTTGAAAGAGCTATCCCTCAGGAACAGGTCTATTTTCCGGGATGAAAAGTATCATATGTCCTTTCCCGAGCTCAATTCTATATCTGTACCAAACGTCAAAATCGGTTCAGTGATTTAGGCCTGAAAGAGTTATCCCTCAGGAACAGGTCTTTTTTCCGGGATAAAAAGTATCCTATGTTCATTCCCGAGCTCAATTCTATATCTGTACCAAACGTCAAAATCGGTTCAGTGATTTAGGCCTGAAAGAGTTATCCCTCAGGAACAGGTCCTTTTTCCGGGATAAAAAGTATCCTATGTTCATTCCCGAGTTCAATCCTATATCTGTACTAAATTTAATCAAAATCGGTTCAGTGGCTTGAAAGAGTTATCCCTCAGGAACAGGTCTATTTTCCGGGATAAAAAGTATCATATGTTCTTTAGCTCAGTTCTATATCTGTACTAAATTTCATCAAAATCGGTTCAGTGGCTTGAAAGAGTTACCCCTCAGGAACAGGTCTACTTTCCGGGATAAAAAGTATCATTTGTCCTTTCCCGAGCTCAATTCTAATCAGTACTAAATTTCATCAAAATCGGTTCAGTGGCTTGAAAGAGCTATCCCTCAGGAACAGGTCTATTTTCCGGGATGAAAAGTATCATATGTCCTTTCCCGAGCTTAATTCTATATCTGTACCAAACGTCAAAATCGGTTCAGTGATTTAGGCCTGAAAGAGTTATCCCTCAGGAACAGGTCTTTTTTTCCGGGATAAAAAGTATCCTATGTTCATTCCCGAGCTCAATCCTATATCTGTACTAAATTTAATCAAAATCGGTTCAGTGGCTTGAAAGAGTTATCCCTCAGGAACAGGTCTATTTTCCGGGATAAAAAGTATCATATGTTCTTTAGCTCAGTTCTATATCTGTACTAAATTTCATCAAAATCGGTTCAGTGGCTTGAAAGAGTTACCCCTCAGGAACAGGTCTATTTTCCGGGATAAAAAGTATCATTTGTCCTTTCCCGAGCTCAATTCTAATCAGTACTAAATTTCATCAAAATCGGTTCAGTGGCTTGAAAGAGCTATCCCTCAGGAACAGGTCTATTTTCCGGGATGAAAAGTATCATATGTCCTTTCCCGAGCTCAATTCTATATCTGTACCAAACATCAAAATCGGTTCAGTGATTTAGGCCTGAAAGAGTTATCCCTCAGGAACAGGTCTATTTTCCGAGATGAAAAGTATCATATGTCCTTTCCCGAGCTCAATTCTACGAGTATATCTGTACCAAACATCAAAATCGGTTCAGTGATTTAGGCGTGAAAGAGTTATCCCTCAGGAACAGGTCTATTTTCCGGGATAAAAAGTATGATATGTTCTTTATGATATGCTCAGTTACATATCTGTACTAAATTTCATCAAAATCGGTTCAGTGGTTAAGGCGTGAAAGAGTAGCAGACAGAGTTACTTTCGCATTTATAATATTAGTATAGATTGAGAAACGAATTAAAATAAACTGATTATATAAGCTCTTGTTTTATTGCAGTGGTCAACCAAAGGCTGAGATGATAATTAATAAGATTATTGGTGATAAAATTATTTCTTTGTTTCGCAGATTGGCTTCAACCCATTAATGGCCCACTACTGGGCACGGGTCACTCCTCTTGAGGAGGCTTAGAGTATACTCCACCACGCTGCTCCAGTTTTGGAGGGGTTAGTGGGCAACCCGAGTGTCGGAAGTTTTCAAACCGCCCAAGGGCCTCCGACATGGCTTAACGACTGTTATGTTACGATAACAACCGGGACCGACGGCTTTACGTGCACTCCGAAGCACGGAAACGCTCAAAAAATTTTTGCCACTAGCGGTCACCCATCCAACTACCGACCGCGCCCGCTGTTGCTTAACTTTGTCGATCGCTTAGGATCGACGCAAGCATGAGCGATTAATAAGAGTAAATTTAAAATATTTTCAAAAAAATAATATTTTAATAATAATTATGGATCAATATAAATTGAATCACAACAGCCTAATAGGGCTTATTTGCAAAATCAGTAAATATCTTTAAAAATTAAATTGCCTATGACTGTATTTGTCATGATCACTGAATTCGACTAAAATAATGAGTAAAGTTACAAAAACGGCAAAAGTAAGTATACACTTCCAATATCATTTTAATGTAGCCATGACAATTTCTATAACATGTATACAATTGTACACAATTGTGATAGTTAAAAATGATATTCGAAGTGTGAATATATTTATGATTTTGTTTCGATTACATTAATGTGGAATAAACGTGTATACCTTATTTTGACATCGTTTAATGGTTACTTAATTTTGAACGAATTGTCGTTCACTTCTTTCTGGATTGTTACAAGTTTAGATATTTTTGAAAACGTGACAATGTATACATATTATTACACGTGACTGTACATTTAAAATTAAATATCTCTTAATAAAAGCCCTCTCAAGCCTATCAAAGAGTACTCAATTGAATCGATTTAAGTAGGTATGTGTTACACATAACGTAGATAATAATTTCGTTCATGCATCCATCCTCCGAATAACGGAGATAAAGTACCATACAATATAAAGACTGCCGAAGCTGTGTAAGAACTGCGGGTAAGTGTTTGCAGCGACATTGTACACTGACCTTAGGGCATGATCACACATTCTATTGTTACCGCTCACAACAGGTTCATTCAAGACGCTAGAACTCGAATTGAACGGGTACTGTGGACGTCGGATCCTTTGTTCGTTGAAAGAAAATGTCTGCATCACGATGAACAGAATAATGACAAAAAATCCTTGTTCACGCATAGAAAAGGACCTAAATAGCAAAACGTCCTTTTTCTATGCGTGAACCTTTATTCAAAAGAAATAACGTCTTTGCTTTAAAACGTCTTTATAATTTTATTTCTTCTTATTTTATCGAGAAAATTAAATGAAACAATAAATAACATGTCAATACAAGCAACAAAAACAGTAAAAATGATTAAATATCTATTTTGGTATACGAGTACCGGGTCTATTTTGGTATAGTTACCTATCATTGTGAGACAAGACCTGAGAGAACAAGTAAATAATTTCTATTTGGAAATGTCTTTTTGTAAGTAATTAATCATTACATGTAAATACCTTTAATTGAGTGGGAAATCTGATAAAAATTCTTTAGATAACAATTTCTTTTGTTTTCATAAACATTCCTCGCTTCCGAAAAAAGCGTAGACAATAGAAAGAGCTTAGAATATATTGCAATTTTTGTAATAGATACAAGTCGTATTTACTATTGGTAGTATTATTATCTATATCTTCATCTTGGCTAATTGAAAAACCTACAATTTTGATCTCATCTTATTGATGACCAAGTTGATTCGAGTTCTGTCGAGCTCCTATTATTTAAGACATCATGTTTAGTCCAGTATTAATATGTTGAATTAGCTGTTATAGCAGCTGTTATCGTATGAATGAGAATATTCAATATTGATGACTAGTGTATCCGCTGATTTTAGAATCGAATTCTTGGCAAGTCGACCTATCAACAAACGCGCCCTTTAAAATAAATCTGAAACTCCATGCTGAAATATTTTCAACGATAAACTTTTACAAGACACTTAACTTCTCCGCTTGCAAAGAACCCTCTACATAAACTTAAGTTCGTGTATTTGTCAAGGATGTAATGTCATTACATGATGTCTTTTGTAATTTCGCTAAAAGGCTCACGTGGATCAGAGCTACATTTGTATGTTAATTGTGATTTCACGTACCTCGCCTGCGATGACCCAAGTACGGAATTAACCATGAGGGTCCCTCAGTAAATAGTCGTTTCGATTTTTGTGAGAAAATTTGAGTGTTTTGTCACCACCTGCAAATGAAAGTGAGGTCTGGTTTTCGGGCACTCAATGGATTGGACTTTCCTTTCAGACAACTTGTGTAGATTGTCGAGGGAGATTATTTTGTTAGTGAAATAAAGATACTTAAGTAAGGATATGTCAAGCTTAGGTGTATTCGGATTTTGAAGATGGCAGCACTGTACAAATTGTTTACTGTCATTTTGACACGCGGTAGTGGGTTAACCGGGGAGAGCGATTGACTTACGAGCCACCAACGGACCCTGAGGAGACAGCCTCTGGGCTGAGCGGAACACAACGTGTGAATTATTGTTGGTTATCTTAAATGCCGTACCGCGCTGTCCGACTTCACCGCGTTCCATTATTGATTGATTATCTTATAATATGTTCAGAGTCGTGTGTATCAGTTGTAATCGCGTATTAAATTTGAAACAAGTGTAAAACCTGTGGTAATAAGTTATTGACTAAAATTATGTAAATGTTACCATCAAGTTACCATCAAGTGTATCCTCTGCTTATCCAGCTACTAGTGTACTAAAATCAGATCTATGATTTTTTTCTATGATAGCACTTACACTGTTAAAGACTACGAGTAAGATAAAACCAACGGAGCAGTGCGGCGAAGTATGCTCTAGAACCTGTACAGTGACGAGAAGTGGCACCTTTAGTGGATTGAAGAAAATAAATCTTCTTTTTAAATTTTTAGGTATACAAACCTACTTCATCCAGAATCCAGAACATAAAACGTTACTGTTTTAGGTCTCTCAGTAATGAGTTGTATTCCCAAACCGTTCGGGATTATTGTAATCCGCTTCATGCCCGACCCGTACGGCGCCTCTCATGGGTGTACCGTGTCTGATGTTGGTAGGATTACGGTAGTTTAAGGGTCTTCATGCATATCCTTGAACTACTGACACTATCAAAGTTAATTGTGTATTTGTTACGTTCGTATCTTCATTATGTTAGGTTTGAGCTAATTTCAACACAGTCTAATTTGAAATTTTTTTCAATGCTTTCAATTATTGTGATTATTATTTTGTTACAGTACAACCTTTACTTCAGTTGGTCGAATTTATGCAAAGAGATACTCAAAATGAAACAAAAACTCTACAATTCACACAATTTTATTGTATCATTACAATGTCAGCCTTGCTTTTATGTATAGTTTCTTTTTACATTATATACATTGCACACTTCAATTTGCTCTTTAGTACAAATCCGTAAAAATGTTCAATTACACCAACTAATCATACATTTCATTTACGTTTGAGGATAAGAGAAAATAATGTTATTTTTATACAATGAAAACATGAGATATACTGTGATATATAATGAGTTACGATACCTTAAATATTCAGATCTTTTAAATCTTGACAACGACGATCATAACATTCTCAAATGATTGTCAGTTGAACTGCAATCACTTTTCTCGTATTGTCATTGTCGTGATAAGCCCAAGATATGGGCTAGCTGTGAACACCGAGAGACGACTTCATCTTGGAGGAGGCTGAACGCCATTGCTATTAATATAAGTCCAAAAATGAGATACGCACAACATGCAATCATCTGAATATATTCACTTCTAGAGTTCTCTGTCGTGTGCTTTGAAGTTAGGAAGCTAGAAGGCACGAAATCTCCAAAGCCGATAGTCGCTAAGGCAATGAAGCAGAAGTAAGCAGCATCGAAGAAGCTCCAATTTTCCCAAGCGGAGAAGATTGCGGCCCCAACGCAAATGTACGCTAAGAGTAGAAAAAGGACAATTCCAACTGGAACGTGACAATGCTCGATGGTGTGGCTATGATGCTGGACGCTAGTGGACGCGCTACTACTTGGGACAGCACAGCTCTTTATTTTACGAGCATCTTCATTCCAGATCAAAGGCACTCGTGATGGGGTATCGTGTGGACATATTCTGAAAAAGAAAGGTAAAGTTATGATATTTTCAGAGATAAAGGATATTTAAAAGAGTAAAAAAAAAAACAAAACTTAACAAAACATTTTAAATTTTTTCCTATTTTACACCCTCTACTGTGAGATTAGTGATAAATTACTCACGTTTCATCAGGATCTTCAGAGTCATCAAGATCCTCTTGGCTTCTGTTTAGGATAATTTCGCCACATTCTTCAGCAATAAGTTGTTCTATAATAGGACCCCGAGGTCTTTGGATAGTTCCCCGTCCGCTGCCTCGGGTTGGACCGTGAACTGTTGCGAGACATTTCGCGTTTCCAATTGTCCTCTTTCTGTCTAACGTTTGAGTTTGTAGTGATGATGATGATGTGTGTGGTTCTGTCAAAGAAACCTTATATAAGAAAAAATAATGTGTAGTGTGGAAGAGTTTTAATAATAGTGTGGAAGAGATTAAATAAAATACTATAATAATTTTCAGTAAAACTCACCATCAGCCAAGGCACTACGCTTTATTCGACCAAGTGTGGCTGCTCGAGGACTAGTTGGGACTCGTTCAAATACTTGACAGTACTGTCCTCTATCTCCCGCTCTAGCACGGACAGTGCCAGGTGATTTGTGAGTCCGTGGTGGAAACGACGTGTATTGGTTATGTTCTGCTGGTTGGGGAAGAAGTCGCTGCTGTTCATGTAACTGGAAGTGGTTTTCGAGCTGAAATAATGATTGATATTAATGAGTGCATGAAAGAATAATTTGATGTAATATGTATGGCTACCAGTTAAGGGACATTTAATTGAATTGTCAATGATAACCACGACCATAACCAACAAATATTTAGGTTATTTTGCCGTGGGTATAGGCATTCGTAGTTTTCATGATATTAACATGATGATCTTAGTTGCCTTCAGTGTGATTATTTGAGGTTTCGACGTTGCCAAAATCCTTACCTCTCCATCTTTCCTCCAAGTATTTGGCATTTTATTCTTCGTGGCTCTAAGCCATCCTAGCCTAGCTAAGCGGGCTAGTGACGCCCCCAAGCCGGCTAGGCAAGCGAGGGTCAAAGGAACTCCAGCTGCTGCGTAGGCCACCGTTGCTGCTCGGCCAGCTGCCGTTCGCGGTGATACGTTACCATATCCTGGAAAAAATCAGAAATTATATATTGGTCACTTAAGATGTCTAAGAATCATGTTCTAAACAAACAAGAAACTTCATTACAAACCTATTCTTACAAAAGCGAAAGGATATTCACCACTGAATAAACATAAATTCAACCCAATGATGGCCCACTACTGAATTCGAGTCTCAAGTCAGTCAAGTCGGATTGTTCTAGGGGTTATTGGCTAACTCAAATGTCGGAAGTTTTCATACCGTCAGATGGCCTTCAACATGGTTTAACGACTGTTATCTTATGATACCAACCTAGACCAACGGCTTTACGTGCTCTCCAAAGCATGGAAGTGCTCGAATAATTTTTCCCACTAGCGGTCACCCATCCAACTACCGACTGCGACCACTGTTACTTATCTTTGTCGATAACTTAGGATTGACACAAGCCGCTAGGCTATGAGCATTTACGAAACTATAAGGGTTCAGTTATGACTACTTTACCCTAAAAACGTGAAGACAAGAAAAAATATATACATAACAAGCAAAAAAATAAGCAATAATATCTAATGGTAAAATATTACATAATGACTGGGTACAAGCATTGCTAATTCCCTTTTATCGGAAACCTTTCAATCACGATAGTGATTAGTGGAATTAAGTATCGTTTCCTATCAGTTGTATTTTTCCCTAATATCATGGAAAAGTTAATACTGTCTGACCTTCTGGAGTATTTCATCATTTATTCACTACGTTTTAATAAACAATCGTATAAATAGTCAGTCCCATATTTCACGTCTTTCACCGTGAATAAATAATTGATTCCAAGGATTTACGTGATATATTATACAAAGAAATAATATGTAAAGAGATGGTAAGATGGTAAGAGATAGCCGTATAAATGTATTGACTGAGTTTTGATTTTATGGAAACATCTTTCTTAAACTTCGAATCTCTTATTTCAATAGTTTACCAAGATAATAAAACCTAAGAATACAGTGCGGCCATTATGAAACCGCAGATGTTATCGATAAAAGTAATATAGAAAAAATCGACATAAAACGCAAGTCTTAAACAAAACAACATTTTTAGTAGCAATGAGCTAAGCTGATTGAACCTTGTACTAACCTATAGTAGTGATCAAAGTGATGCAGTAAATGACAGCGCCAGAGAAAGTCCACTTGGTCTCCATCGCCAATTCAGCAGGCATTTCCGAATGGCGCGCAGCAGCAACTATCGAAGACTCAAATTTTCGCAGTTGCTCGTGAACAAGGCGAGTCCAGTTGCGCTCATAAAGTACGTTGAGACGTTCTGAAACAAGGAAAGATACATCATTTATCTGAAACACCGTTAAATAAACTTGAAACGCGATAAATTGTTTACGGTATTTTTATAACCGTTCTCTACGTCGGCAGCGTTTATGGGTGACGAGGATGCTCTTTGTGTCTTTAGTCTTAACTTGAATATAACTTTGTAGCTCAAATTTATCTATACTAATATTATAAAGAGGAAAGATTATATTATATTTTTAAAGATTAGATATTATATTTTTTTTACTATTTTTACCGAAGCGAAGCCAGGGCGATTTCCTAGTCTATTATAAATGTCAAACCGCACATTGACTGGAAAATTAGGATCAAGACCTCTGATACGAGATAATTTTTTAACAGACTCGTACTATTAAAGGTTTGTTCAAATAACCCAAAAGTAATCGCATATTTAGATCTCATTTAATATTTTTAATTTCTAAGGTTCCGTACGAAAACCCGCAAAACGGAACCCTTATAAGTGTTAATTCTTTAGAGGAATAACTGGTTGTTACAGCGAATAATTAAAAGTTTTTCGGGAGCACATATTTATTTTTTGCAAGTTATAGGTGGAGAGCCCAGGGCCACCAGACATAACTTATTTTCTGACGGATGAAATGTGGACGATTGAGTAGTGTTAGTATGTACTATGATCGTATGCCTACTTGCTAGCTTGGAAAAACGGCCAATTTCCAGGTATGAGGTGATCAAGGTACAAAAAATCATTACTAAGTTCACGTATTTTCTCATGGCTGATTTTCACGTATATTCTAGATAATATAGTTAGAAATAAGTTGTCAATACTCCCAGACACATTCCGTGGGCCATTTTGCTTTACAGACACCTTGAACCTGCCAAAATAATGAGTTAAGTTCACGTATTTTCTGACGCTCCATTTTTATATATGTTCTCCAGACAACTATTTTAAAACCTTTGACAAGACGACAGACAGATCCAAGCGTGGGATCGATTCAGTATCCGATTTTGACTACCATACTCATGTCTCATGCGCGTAGATAATGCTCTTCGCGCTTCCACCCACAGAGATATTAAAATTAATTTAGGGGATGACTGGCCCCTTAGCTTCTTGTCAAAGGTTTTAAAATAGTTGTCTGGAGAACATATATAAAAATGGAGCGTCAGAAAATACGTGAACTTAACTCATTATTTTGGCAGGTTCAACGTATCTGTAAGGCAAAATGGCCCACGGAATGTGTCTGGGAGTATTGACAACTTATTTCTAACTATATTATCTAGAACATACGTGAAAATCAGACATGAGAAAATACGTGAACTTAGTAATGATTTTTTGTACCTTAACCACCTCATACCTGGAAATTGGCCGTTTTTCCAAACTAGCAAGTAGGCATACGATCATAGTACATACTAACGCTACTCAATCGTCCACATTTCATCCGTCAGAAAATAAGTGATGTCTGGCGGCCCTGGGCTCTTAATCTATTAAGGACAGAGAGAGAATTGAAGCAATGGTCGACAAATAATAAAAATCATATTTTTGCGCGGGTAGCCTCCTGGTAGATGAAACATTGCATCTCATGAACCGTCGCACAGTGGGACGAAAATAGGGGTTTCATAGACTTAGGATTTTTATGTTAAAATTTGTTTGTTTCTTGTCGCAAATTGACGTAGAACCGTTTTAGAAGCCACAACGTTATCATATTTATGCACCACAGGCGACTATAACACGAAAAAAATTTTTTTAAATTAAATTTGTATGGAACACAACAGAAAAACCGATTTTATTCAAGACTGAGGAGAGTGCCCCTAATTCCCTCTGGTACGATTATTGCCACTATTTTTCTCTATTTTTTGACATATCGCACGTTGCGCGCACTCGATAGACTTTGGGTGAAAAAAAATGAAATATTTTTTTTATTAATTTTTCACATTGTGCACGTTATTTTCTATGCTTAAGGGCCTTCAAGGCCCTATTTGGTACTTGACACGTTGTCTAAAACGAGCTACTGCAATGCCTTACCTATTTAATAAAAGTTTACCGACTAACCTGCCCTTGCATAATAGGTTACATGGTTATTTAATCAGTTACTAATGACGATCCCTGTGTTCATCAATTTAATCAATGAGCTCGACTTAATGTTGTCAGTACTCGGCTCATTATTGTTACTATTTTAATTATTGCACCTACTTATCAACCTATCCCCTAATAGTCCCAGTCCCATTATGATGGGTAAAACAAGTATATTTATACTTGTAAAACAAGTTATACAAGTTATACTTGTAAAACAAGTATATATACTAATACAGGGAGCACTGTATACATATTTACTTTAGTTAAATTTTAACTAATCTCTGTAAAACTGTGCCAGTATTAATTGTGAATATGGAAACTTCTATTTTAAAAACAAATTTGGACCTATATTTGATACTGAAGCAATCTGGAAAGCTTGGAAACTATTTAAGAATGTTTGAGACTATTCAGTCTCAGTGAAGTCTAAGTTTGTCAGAAGAAGATACAGACATTCTCCAGGAATTCTGTCGAAGATTTAGCCAGTCTGTATTGAAGAAATGGAAGTTGGTGAAATTTAACAGACTATTTCCGAAAACATTACGCAGATTGGTTGGAATAGAACATTGAATGGCCAATTTGCGTACGTGAAAATCTACGGCCACAGTGGTTTTTTACTGGACTTCAAGTAACGAGTGAACCCGGTTCTTGTTTACCTTCTAAAAGTGCATCAGTTGGAACACCAACTTTCAACTCTAAGTCCACGTAAACCTTTTACAGATATTGGAACGAAACAAGATACGAAGGATTGAAAATTTACAATATCAAGACCGAGAAGGCTTTGAATTGGCGTATGCCATTTGCTAAATTTAAACAAGAAGGTAAAGATAATTTGGCAGCAGCAATAGATATCCTTTTAAAAAACCAAAAGAGGCTGATAACATTGTTCAACAGACAAAAGGAACGAAGAAGTTTACACTTACTCCTGCGAAAGCACTCGGCATATTAATATCACTTAAATCATCTAGTAGTGGCAGTATATGACTTTGAGGGAATCTACTCTTCGTGAAGATATCACAGATAGATATCCTTCGTATTACAAAGTCTAACAAGCCAAGTTGGATTGTTACCCTCCAAAATAAGCAATAATGATAACAGACGTAATTGCCAAAGTGTCTCTACAACCACTTTTAGATATTACTGCTGCTAGAATTATACAAAGTTAACCACAAGAAACTAAAGGCAAGTGTATGATTTTGATTTCAAAGTGGGTATAAACAAAAGATCAAAGGGGAAAAAAGCAGCGGCGACAGTGATTAATCAGTTTTTATGACAACTTTAGTTCCACTAAAACTTACTGTTGCGGAAGAAGTTATATGGGAAAACCCGGGACCCTGTTCGGCGTATTGCCGTCCAATACAGTTCCCCTTCTTAAAGAGTCTTTAAGAGTCTAGTGCAAGAACAATTGGCCAAAATGGAAGACGAAATGAGGAGCCTTAAAGTTACCCAATACGACAATAATCAAATCACTCATAGTCACAATGACCACGATCGATGGGGAGATTCAGATTTCAGATGCTAAATCTCCTGCAACTTGTTATTTGTGCTTGGCAAAACCTTCCGAAATGAATGAATTGGAGACAGTTTTGCAAAGACGTGCAAACTGATCTCTACAAATTTGAATTATCTTCTCTGCACGCTCGTATCAATTGTGTGGAATGGCTGCTTCATATTTCATCCAGACTATATTTGAAAACTTTGTCAACTCGTATAAGAGGAGAAAACCAGCTTATATTAGAGGCAAAGAAAAAGGAAGTTCAATCTAAATTCCGGGAAGAATTAGGTTTGCTGGTCGATAAAGCAAAACAAGGATCAGGAGCAACAAACGATGGGAACACAGCAAGAATTTTGTTTTTGAGTTTTCAAAAAAATTGCTGCCATTATTGGCTTAGATGAAGAGCTCATACGAAGATTTGCAGTAATTTTACAAGAGATAGCATCGGGCGAAATTATTGACAGAAAAATTTAAAGAATATACTCGAAAAACTACGGAAAGGTCAGAAAAATTTAAAGAATATACTCGAAAAACTACGGAAAGGTTTATCGAGCTGTACAATTGGTACTATAATGACAGCAACGGTACATAAGATCCTTATGCATGGTGCTGACATAGACAATGTAGCAATTGTACCCATCGGAAAACTTTCCGAAGAAGCCTCAGAAGCTAGAAATAAAGATTTCCGCAGGTACAGGGAGTTTCATTCTCGGAAGTCTAGCAGAGTTAATACTAACCAAGATCTTTTGAACATGATCCTTCTTTCATCAGACCCATTAATTTCTTCCACTAGACATGTACTCGATGCAGCTCAAAGGAAGTTAAGCCCTAGGACTTTTAAAACTTTGTACAGAACATATTGAAATAGAATTTTTCGATGTAGTTAACATTGATCCTCAAACAGATAGCGATTCAGAATACGAAATGGATGGGAAGTTGTATCAATGTGTTTATTTTTTTTTCTAACATAGTCACTTGTGTTGTTACTACGGTCCTTAGCTTTTATATCTTAAGATTTTAGAAATGAACTTTTTGGGACCAACTTTAAATAACCATACATAATTTAGCCTGTTTTAGTAATTTACCTAGTGAGTAACTTGTAGATTATATACATTAAGTCGAGCTCATTGACTAAATTGATGAACACAGGGATCGTCATTAGTAACTGATTAAATAACCATGTAACCTATTATACAAGGGCAGTTTAGTCCGTAAACTGTTATTAAATAGGTTAGGCATTGCAGTAGCTCGTTTTAGACAACGTGTCAAGTACCAAATAGGGCCTTGAAGGCCCTTAAGCATAGAAAATAACGTGCACAATGTGAAAAAAAATAAAAAAATATATTTCATTTTTTTTCACCCAAAGTCTATCGAGTGCGCGCAACGTGCGATATGTCAAAAAATAGAGAAAAATAGTGGCAATAATCGTACCAGAGGGAATTAGGGGCACTCTCCTCAGTCTCGAATAAAATCGGTTTTTCTGTTGTGTTCCATACAAATTTAATTAAAAAAAAATTTTTTCGCGTTATAGTCGCCTGCGGTGCATAAATATGATAATGTTGTGGCTTCTAAAAAGGTTCTACGTCAGTTTGCGACAAGAAACAAACAAATTTTAACATAAAAATCCTAAGTCTATGAAACCCGATTTTCGTCCCACTGTGCGTCGTTGGCGCGGTAACAATAAGATCACTCGTGCGTCTGGGCGACCGCCGTTCACAGCCAATTTACTCTGAAACTACTGGACTGAATGAGTTGTAATTTGGTACTCATGTACTTTTTTATGACCCAAAGACGAAGATATAAATTAAACAGGTGAATTTTGAAAAAACAAAATCAAAATTAAACAAGTACTGTTTTGCAAACCATATCGTGTGTACGTCAAATAAAAGGGCTTGTTATAAGGTTCTCAAATATATTTTTGTTATAGTTCTACAATGGATAGTTTTAAAATTACTCACGACTGAATGAAAATTAATCTGAATTATTTATCTTGTAAATGTTTTTGTGTGTACAAGATAAATAAATAAATAAATTAAGGCCAAAAATTGACCATTCCCCCCTTATCTCCGAAACTACTGACACTAGAATTAAAAAAAATGCAGAGAATTTTTCTATACTTCTATACTATGTATTATAGGAAAACTTATAAGAAGTCTGTGGTTTTAAAAGAACGGCAAAATTAAACAAAATAGGAAAATGACGGTAAATACATAATCAACGTACGGAACCCTCTCCAAGCGAGTTTAACTCGCACTTTTCAAGTTATTTACAACCCACGAACGCTGTACCTCCGATTTTACTATTGGAATTAAAAAATACCACAAAGAATATACAAGTCCCTTTGTTTGATTCAAAAATTTAATCAAACGACAGAAAGTTTGTTTCAAGTGACTATAAAGGAATTAATTCGTTCTACCAATAAGTAGATATAATTTAAATGTCAATTTCAACAAATTACTTTCCTAGATTCCAGATTCAATTTAATATTCCTCAATTAGTCTACGAACTCAAAACAAAACAAGTAACATAAGTAAAAAACGCAGTTGAAAACCCGTTCTTCTAAGAGCCTATTATAACTTCGATGAAACCCCTTTTAGATTAATGAGGCCCAGAGTCACCCTGTTTAGTTTAATCAGAACTGAAAGAGCCATTTAACTTTTAAGAGTCTGAAACCTTACTCAAATATATTTGACGTACAATACCGTATTTGAGTTAAGTCGAAATCTTTACGAGTTTTCCTGCAAGTTCAATTCAAGTTAGGAGTTGAACATAGAATTCCTTTGTTGTTATTTGATCCCAATCAAAATGTCCATGATCACGAATTTACTGATAAGATAGAAGCAATAGTATATTTTCTTAAAGGCGTAGTGCGATCGCCTGAGGCAACCAATCCCAAGGGAGCGATCGGAAAGATTTCTCCGCGTTTTAATCACCACCATTAAATATGTCTAGTGGCTTGTACAACATACAAGTTATTCAATACATTAAATACTTTAGTTGTTTAATATCTTAGTTTATCGTTCTAGTCGCTTTTATTATTACTTTTATTTTTATTAAATATTTCCCTGAATTTTATGATTTTATTATTTTTATGAATATGCAGGTTTTAGTTAAATACTGATATCATTATTTTAGTTAAAATTATTTGGACAACAAAGAGATTTGTGACATTATTAGTATATAAGAAATTTTTTTAACTTATTTTGACATTTGTACGCTGGTTCTACCGGCAAAGTGTGCTGGATTGGAAAATACTGTTTGTGACCTGATATGTACGCATACTTGAAAATATAAATTCATTCATTCATTCATTCATCATTCATTCATCATTCATTCATTCATTCATCATTCATTCATTCATTCATTCATTCATTCATTCATTCATATGACAAAATGAACAAAGTAAGCTGTAATCACATTTACAAGTAGTTGCTGTGACATTTAGATGCTTGTGCGAATGAAAATTTCACTTTCAAACAGTTTTGTGTCCGCCAACGTTGGATGACATTTTATCGTGTCATTGTCGCCTAGCTGTAGCACGTCTGAATAGACCCTTACAATAGTGCGTGTTGTGTAATGGATACACATTACAGTCCGTGGAATGGCAGTCATAAGTTATATATTTCTATATATTTCTGTGCTAGAATAAAATAAATAATTTATTTATATAAAACACAAAAAATGTTTGTGGAAATGTCCTTTATAGACTTTGAAACCATACAACCGATGTGCCCCAAACTGGTTTCATTTGAATGGCAATAACACGAAGATGATTAAGACCATTAAAATAATGCATTGGGCACATCTGGTCCATTCTTGAAGTGAATTTTCGACTTTTTCCATAATTTCTTTAATAGTGTAGTAAAACTCCATTATTTCTAATCACATGTTATAATTTCATTATACCTTTATACAATTACTTGGTTTGGTTTATTTATACTTAAATTATACTTAAACATTTTATTCTTCATCTGAAAGTTCTAAAACTAACTAATATCTTCTTTCTGACCTTGACACTTGTTTTTCCCGCATCGCCCTCACAGATACATTATTTCTTTTTTTTAATAGCCTAATTTTACATTCAGCCAGTATGTCCCCACCCGTCAAATTTTTTCACTTTCTTCGATGTTGCAAGCTTTAATTAAAGAACCTTACATAGTATGTAGTAGCAAACGCGGGGTATTTATTTATTATTTAATCGTTTATTAATTAATTGTTTATTAGACAATCCAACAGCGTTGTACAACAATAGATGCAATATTAAAATATATACGAGTATACTACGGCCAAAAATGGATTATACAGTTAGTAACTTAAGTTATATTAAGGGCTATTTTACATAGTAATAAAATATTTTTACATACTCTAAGAACGGTTGTTTAACTTAATGCGTGTGTGTGCGTTTGTGTGTGTGTGTGTGTGTGTGTGTGTGTGTGTGCATTTACCTATGTTTGCATGTGCATGTATGTACCTAAGTATGATGTTTATTACGAAAAGTGCATCTTTTTTATCCACAAATTTTATTTAAAAATACGAAACAAAACAAAAGAAGCGTGGGTAGCCACCAGGAATCATTAGAAGTTTGTGTGAAGCCTGTCTAGCAATATAAGGCCTGAGATATAATATGTATGTTTTTATACGCGCAATGCAATACCTGAAGCACAGACTACTTAATAGTAGGTACCTACTGGTACTGAAGCACGGGTAGAAAGGAATGTGCTTTGAGTGTATGTGCTTGTGTATGTACAATATTTCAATATTTATGCATGTGTGTTAAGATTAATGCATTGCAGTCAGTGTATATATACTCTAACATTCTTAAATCTTGGTAAAATCTAAAGAAACAAGAAGGAGCGAGATAACGCAAGTACATTAAATTCTTTTAAAAACCAGATATAAGTCCATTATCTCTCTAATTAATCAGTTTCCCTCCTTCCTTACCTCTCTCTTTTCTTTCTATTCTTGTCACCCTAAATCCATATTTGTGTTATTATCTTAAATGCTACTGTAAATAATATAAGTTCTACCACCTCCATTCGTGCATCTCACCTCATTTAATCTTACTCTAATCAGCACTACAAATCTTAAGGTTGTCTTCTTTTTATACATACAATATCATTCGGTTGTCTGGAAGAAATCGCTGTGAAGCGATAAGACCTCCTTTTTGTACTTTACATTCTTATCTGCTCCTAGATTGTTATTTTATTATTGGTGTACAATGTACATTATAGAGTAAAATAAATAAATAAGGATTTCGCAAACAGGGATGTTACGGATCGGTCGATGTAGGGTCGTTTGGGCGTGAATTATCGGGTGCGCTAGTCGTCTAGTTATGTCGGGGCAAATGTTTGCGTGACAAACATTTATTTATACTGCAGCTGATGGCCTTAATGTTTGTATTAAAAGCATTACTATTATTTATCACTATTACAGATATATTTTTGGCAGTGTTATAAAAATGTTATACATATAGGTTTTCTTTCTTTTTCTTCTCTCTTTCTAGGCCGGCAATGCATCAGTGAGGCCTTTGTTGTTGCTGATGTCCATGGGCGACGATAACCACTTACCATCAGGTGCATTGTCAACTCGTTTGCCGGCTATTTAAAAAAAGGTACAAATATGTATCGATACTGATCTGTTACAAAAATTGCATCCACAATATTCTATAATAGCTTTTTTACAAATCCTCAAATATATTTACTTAGGATACCCGGCGTATTCCACTACGCTAAAAATCTTTCTGATGAGAATGACAGATCAGTTTTTTTGCGTGCCATCTTTACATATTACTAGCTGACCGGGCGAACTTCGTATCGCCTAACAATTGATCAGTTATCGAGCGGGATGAAAAAATTACTAACATGACTATTAAAAAATAGGGGTTGGTGATGGAAGGGTGAAAATTTAGGGTTGTAAGCATTTTTAATGTCACAATATAAAAAATAAAAACAAAAAATTTCGTCAAAAAATAAAAAAAAAACTTTAAGGGTGAACAACCCTTATCACTTAGGGGTATGGAAAATAGATAGTAGCCGATTCTCAGACCTACTGAATACGCATATAAAATTTGGTAAAAATCGGTAAAGCCGTTTCGGAGGAGTACGGTAACTAACATTGTGACATGGAAATTTTATATATTAAATTATCTTTAAATTTTGAGGGATATCGGTTGGATGGTTTCAGAGCCTATTTAAAGGACATCCGTACAAATACTTTATGTGTTTTATACATATAGATTTGTAAATCTTCTACTAAAACTACTAATAATGATAGTGCTTTAAATTAAGTATCTACAATTTTACGATGAGTTTTATCTATTAGAAAAACTCTTGAAGTATTTTCCTTGCAAAGATCATTTATTTTCTCAATTCATGGAGGATTTTTTCGATGCTTGCTTGCTAATTGCTCTTTAGTTCTGTTCAAAATAATTAGTCATCGATGAAGTGCTTTTTCTCAAATGCTGATAGAAAATATAAGTCAAATCGTCACCCTCCCCGCTAAGTGTCATATCTTACAAACTGATCTATCTACACTGACATACCTACAAGTACATCTCTTTAATTTGCAAAATTTCTAGCTAACCGTCGTGTCCGTATCGTCTACCGTTTAGAAGAAAATTGCGATTTTTGTTTTGCCTATCTGCAAAATGAGACAAAAAATATTCTCACTAACTGTCTTATGTACAGAAAGATATTTTTTCAAGACTGGCCAGGCAGAGACTACGCTCTCTTTCTCTTAGGCGATAAGTTTATCTAATACCTTTAAATGAGCAATTCTTGTATATATATATATATTTTCTGAATCTCGGAAACGGCTCCAATGATTTTCATGAAATTTAGTATGCAGGGGGTTTCGGGGGAATAAATCGATCTAGCTAGGATTCATTTTTAAAAAATGTCGTTTTATCCGTGTTTTCAAACAATGAAAAACGGCTACAATAGACTCTTCCTGACATCTATTGGCGAGTAGCTACACTAAAGCTAAAGCAGATGCCGTTGTTTAGCAATACTAAACCGAGCTAAGCTCGGTCATCCGGGTACTGCTTTCTTAAGAGAGGAAAAAGGTCTTCTCAATCTGACACCTCCCAAAGTTTCGGTAGAAAAATACAATGATCTGATGTCCCTAACATCAGATGACACTTCAATCATTAAGCTGCCAGAGCATGTGGCACTTTATACTTCACTTTCTAATTGAGATTCGTGTCATGATACCTCTTTGATTCTTTTATTGTTAATTTTATTAGCTAACTGTTTTATACAATTAAGTTCCTGTATTAGACCGTGCCTACCTAACATTATTATTAAACTTATTTTAATCCTACGGTCAATAAATAAGACTGATTGATTGTAACTACGTTGTAACTATAACGCCCCATCTTGTGAGATTCAACGCCACTAAAACACAGACGTGTCTCTTCACCGCCAAAAGGAGCCCGCTCACCTTGGCTCCTACTTTTCAGAACGTGTCCTTGGATTATACCGACTGCCTTCAGTTGTTAGGAGTTGAGAAATCCTCCAAGCTCAACTTTGGACAGTTCATCGAATCCAAAGCTAAAGCAGATGCAAGGAAACTTGGCGTCCTTGCGAAGGTGCGGCGGTACTTCACACCGAGGCAACTTTTAACCTTGTAAAAAGCTCAGGTTCGGCCGTGTGTTGAGTACTTGTTCTCACATTTGGGCAGGTGCAGCCAAATATCACCTTTCTGTTTTGGATTCAATGGAGAGGCGTGCGAAGAGGCTCATTGGTGACCCAGATCTGGTTGAGATCAATTTGCAAAGCCTCAAGCACAGGCGCAGAGTAGCCAGCCTCTCGGTTTTCTATAGGACACATTTTGGAGAGTGTGAGCAGGAATTATTTGAATTAATTCCCCCTTCCCCGTTCCACCATCGAACGACACGACGTACGGCGGGTATCCACCCTTACGTCGTTGATATCCCGCCGGTACGGACGTCGCGGTTTGCATCGCCATTCATTATGCGCACCGCTAAGGATTAGAACAGCTTGCCTGCGTCTGCATTCCCGCTCACCTATGACGTGGATGACTTCAAAAAAAGAGTGAATAGGCTTTTATTAAGTTAGTGCGCCCACCACCCAGGACCACATCTCCACTTACCATCAGGTGGGATTGTGGTCGAGCATTAACTTTTTTTAAGTAAAAAAAACTAGTACTAAAGACCGATTTAAGTAACTGTTACTGACTCTGGTTGGGGCGTAAATAAACAAAGACCAATTAAAAACTAATTACTAAGACATTTTTAAGAATGTGATTGTAATAAAGAAACTAATACAGAATACCTTCTTGTTATAAAAAGCTTTGAATTTCAACGAATCATTAGATATAGTTAGTAGTTAGGATACATAAAGTACATAGCTGAATTTCCAAAATGCTCAAAACATAATTTTTGTTACTTCTTATGAAATTCGTAATAAATAAATGAAAACGATAATATCTGATAGTATTTTATTTATATTTTTAAGTCAAATACTAACGTCCTAACTAACATAAAATATAAAACAAAGTTCTCACAGAGTGACCTATCTGTTTCACATGATTAGAAGTAAATAAATATATACCTTAGAGCTTTAAGACTACTACTGACTTAAAGAGTAAGCTAAATATTGTAGTAAATCTTAATCATTTCATTAATGAAGTCAACGCTAAGTTAAGCACAGTAACATGATTGTAGCGCCAAACCGAAAAACGGTTGCCCTGGAAAACTATCAATTGTTGGTTAGGACAGTTAGCGGGGAGGGTGACGAAATGTCTGACGCCTATATTTTGAATTTGGCCGAGCTACGATACATTCTTTTACTTATTCTTTGATTTATTAGTTGATGCTTGATTACTCTATAGTGGATTATCTAAATAAGTTCCATCTAAAGATTTCACTCTATCACAAGCATCTTAATGTCATCATCTTCAGTTCACTCATTCTCGAGCCTTGGAAAAGCTTACCTAGCAATCCGCGTAAACCTGTAAAGGCCTATAGGGCCAAGAGCAATAAAACAAAAAAAAAACTCTGTTATTGACTAATACGTAAGCCTATTAGCGTGTAAAAGAATAAAAGAATGGATAGTGCTTGTGAGTTTACAAACTGTAAGGCACCAGAGAATTCCAATCCGAAAATGACAATATCTAAGTTGACCCTTTTAATTTAAACACAATCAAAGGCAAGCCAGAATCGAAGCCATTCCATTTCAGACGAGGGGCGAATTTATCTATTTCAATAGCGCTTTAATTTATACAATGCGAAATGTTCAGTTCATAGTCTGACAAGTTCTTGCTTCAATCAAAGTTGGATTCAAATGTTTTCTTTAATATCCTTAATAAAGTATGAATAAGAAAATACTTGAGATTATACACAACATACTCTATTCTTATAGTGCCAAGTTATTATTAAACATTTGAAACATAAATTGTTAAAATGTTCAATAACGATGATATATTTTCACCATAAAAGCGACATTTCGTGTCTTAACGCTATAATATTTGTGATGAGTTCGTGAGACTGCATCAAGTTCGTTCATACACAAACAAGATAAAGGTATAATATAAAAGTGATAGAATTTTGAAACGTATAAAAATATAATATATGCCTTCGATTCGCTTCAAGAGTTCTATTTGCTCTAGCATTTAGCACGTTGGAGTGAACTCAGAAAAATTTAAAGAATTTATCCTTAAAATTTACAAAATAATATATTTTTATTTGTGATTATATTATATAATACTACATCAGCGAAAATATCCAAAGGCCATTTTTGATATTAGAGGATCGAATGCACATAAAATTCAAAATGAAATATTAAGGGAGTTAGTAAATTTCTCATGTTTTAATCATATCGGAATACAAGACTGCTTGAAGGAACGACGGTTTTAGCAGCTATGATCAATGGTGAAATCGTTCAGTTAGGATATAATTTTGGTTCAATATATTCATCCCATCTTAATATGATTGTCTCTTGTGATAGCGAGGAGTTATACGACTGTAATTGGGGATGAAAGAGAAATTTAAATTTATGAAGTAAGTATTTCATTTACCTGCCATAACATTGACGACCCTGCTGTCAAGTTGATAGTAAGATTTAGGAATGTTGGTAACAAGGTGAAACTGTTTAAAACACATATCTATAATACATACTTTCAAACAAAGTCATGTTTTGTTTGTAGACAGTTCTGGAGAATATTCACTTGAAAACGGTTGAACAAACAAGCTCAAACATTGATATTCGAGCACTCACCATTACGATTTTATCGACCATTTCATGCTTTGTGTACGACACGCCCTTTGTAATTGTTTCTTAGCGTGCAACAAAGTGCCATGATGCATTATTTCCATTTTCACTTTGGCAGGTTGTTTCCAGCAATAAAATAACAACTGCAATTTCAAATCATAACTCGGAACATTTAGATTTTAAAGGCCATAAAGCATTACAAATTTATAGGCCATTTGTGAAGTTTCCGTCGAACAGAAATATATAATTTCAAGTTTACGCCTTCACTCGTAAAACTTTCGCGAAAAAATACGTTTGACGATGGTAAAATTTGCGGTTGAAATTAATTTTTGACACGTATTGACATTTAGGTGGAGATGCTTAGGATAGAATATAGTAAGGAAATGTTGATAATGATATTTAGAAAACGTAAAATACTAATCCAGGCAACAATTGCTACATAGTTGACTCTCTCAAGTCCATACAAGGCTCTGCAATTTAAGCCACGTTGGCCAATGTAAATTACCTGACATGACATTACACAACTTTGAAAAAATGATAAATAAAGAATTTTGTAAATAAGTCTATTGTGAGGTCATGAGGGAGAAAAAGTTTCAACCTTATAGTCAATGCGTGGCAGCTATTGCTACGAATCGCAGCTAACAGCAATAAACAGCACTTATCAACAGCCTTGTCTCCTTATTTTTCGTCTCTTAATACAAAAAAAAAATATACCCAAAATGATGATAACACTCTCTAGCCTATTTAAGCGACGAACTGAATTGAGTTCGTGATCCTACATTGAAAGGCATGTGTTGTCGCGATATCGCACACGCTGGTAGTTTGCATAAACATCCCCTTGTACGAGGCTGCTTGCCGATTTTATCCACACTTAAAACGATGTTTTACAACCTGTTGTGAACAATAAACTTAAAATGGAATTATTTTTAAGTACAAAAGCGTGAGACGGAGTTTTATGAATAATATTATAATATTATGTAATAAATTTATCTAAATTTAATCGCAATCACTTTCTAGAATTCTAGACGGTTGGATCATAATTTTGGAGATAATAAGAGATTCTCTTATGAAATGTTTTCTGTTATTAATAGTGAACATAGCTAAGTGGTTACCACCATCCACAATAATCACAAGAAAAAAAATAAAATAAATAAATAAATAATAAAATAAATAAATAAATAAGAAAGCGCAAAACTCGCCTGTTAACACAACTGAATCTTCAACCCTGCGATGAAACAGTTTGGGACCGAATTTTACAAAAAGTGGTGGTGTGATTTACTGATAAATATGGGGGTAAATATAGGGTTATTTGCAATGGCTGGCTTTTACACGTAATTAAATAATGGTTTCAAATTTTAATTTATTGAAGTTCTTGTTATTAATTAACTTAAAAAAATTTATGTGGGTAGAAATAGATTACAACGCTGGAAGAATCTAGACCCAGAAATAGTGACAGTTACAATATTCTACAACATAAATCTGTATAAAGATTTCCTAGTAAAATATATTGAGAAATATTTGGTGAAAATGCTCGGAACGGGACTCAGTGGACCGTGGTGCATGCAGTTATGGATAGTGAACGTCTATTTGGATCAACTGGAGAATTGTTGGGATATTTTATGTATGTTGTAAAATAGCGACCAATATACAACACTTCATTGTACACTACGTTAGATCAATCGCTGAAAAGTTTCGGACATACTTATGATAAAAAATGTAATAGCAGAATAGTTTCACAAATCCGATAAAAAGAATAACTACATAGTTGAAAAGTTTCGCACATTCAATAAAAATACCTACAACAAGAGTTTCTTGTGTGCCCTAGTGTGTATCTGTCTGACAATCTATTGTACCCATGGCTGTGCCCATGGACTGCAAATATACATTAAGCCGACTAATGACAATTTATGGAGGACTTAACATACATAATATTACATGTACATATTTTGTATCTCATATCCTGCCTCACCAGTTTTACATAAGCAATAGCGGCTGGCACACAAACAGTAGGTAGGTGCTTCATTAATCTTTATTTCTTGTCATTTCTCTCTTATTTCTGTGCCAAAGTGATGCCCATAATGTTATATCATTGTACAATGTATTTCATATATTAAACCGTTCCATATATTGATTTAGCTTCGTTGACCACATAACATCAGATGACTAATCTTCTCGTTTGCCAGCCAGCTATCGACATAAAAAATTTCTTACATAGAAAATTGCCGAAAGGTTGACTGGGAGAGAATGCGTTTATCATTAAGTCTGCATTTTGTTCCTATTCATTATTTATTTAAGGTACAAAAAAGATTAAATTAAACAAATTCTTACCTTAATAAAAAATTCTTACCTTATTTCACTATCGACTGTTTAAACTGGTATTTAATTAACATCGTCGTAACCTCCGGAGTAACGTATGCTATTTAATAAATATTTCCAACGTAAACTTAACTCAGTCAAACGGATTGCCTTTCATTGCTTTGATCTTCACGATAAACTAGTAAGTTTTTGCCTTTCAACTATATGTATATTTCTCTGGGTGTACAAAACTTTACTCTTGTTTATTTAAGTAAGACTTGGTAAATAAATTAGTCGACCTTAGAGATTAGATCTAAATAATACCCATGTAGGATGTTATCACATTAGATCAATATTTGTCGCAGTTGCTTAATCGTTGAATATATCCTAAGACAAGCTCCAAACTCAGATTTCTTCTACCTCTACCTTCTACTTCTTACTATCATAGTTCTGTACATCCGATGAAAAAAACAGCTTTATCATAAAAAATCCATATAAATCGAGTACAGATCTACCGAAATATTAAAACGGAGGCAAATGCAGTTTCGACAAAAGATCTTTCGCCAGAACGGGATCAATGCAATAACACGCAGAACAAGTTGATACAAAGTCTCGATAGAATGATTTAGGAACAGTTGGGAGTGATATTTGCTCAGACCAAAGGTATCTTGTAACCGTCATGGTGGTGCATGTCATACATTTTCTACATGAGAGAATAAAGAAAATATTGCATCTTAAGCTCCTACCGAATACGACGACTCGTTTAGCGGTTAACTCAAGCAAAGCAATTTACTTCTCGCTGAATCGACTTGCAAGATTCCTGATGTCATCTAGTTACGGTACGGATTTGAACATGAAGCATTTTACACACAGATGGCAAGTAATAATGGACTGTCATCTCTTCTTCGTACCTTTGCGGTCCACAGACTCAATATGTACAACTTTTTAAGACTTCAGCAAATCCCAACGATTAAAATAATGAAAAATAGATTCACGATTGATTTCGGAAGAATAGCAGCTATGGAAGTTAAAAACCTACTCGACACATTAGTCAGAATTGAGCTGGATAGCACAGAACCAATGCATCGTTAATTGTTCACTATCAAATTTGAACTTAAAGATAAGAGGAACCTTCTTAACAATCCAAAAATCACGTATGGAAATATTAAAGAAATTTATTTTATCGCTTCAGGCTGGATTTTATTTCCAATGCATTCGACTGTGATACCGATAACGCCGAGAGTTTCTGAAATACCTACGACTACGATGAAGCCTTGAATGCATCTGTAGCGTAGTTGTATAATGCTCCAACACGTAGGTAAATTCAGGTTCAAATTCAAAGACTTTTAAAATTTAGAATCATGAAAATTTGCCTCCAAGATCGTTTTAAAATCTGTTAATTGAACCTTAAGGGTAAACCTCACTCTGAGGGGAAATTGATGCTGAATGTAGAAAAATGTATCTGAAAGTAGCATTGGCTCGATATAGAAAAGAAAAAAGAGCTATTATTTTTATTACCTAAACGTCGGAACTTTTTTCAACATTTAATAAAAAACTTCACAGGAAAAAATTAATCCATTCGTCGCTCCACAAAACAACTTTGAACACAAAACTGAATATTCCACCGCATATACCAACCAACATAGCATACGCCGTTTTCACTTTCTCAATTAAAACTTGGACACGCTGCAAACAACCCAACTCTGATTTGATGTTGTTTGTTTTTATCGAACTGGGCCTGTACGTTCATGTTGTGCGATACAATATCAAAATAATTAAAATGAAAAAAAATTGCTGATACCCAATATCGTTGCGCAAAAAGTGTCAAAGGTACATAATTCATAGATTTGCATGGTTTTTTCATCGCAAAATATAAAACCGATGAAGATTGCGATCATTTCATTTAAATTCGCAGAGAGAAGAGCGTGACACAAACGGAAAGAGAGAACGATGAGCGATAGCAGGGAACAAGGAAAATAAGGTAAAAAGAGTGAAGAGCGTGATATGAACGAAATAGCGAGAGCGATTGAAATTGGGAATTTGAGAACGAACGAGAATGATTAGCGAAAGCAGGAAGTGAGAGCGAACACCGAAACAAACGGGGAGTGAGAGCGGCGTTCTAAGCTGTCCAAAAGGCAAATTTCCATTGGTGAACGCATTAGCTATGTATCATTTTAGGATAAACGCAAATAGTGCAGTATAGCAATCCAGCGACAAACACTATAGCAAACTAAGCAGGTCATAAAATATACCAGCCATAGATCTTATTCATCTGGTCGTTCGTGACATAACAAGCGAATTTCCGTTACGGAGGGAAGCTAAACACAGTTTCCGTCCATATTTAATGAACTTCAACTGTCAACGTTGCTGACACTGCTAACCTATGCGCATTCTACCAATCTCTAAGCTCTGAATAATCGGTTGAGTGAAGTGTGGTTGCACACAAATGAGTTGGTCACTATGACGCTGATATATTAACTGACTTCAAAAATTAAATGGTCGTCTTAACTTGGTGTCCAGTTCGCATTAATAGTTTTTTGCTTTGCTTTTACTTCCCGTGATCTTGTATTGATTCAGTATTTGGCTCCTAGATCTAATATTTATTAGCAGCTAGTTAGCAAGAGAATTTCAGGACAGATTCTTGCCTATATTAATGTAGGTGATCTTTCCAATTTAAAAAAAATATCTGTTGAAATATTCAACATATATAAGTGTACTAGCTGACCGTGCGAACTTTGTATCGCTTAACAATCATATTAAAAAATAGGGTTTGGTTTTAATGCCACATTATAAAAAAATAAAATATAAAACTTTATCAAAAAAATAAAAATAAAATGTTAAGGGTAAGGGTTGTCCACCTTATCACTTAGAGGTATGAAAAATAGATAGTAGCCGATTCTCAGACCTACTGAATATGCATATAACATTTCATAAAAATCGGTCAAGCCGCTTCGGAGGAGTATGGTAACTAACATTGTGACACGAGAATTTTATATATAAGATAATATATAAGTGGCATATATAAGTGGCAATATTCTCACTTATATGTTGTTTTAAATAAACAGAAACAATTTCACTCACCGTTACTTACACTTGTCTTGGTGGAGGCACGTTCATTTTTAAAGTAGACGTTCTCTAATCGTTTACTCATACATGTGGTGTGTGATGGTGATACTCATACATGGTTACATCAAGCTCAACTTAACAGAGACTGATGGTGCATATAACATTTACATGTGGCAGTAAATATCCAGAGAGAGCAATAGCTATTTATCACTTTGTGGAACGGACCATTTGCTATGTAAGTAGCAATCCTAGCTATCCTACTTATAGTATAAATTATCACCGTCCCCGTCGGAAGCTTATAGCGTGACAATGGTAAATGATTTACCTTCTTAAGAAACTTTAGGTCTAGTTTTGGCAGCATGGGTTTTTTTATAAACAAATGACAAAGACGCATGGAAATGACCAGCTCTGCAACCAGTTCCACTCAGAATAGTAAACACTTTTGTATTATTATCTTTTTTTGTAAATTTTTTTAAAAGATGTGCTGAGGAGTTTCTTTAGGCTTTCCTTCTCCTCCACAACAAAGCACCTTCCGAAAAGCCAAAAAATGACGTGCATAAGTGTATCAGTGATACCTATATGAATAAAATATTTTGACTTTGACTTTGAAACTAGTTGACATGCTATTTGATTGCAAATAGTCATCCATAGAGAACTGTAACACAAAAGGCATAACCGATGCATAGCTGACTGACGAGAAAACGGAGGACCAGCACGACTATCTATTTATAAATCAAATCTAAACTTTAATCTAATTTAAACTTTGTAACGTGAGAAAAATTATTATGAAATTAAGTACTAAAAATATATATTTGACTAATACTAAACTACGTACACATAGCGAAGCCGGCGAGAACCAATTAGTTGAAGGAAATGCCACAAATTTCCAGATCGTTAATAGATAATCCCGCAGTTGTAATTATTACAGCTTTCCAGATACTAAGTGATAATCCCATAACGGAGTCAACGAAACAGATTAGAAAAAATAATCTTCTCAAATGTTTAAAATAACAACGCGGGCAGGACAATACAAGGGATGTTTTGAAAATGTTTTCCCGTGATTACTGCAAGCCGCAATGTATGTTTTAATCACGACGGATCTTACAGGACAATACCACAAACCCCATTGGAGTATGCAATGCATCAAGATATTCTTGAACAATACTGCACACGTCAAATATCAACGCGAACAATTTTTAACCTTACCTATCTTAAATATGAGAGGACAAAAATATGTAAGCAAGATGCCTACGATTTGCTACGAGTACAGGCAAAATGCCTACGATTCTGTATGCAAAATGCTTACGATTTCGTAAGGAAGGTACCTATAGTATTTTGCCTCTTACTGTTTTACCAAATTTTACTAACGGACTTCAAAACAAGACTCTCAATTCAGTTGTTATTTTACAAAATGTTTGTTACCTCAGAACTCTTCAGGATATTAAGAATAAGGTGAATTTGATAAATTGTTCATCAATAACGTTTACTGGCACTTTCTCAAAGATTTACTTTTAAGTTGGTTTATTTTGGTCAAAATTATAATAGAAAAACAATCAGTCACTTTCCTTTCGTACTTAATTGAGTTACGTGGTGGACAGCTGTAGCCTTTCTCAATTTATAAGGTTAAAATGCCTGCAGGACCGCTAATGGGTTGAAGCCAATGCCTTGTAGTGCATTGTTTGCGATAGGCAGTAATAGGCACACAACTGATTAGTTGGCAGGCCGCCACACACAGGTAGTGTACCAGTGGGCCAATTACATATTGACAGACTGATTGAAGGTCATATTGGTATTTTATGGTTCAGTGCATTTATTTATCACTGGATTATAGTCATTTTTCACGGGATGATATTATAAAATTATTGAAATAATCACTCGTGACTGGCTGTCTTTCAGTACGTCTCCTAATTTTTTTGGGCTTACAATAATGTACTAGACAAAATTGGAATCCATGATAAGTGAGGAGATTAAATACAGTAAATAAATGAAATCTGATTTTGGTCATAGATTTTGATAACCTGAGGATTAAAATTTTATTACAAACTTGTATTATAAAGGTTGATAAATTTTTTTTATTAAAAATGTTACTCGAATTTAGAAAAGTTTATGTTAAATCCGAATAAAGGAATACATGATACGATAATAATATAATATGTTATGCATAATCTACAAACATGTTTGAATTTAAATAGGATCGCTAGACGCTTCGAATAGCTCACGGAAGTAGGAAGTTTAAAGAATTTGCAATATTTGTATGAGAAACCTTGAATAAATCTGTAGTTATAGTTTTATTTTACAAAATGATTACAACTAAACAATGAAGTATTTTTATAGATGTTAATGTTAGGGGTATTTTTGGTTTAGGTAAGATTACATTATCTTGCCTAGCTAGCTTATAAAAAATTGTATTTATTGAAATGAAATGAAATAAGTTTTATTCGAAGTAGGTTTGTTACCAACACTTTTCGAAAGTCACTCAACGCCATCGCTTCAACAAATCCCTACCGTGAGTGGTCCCGGGAGAAGAAGCGGCAAGAAACCCCCGGGATTGAAGATATACGAGTATGATTGATGAGAAGAAGACCTATCGATACTGAGCTATGCGTAGCATCGTGTAGCATCACGTAGCATCACGTAGCATCGCGTAGCATCGCGTAGCATCGCGTAGCATCGCGTAGCATCGCGTAGCATCGCGTAGCATCGCGTAGCAACGCGTAGCATCGCGTAGCAACGCGTAGCATCGCGTAGCAACGCGTAGCATCGCGTAGCAACGCGTAGCATCGCGTAGCATCACGTAGCTTCAATGCATTAATGACCCATTACTGAGCACAGATCTCTTCCTCTTGAGGAGTCAGTGGACAAAACAAGTTTCTAAAGTTTCCATGTCACCCTAAGGCCTCTGACATGTCTTAACGAATGTTATCTTAAGAAAACAATCGACGTTTTTACACGCCCTCCGATCCGAAGCACAGTTCAAGATTTTTTTGTAGCACCTATGGATACAAAACACCTATCCTGTACAAACGATATTTATCTTAGCTTTGCGCAGAAATACCTATTCAGTACACCGCTTGATAACATTTAATGTGGTTCAACAGGCACCTGCACGTGATTTTAAGGTCGGTCCACTCCGGACACGTAGCCGTTACATCGAGTCTCGAAAACAACAATTTCCGTGTAAACAGTACGTTGAAATACACAGACAATACACAGGCAATAGTATACTGTATCACAAAGACCCAAGGCTTAGTTTTGTCTGCAGAGTAAAATTGTTGATCTGCCATTGCAATGATTACAGAATAATAAAACATTAGATCCCGCTGGTATGATTGCCTTTTGTTTCTTTAATGTGATACGATATCTTTATTTATAGGGAAGGGCGCATGGCTTATTAATCAGGATAGAAGTAGAATTCATTAGTCATCTATGGCTGGCATGGGTCTCATAACTTTTGATGCCTCTAGCATAGTAGGTACCTACTTCATTACTAAGCGAATAGGCGGAAGAGTGATGTAATATAATTATAGTATGCGTCTAGAATTTTCCTTACTCAGTTACTTCTATCTATGAACTTCATAATAATTTTCCAACGTTAATTTAAACTTTGGTTATTATAGCATCAAATATAAAATAAGCACAAACGCAGCATCAAGAGCAATAACTTTTTAGTTTGGGATTTTCCCCATTTATCAGCATGAATTCGTATCTATGATTGGCAATATTTTAATCATGAAACAACAGCAAGACAATACAATAATACATTATATCATTGTACACCACAATATCACATACGATGTACGTAGGAGTATATCAGGGGACACTAGTCGAAACAATATTACTGTATCTATTTTTATTATCTGTATCTAATTAATTAATTTAATTATCTGTATCTGTAGATATTTTAATTTATTAGTACTTTAACCAAGTAAAAATGTATAAAAATACTGAATATAGATATAAATTAATAATAAGAGAAAAATATGTAATAATATTGAATATTTGGAAAAATACATTTGAATTTATTTTTCCCTGGCTAGTTTTTATTTATCCTTGACTGTTTATTTATTTTTTCACTTTTTGTAGTAAATCTAAAACAATTAATTAAAATGGGTGAACATAGTTTTTAAGTCGCCTTCTCTACTAATCAACCCTGAGCGATAGATATAAATTGCGGTAACTGCTACAAGAAAATAACTATATAAACGGTATAACTCTGTCTATTTATATCTGAGCAATTTTATACAAACTAAAAAATAATATTTTATCTTTTAGCATTTTTATATCATAGTAAAATCTCAATCATGTTTACCCACGATACTCGAAGCGATGTTTTGTTCACACTGCCATTGATAATAAATGGATCTGTTATATGGGGAGAGACTCTATTACACGCAAACTTACATTACATATTATTATATAGATACTTTGAAACACTAATAACGTTTGAAGCATCATGCAGTACTCATTCAAACTTTACAGCCGTGTATGTTTGGTGTGTTTGCCAACTAAAAGTTTTATGCATTGAAATTTCGTAAGAAACATTGAAATATCTGAGAAATAACATTGTCAACGTGAAAACTAAGCTTTTCTTAGGAACATTATTCTATTATATTGTATTTAATTATAAACACTTTCAGCTTTAAACAGAGGGTAATGAATAGATCCAAAAATGAATGTAAGTTATACATACGAGTACAAACATAATGTAAAGTCAAAGTCAAAATATTTTATTCAGTTAGGTATCACTGATACACTTATGCAGGTAATTTTTTGGCTTTTCGGAAAAGTGCTTTATCGTGGAGGAGAAGAAAACCCTAAAGAAACTCCTCAGCACATCTTTTAAAATAATGAGAGGTTACATAATTTAATATGGTCTTACGAGTACCTACGCGGAACTGGATGCGGCACTAATTTCCAGGCGTCTTTGTCATTAATATATTCATTTATACCATATTATACCTTGCCTACTAGCTGAGATTTAACATATTTCTTAAACATTTGGATAGGCAAATCACGTATTGACTCAGGTAATTTCTTGAAATAATCTAACATTTTAACAAAAAAATAACCGACTTCAAATGAATGTACATTGTACTTTTGACATGAATACCATTGTCAGATTTTGCTCAAATTTATGTGGAACTACACGACAAGCACCAGCTTTTAATTAAAAAAAGAATCATCGAAATCGGTTCACGCGATATTGAGTTATTCGTCCATTTATCGCGCACATACTTAATGCAAATTAAGACTTATATGATTTTGAAATAGATTTCATTGTCAGATCTCATTCAAATTTATGTGGGACCACACGACAAGCACCAGCTTTCCATTATAAAAAGAATCATCCAAATCGGTTCACCCAGTCCAAAGTTCTGAGGTAACAAACATAAAAAAAAATACAGTCGAATTGAGAACCTCCTCCTTTTTTTGAAGTCTGTTAAAAACGTACACCGAGCCCCATATAAAAACGTTGAACCTTACTTAGGCGAAAACATGACGTCACTAAATTATGTCTGTTTCTAGTTAGGCGATTATGCATGTCAATGTTCAGCTTGAACATGCCTATGTTGTTTTTTACAAATATAATATAACTGTAAATAAATTGAGAGGCTGTTAATATTCCTATTACTTTAAATTTTTCACGCAGAAAATCGCGTGAATTTAATTTATAAATGGCTCTGATTGCCCTTTTCTGCAAAACAAATATAATATAAACAAAAAAATATATATAATTAATATATTTACATTAAAATCAAACATACATACAAAATTTTATTATACACATGCATACAAATTACAAACATATCCTATCTACAATTGTTTTTTAAACATTTAATTTAGTGATACACACAGTTTAGAACTATATAATATTATTAGGAAATCGCTCTCGCTTCGCTTCGGGAAAAATAGTAAAAAAAATATAATATAGCCTATGACACCCGGAGATAGTGTAGCTTCCTAACAGTGAAAGAATTTTTCAAATCGGTTCGGTAGTTCCGGAGCCTATTCAATGCAAACAAACAATCAAATCTTTCCTCTTTATAATATTAGTATAGATTATAGTTACTTATCTAATAAATGAAATTTAACTACTCGTATATAAAAATAAATTGCTATTTTTCATTAGTAACGGAACTTTTACCAAATGACTACTGAATACGCTATTTAGTAATACGTGTCTATATTTTCTCGTCAATCACGTCTGTACTGACCATGTATTTTATTACTTTTCAACGGAAAATTTGTCCCTTAGACGTTAGATCCCGCTTTTTAAAAGTTGTCAAGAGACACCAATAAAAGTTTTTATTGCTACGACGCCTAATCAAAATTTCCCCGCGCTTGAGTTATATTGGCGTGATTCTTACTAAGTTATCGTTATAATGACTTGAGACTTTTTGGATGTTGCTGTAATAAAAGTTGGTCTTTGATGTCTTGGTATCATACAATCAGCGTCAAATTAAATTTTCAATGGTATTTTCACATCATTATCATTAATTGTCGTTCGATATGTATATAAGACGAGGTGTAAGAAGAAAAATTACTTCTGACAGTTACTTTACTTTAAACTGATACGCTAAATATCTAGCTTAGAGTTTCCACTTATCAGAATATGAATCTTGAACTTACTAATTATAGTGAAAATGTTTTTTTTTATCCCGAAAGTAACGGTGAAGGGTAGTTCAGACTAGTTATGTGATATTATTGCCAAAGACAAGAGAGTAAATATAAAATAGTATTGGGTTTCATTAATTTTGGCACGGTATGAAAGTTGATATTGTTGTAGCGTTTGCACAAGAACCCTTTGGAAATAATAGTATGCGATGAAATATAAACACCCATCTGATTACATCAAAACCAAGCCTTATTTTTTCAAGAAAACATTTTTAGCGAGAACTTTTTTAGATTTTTATATCTGGTAACCCTAATCGAGTTCTTTTCATGTTTTGAAATAGGGATCATTAGGACCTCAGGATCTAGGTTTTTTGTCAGCGAATCTATCAATTGCCAGTACAAGTAAGACGCAAACTAAATGTGTCGCTGTCACACGAAAAACGTTTTATCATACATCTTTACATCAACAGAATCCAACGTAAATGAGTAATATGGAGTTTATCGCGAAAAAATATATATGAAATAACAATACAGTACAATAACAATACAAATACCGGATTTAATTCCTCTAAATGATGTATGGCTTCAACTTATTAATGGCCCACTACTGTGCACGGGTCTCTCCTCTTGAGGAGGCCTAGAGCATACTCCACCACGCTGCTCCAGTGCGGATTGGTTGAAAGGCATGAAAACTTTCGGCAATTGATTTAGACACTAGATAAGTTCTTTTAGAATGTCGTAGAGTAAATAAACATTATGGAAATACAGTTTTGTTGGCAGCTTTAATTTAAGTCAAATGAGTCGCAGACAAAGTTTCAAACCTATGAAAAACAAACAGCTATGAAAATAAAAGCCACAGAACTTGATAATTGCAATCAAACCAAGCGCATCTAATTATCCACTCTTGCTGAGTCAACTGCAACCAAGTTAACCCTTCAACTGCAGCTGAACACACTTGGTTTCGCATAAAAGGCTAACTCGAAGCTATGCACACTGCTTTTGAGTACTGTAATAACGTGTGGGTTTTAAAGAGGTGAGTAACTTGCTATGAGAAATTCTCTATATTAAGTTGGATGGTATGGTCGGTTAAGATGGAGTTATCATTAGAAAGAAAG